>WNWK01000167.1:330000-445000 GCA_009830355.1 Cherax destructor | reverse complement strand
TTGCGGATTCCACGAGGATATTTGCTTTACCAAAGAAGGATCTACACCAGAGTGGGCAGTGATTTTTGGCAGGCCAAACGCACCACCTCCTTAGCCAGCTTAGATAAGTTTCGCTGACTACGCGATTTTTTGGTCGATATAGAACTGATTATGTTTAATAACAGCTCAAATTCATGTCTTTCATTTGTACACATAAACGATTAAGATGCATTATAGATATTAGTATCGGAAATTAAGAGCAGATTTAGTTCAGCGGGAGGCGGTAGGTTGGGGGGGGGAAGGGGGTTAATAGGTTTAAAGCCTAACGGCTGAACGGAGGTCATTAAGGCTGAATGTCGCCTATTCATTACCAATCAAGAATACTTTAATCCCTAAAGTAGGGATTAAACTCCCCCGAGATACATAAAACTCATAGTGTATATACCTTGTGACTGTAGGTAAAAAGGACCCATAAACCACATCCACCTAATGCACCAGAAATAAACAGAGACTAAGAGAAGAGAAATCTCTGGCTATTAAGGCAGGCAACTGGAAGTACGGAGGCTGAACTACAGGTGGTGCTGACATGCACTCACCCCGGGATTAAGAGAAGATGGAACCCAAGAAATGTATCAGTTCCGAAATCGTGTCAAATCAGAAGCGCAAAGCGTTATCAGGGATTGCTGCTATGACTGGCCAATATACGCTCCTCTTTGGGACATAATCAAAAGAAAACGAATTCTTTCTTAAACTGGAGAGACTGTATTTATTTTTCTATTTTTTTTCTGGACACTGTGACGAGAGAGAGAGAGAGAGAGAGAGAGAGAGAGAGAGAGAGAGAGAGAGAGAGAGAGAGAGAGAGAGAGAGAGAGAGAGAGAGAGAGAGAGAGAGAGAGAGAGAGAGAGAGAGAGAGAAGGCCTGATACAGCCCGCGGGCCGTATTTTACCCAACCCTGATATGCACTTTAGGGAATTATCTTCACACTTTTTTGTTTCTCACGACCCCGTGCAACAATATCACTTGGCCTTACCACCTGGTGCAATAATATCGCATATTCTCACCACACTATTCCAATGATTATTAAATAAAAAGACTAACACGGAGTCTTAAACCAAACAACAGATAAGTTTCTGAGAAGCTTCAGACGCATTGGGGTCAAGGAAAACTGTGCTAGTTTAAGTAGATTCACTGTAGCAAGCAATCATGCAAGGCTGTAACAGCACCGTGTGACTGGCGTTCGTGAAGGTTACCTGCTGCAACCCAGTGGGAAGCATCTCGCTACCCGGTACTTGGTGGCGACCTTCCTATAGTCTAGATCAGGTCACACATGGGAAATTACACAACTCTTCATGCCATAAGGGACTACTTTTCTCTCTTAGTGACACGGAGGATCAAATGAAAACACGATATAGTTAACTCAGCCCATAGAAAGGTAAGAGGCGGGTCCAAGAGCTACAAGAGGAAGGGGAAAAATCTTGAGTTGCAATGTCCTGGAGTCTCGCTATTTGCGTGGGAGCTGCTGCTGCCGAGGGGATGCTGGGGAGTGAGAGATGCGTCTCTCCCAAGCGACGTGCGTGAGACCTAACGCATAACGCATCACTGGAGAGAGAGAGAGAGAGAGAGAGAGAGAGAGAGAGAGAGAGAGAGAGAGATACGTACACTGTCATGTTATTGAACTCTGCTAATTTAACCAGCAATTAAGAGAACTGGGATGGAGGTAAACACATCCGTCTTCACCTGTCGTCCTTCGCCACACCGGAGATAATAACTCTCAGTAAATATATGAGAGCCAGAAAAAAAGAAAAATACAAAATACAAAATATCCATAGATCCCTAGCAAATAAATCCCAGTAACTTTGTTTGATGAATAAACAAATGGTCAGTGTCTAAGTACCATAGAAGTGGGTAATGAAGAGAATAATAATACATTTACCATAGAGAAGTAAAAGTTGGCCTTTCCCAGGTGTGTACTCACCGTGTTGGGTTTTCATGGGTTGAGTTTCCGCTCCTGCCACCCACACTCAACTTGTATTCTATCTGCGGTATGGTTCCTGGCCCCCCTGTGTGTGTGTGTGTGTGTGTGTGTGTGCTCATCTATATGTGGTTGCTAGGGTCGAGTCTCAGCTCATTTCCCTGCCTCTTCAATTGGCTAAAATGGATTACTTCTCTCTCTCTCTCTCTCTCTCTGTCTCTCTCTCTCTCTCTCCTGGCATCGTGAGTCCTATCATACGTATCATAAACCTTTGAACGGATCCTTCCTCTACCACTTTCTGACCAAGAAGAGGCTGAAGAAATACATCCTAACATGTCTCTGATTCAGCTGTGTTTTTAACTTCCGGTTGTGCCCTCGTGTATCTGCCTCCCACTTCTCGAACACTCTGTCCTTGTTCATCCTACCAATTCCTATGAGTATTTTCCAAGTCGTTATCATATCTTCCCAGGTTCACCTGCTCTCTTACGTTATCAGGTTTACTTCCTTTAGTCATCACACTTCATACCCCATAGCTCTGGGACTAGTTTCGTTGCAAACCTCTGCGCTTTTCCAGATTCTTGGCCTGCCACATCAGGTATGGGCTCCTCAAATGGTGCGCTTTTGACATATTTTCCTGGACAATTACTCTGTTTCTGTTAAGTCTTTCTTGCTCCATCGCAGTGCCTTCCCTGTTATTCCTGCTTGCTCTAGTTCCCCAACCCCCTCCTCGAGTCTTTTGTGTGATACAGCGTCAAAGCCCCTTCAGCAGTAAAGGAAAATGCAGTCCACCCATCTCGCTCGATCTTTCTCTCTCTCTCTCCGTTAACGTATCTTAAAAGTCAAGCAGCTTTGTGAGACAGCAGAAGAGGTAATCAGTCCCTCGGAAGCAGTGCTGGTTATGAACCCACGTTTTTTCTAGGTGTTTTATCACTCTTCTCCCTATTAACCTCTCCAGAAGCTTACATATTATGCATGTCAGTGACACCAGTCTGCAGCAGCATAATGCTACTCGTCTGTCTCCTTTCTTACACAATGGGACCACATTTACCGTCTTCCACACCTCAGGCAGCGCCCCGGAATCAACTGATGTGTTGAATATTTTTTACAGTGCTTCTGCTCCCTCTTTCAGGACCCACTGAGAGATATTATCTAGTCCCATTGCCTTCCAGGTATCTAACTCAGTAGTTTTTCACCTCTTCTCCTGTTGTGTGCATTGTGTCCAGCACTCCGCGGTGTACACATGCTCTTTGACTCTCTGGGTTGTACTCACCGAGTTGTGTTTGCGAGGTTGAGACTTAACTCCTGGCTCCCGCCTCCTAGACTATTTTGGCGTGCATCAGTGATTTCTGGCCTCCTGAACCTTATCATATCTTCTACTGAAGCTGTGTATTGAGTTTGTTTTTACCACCGTTTCAACCTCCACTGTGTGTGTGTGTATGTGTGTACGTGCGCGCGCGCTCTTGATAGAATTCACTACGTTTCGGGTAGAGTGCGAAACGAGCAGGGATTAGCAGTCAGGTAACACCAGAGAAAGATAACACGAGGGAGGACAGGATATTTCAATTAAGATTAGACATACCCTCAATAGGATTAGAAAAAGGCTCTGTATAGGCTTATGGGCCGTCGAGTGGGCTTTGCTCTACTCTCTGAGAAACAATACATGTACACTGTTCGTTAAGAACTATCATGTATTTGTAGTTATGGTGAACAATGTGTAGCCTTACGCGGGCTTCAGGGAACCTTCTTACCTTACGTAGGCTTCAAGAAATATTGCGACAGTATTTTTAACGCACACAGCCTCAACGAACAATACGCACACACTAACAACGAATACACATACACTCCTACACACAGTCACAAACAGTACACACACACACACATATACACACACACACATATACACGCACACAAACACTCACTGGAGCGCAGGCGAGAGAGATACATCATAATCTACACCTGGAAAATCCTAGAGGGACTGGTCCCTGATCTGCACACAAAAATCACTTCCTACGAAAGCAAAAGACTTGGCAGGCGATGCAACATACCCCCAGTGAAAAGTACGGGCACCATTAGTACATTAAGAAAAAACACAATAAGTGTCCGGGGCCCAAGACTGTTCAACAGCCTCCCACCAGCCATAAGGGAAATTACCAATAGACCCCTGGTTGTCTTCAAGAGGGAGTTGGACAGATACCTAAAGTCAGTGCCGGATCAGCCGGGCTGGGGTTCGAACGTTGGACTACGTGCGGCCAGCAGTAACAGCCTTGTTGATCAGGCCAATAGTATCTGCGTGGTCGTAGTAACTGCATGGTCGTAGTAACTACATGGTCGTAGTAACTGCATGGTCGTAGTAACTGCATGGTCGTAGTAACTGCATGGTCGTAGTAACTACATGGTCGTAGTAACTACATGGTCGTAGTAACTGCATGGTCGTAGGAACTGCATGGTCGTAGTAACTGCATGGTTGTAGTAACTGCATGGTCGTAGTAACTGCCAACTACCAAGCTACGAAACTGTCTGGTAACAATTAACCAGGAAGAGCAGTACACGAGCAGTAACACCTAAAAATAGCGAGGGAAAAAAGTGGACAAAAGAGGAGGAACAACAGCAGGACAAGAAGAACAACAAGAGGAACAACAGCAGAACAAAAGGAACAACAACAAGACAAGTGGAACAAGTGGAACAACAGCAGAACAAGAAGAACAACAGCAAGACAAGTGGAACAAGAGCAGAACAAGAGGAAGAACAGCAAGACAAGTGGAACAAGAGCAGAACAAGAGGAAGAACAGCAAGACAAGTGGAACAAGAGCAGAACAAGAGGAAGAACAGCAAGACAAGTGGAACAAGAGCAGAACAAGAGGAACAACAGCAAGACAAGTGGAACAAGAGCAGAACAAGAGGAACAACAAGACAAATATAACAGCAGAGCGACGGGAATAAGTAAAAACACGTGATGTATAAACCATAAAAGCAGAGAAATATAAAAGATGAACAAATGAACAACAGCTCTTAAACCAAAAGAATAATAGTAAATGAATAATAAGACCGAAAACAACAGCTGCGGATCCACAGGAACAAGAAAATCCCCATAACACAAGAAACATGAAGAAAAAGGGAAAATAAGAAGAAGAAAAAGAAACAAAAGGCTGGAAACAACAGCTGCGGAAACAGAGAAACAAGAAAACACCGAACTAAGAAACAAGGAAAAAAAATCACCGAACGAGAGAAACAAGAAAAAAGAAGAAGAAAAGACGTAACAAAGAAGGAAGAAAAGACCAAACCCCTCCCAAAAAAAGAAACAAGAGAAGCCCGCTGGACAGGAGATTCGCGGAAAAAAAAGCGGCTGGGAATGAAAAGAGGAAGAGAGAGAGAGAGAGAGAGAGAGAGAGAGAGAGAGAGAGAGAGAGAGAGAGAGAGAGAGAGAGAGAGAGAGAGAGAGAGAGAGAGAGAGAGGCGTGAAGAGCAAGCAGGGAGGAGCGGTTTAGGGAAGCTCCTCCCTGCCTGCCGTATGCTAATGGTCGGCAGGGAAGACCAGACCAGTACACAAATCTCTCCTGATCCCTTTTTGACAAGAGCGTCTTTGTAAGTGATACACACCGACCCAGAATGGGATGACGCCTCTACCATTTGCCCTTGCGGGAGTGTCGAGGCAGGCTGGAGGGGATGATTGAGGAAGGAATGATGGAGGGGATGGAGGAAGGAAGGATGGGACGGGGATGATTGAGAGAGGAAGGATGGAAGGGGATGATTGGAAAAGGAATGATTGTGGGGATGATTGAGGAAAAAATGATGGGATGATGGAGGGAGGGAAAGATGGAGGGGAAACATACTAGAAGGGTGACTAGGGGAAAGGTATCCTAGAAGCTTAGGAAAAGACGCAGGAGGGAGACTCGTGAGAAAAAGTTAGGGGAGAAAAAGTGGGGAGGTAGTAACGAGGTAAAGAGGTAATAATGAAGAGAGAGGGAGATAGAGAGAGAGAGAGAGAGAGAGAGAGAGAGAGAGAGAGAGAGAGAGAGAGAGAGAGAGTGTAGTAGTAGTAGTAGTAGTAGTAGTAATAGTTACTAGTTGTCAAAGGCACTTGTAGATAGACACTTGGCCCGTTTCGTGGTGTGTATGTGTCATTTCAAAAATGATGTGTTCGCTGGTGCAGCTATGGGAGGTGATGTGTGTCATGGGTGTGGGAGGGCTGGCGTAGGAGACGTGGGGTAGGCAAGAGAAGGAGGCGTAGGGAAGCCAATAGTGTACTAATACCTACCCATGGACAGCTGCCTGCCTCACCATACCCCCACGGCTGGGTCGAACCCAGGAATATATCAGAGTTAAAATGAATACCACAACCATCTTCTCTCTGCTAGAGACAACTGTACGTGCATCTAGGATTTCACCCCCTCCTTTAGAAGGGAAGTGTGGAGGCGATTCCTGGAATTCGAGTTTCTATTTAGAAAAAAACTGGATGCATCAGCAGTGTGCTGCTGCCCTATTTTGTATGACAGTTATACAGTGAGAACAAAACCTGACTATGTTTGCCCTGTCCTTTCCCATCACGCAGGATGGGGCTCATACAGAGTGTTGCAGTCTGTCAGATTGAGCTGGGAGACTTCAGTAGGGCAGTGAGGATATCGTCCAGTATTCCAGTAAGGGTTCATCAGCTACGGCAGCTTCAAAGATTTCGTTCAGCATAACTGGAGTTGCTATCACTTGGGACAAGAGAAATGGAATTTGTTGAAGGTCGAGAAATAGATAGTAGGGGATAGGTCTGGAACAGAGGCCGGAGAGGAGGGGTAGAGGTGAAGGGAGGCAGGGAGTTAAGAGGATTGGAAACAGGGACAGAATCGAGGGGTAACAGGACGGTCTCTCCCTGATTTCACTTTCTTAACAATGACTAAGCAAATAATATGAAACTAAACTTATCACCTTCCAATAAAATAAATCTTCCCCACCCCCTTTTCATCTCCCCCTTCCCCCGAACATCCACACACCCGTAATTCAAAAATCGCTGAACACAACCTGTGGCCGGAAGCGAGCCAGCTCAGGTAGGGAAAGAGTCACACAACACAACGCTACCACACAAAACATCAACAGCCAATTTCGAAAGCCCCGAGGCGCTTCTCCCTATCACCAGCGCTCCAAAATTGTGTGAGAAAGGAGCTTTGCTGAGTCCCATGGGACTCCAGGCGGAGGCGCTGGTGGAGGAAGACCTTAAGTAGCAGTGGAAAATGACACGTCTCAGTAAGAGAAGGAGAAGGAAGGACACAGAGAGAGATGGGGAGGAAGAGAAAGGAGAGAGATAGGAGAAACAAGAGAAAGGGAAGAGATGGGGAGGAGGAGGAGAGAAACTGATTATATCCAGATCTGACTTCCACACTTCCTAGTTATTAAGGACATGTTTTGTTTCTGAGGGAAGAACTGTCATTGTTCTTGTTGCGATCGTCATGGTGTTAGCTACGCACCCGCTTCCCTGGACCCGTCGTGGTCTCAGCAGCACACCCGCTTCCCTGGACCCGTCGTGGTCTCAGCAGCACACCCGCTTCCCGGGACCCGTCGTGGTCTCAGCAGCACACCTGCTTCCCTGGACCCGTCGTGGTCTCAGCAGCACACCTGCTTCCCTGGACCCGTCGTGGTCTCAGCAGCACACCCGCTTTCCTGGACCCGTCGTGGTCTCAACTGCACACCCGCTTCCCGGGACCCGTCGTGGTCTCAGCAGCACACCTGCTTCCCTGGACCCGTCGTGGTCTCAGCAGCACACCCGCTTTCCTGGACCCGTCGTGGTCTCAACTGCACACCCGTTTCCCTGGACCCGTCGTGGTCTCAGCAGCACACCTGCTTCCCTGGACCCGTCGTGGTCTCAAGTGCACACCCGCTTCCCTGGACCCGTCGTGGTCTCAAGTGCACACCCGCTTCCCTGGACCCGTCGTGGTCTCAGCAGCACACCCGCTTCCCTGGACCCGTCGTGGTCTCAAGTGCACACCCGCTTCCCTGGACCCGTCGTGGTCTCAACTGCACACCCGCTTCCCTGGACCCGTCGTGGTCTCAACTGCACACCCGCTTCCCTGGACCCGTCGTGGTCTCAACTGCACACCCGCTTCCCTGGACCCGTCGTGGTCTCAAGTGCACACCCGCTTCCCTGGACCCGTCGTGGTCTCAAGTGCACACCCGCTTCCCTGGACCCGTCGTGGTCTCAGCAGCACACCTGCTTCCCTGGACCCGTCGTGGTCTCAACTGCACACCCGCTTCCCTGGACCCGTCGTGGTCTCAACTGCACACCCGCTTCCCTGGACCCGTCGTGGTCTCAAGTGCACACCCGCTTCCCTGGACCCGTCGTGGTCTCAACTGCACACCCGCTTCCCTGGACCCGTCGTGGTCTCAACTGCACACCGGTTCCCTGGACCCGTCGTGGTCTCAGCAGCACACCCGCTTCCCTGGACCCGTCGTGGTCTCAGCAGCACACCTGCTTCCCTGGACCCGTCGTGGTCTCAAGTGCACACCCGCTTCCCTGGACCCGTCATGGTCTCAGCAGCTCACCCGCTTCCCTGGACCCGTCATGGTCTCAACTGCACACCCGCTTCCCTGGACCCGTCGTGGTCTCAAGTGCACACCCGTTTCCCTGGACCCGTCATGGTCTCAGCAGCTCACCCGCTTCCCTGGACCCGTCGTGGTCTCAACTGCACACCCGCTTCCCTGGACCCGTCGTGGTCTCAACTGCACACCCGCTTCCCTGGACCCGTCGTGGTCTCAACTGCACACCCGCTTCCTTGCACTCAAGTTCAATATTATCATCACATACTGCCATTAGTATTTGTTCCTTAACCTTTGCCGTAAGAGGAGAATTTATTGGGTAGTGTTAGTTATCCTGTGAATAACATTAAATCACAGCACCACTCATCCTGTGAGCAAACATACCACTATACAGCACAACTAGTTAATGTACCATAAATAGTTAATGGGCCGTAACTACTTAATGTACCAATGAGGATAACAACTCTCTCCTATTGCGACATGCAAACAATACTCTGCTTTAAGAAATCATCACATTCTGCGTATTTTACTCAAAATGCTGCTAACCTTAGAATGTTTGGCATTTTTCACAAATATTCATGGCATTAATTCTATAATTCCAGAATCTCTTACACTCGTAAATACAGTATTGATTCGGGTGTTAATTATCTTCCCTCTCTGCACACACACACTTTACACAGTCATTTCTTGGAGTTGCTACACGAATGTCACCTGACATGCGCTAAGCTAAAGGAACCCTGGCCATCAGCGTCCCTATTCCGCTCGTACTAATATACATTATGAGACTCACGGGTAAACAGTAAACTCGCATGGATTCATGAGCGCCTGGGAAATGGAAGGTAATCAGGCTTAATCCAAAGGGAAGGTGAACGTAGCTCCATTTCATTGGATCATCCTGCCTCATCCTTGTAGGGTATTGCTATGTAGATTTGTCACATTTTAACCTTCCTTACTGAACTCCCTCTCTACATTCTCAGTAATATTTGCCGTATAATCTTACACAATGTTGCTTCAAATCTCTAATCTTGGTTTTGTTTACGTAAAGGCTTTCCTGCCCATTCACCATCTTTCTTATTCCCTTCAATGTTAAAATGAGATGACTTTCACACAATCTTTATCGTTTAATTAAAGTTTTTCTTATTTGTTTACCTCCACAACAATATCGTGAGCGATATTTCGGGAGTGTAAATTGAATAAGATTGACATTGAGTCTATTCTTGTCTTTTGTTCTCTTTTGGTTTCTCAACTTCAGTGAGTAATTTAAAAGAGAGTAATTCAATTTGGGTTGACACTCAACCCTGAATTCTTGCAATTTGGTTGACACTCAACCCTGAATTCTTGCAATTTGGTTGACACTCAACCCTGAATTCTTGCAATTTGGTTGACACTCAACCCTGAACTCTTGAAATTTGGGTTGACACCCAACCCTGAATTCTTGCAGGTTTGTCTACCAAACCTGTTGTTTCTAACTAGTGTTATGAGTGGCTGCAGGAACGCCACTCTCAGAACCTTGGATGAACGTGTGATCTTTCGATGAATGTACAATCATCGTCTCCATGACCTTCATTGTTGATAATGATTAAGTAGTCACTCATCATAAACAATCGTTAATATATATACATACGATATTTTCGTTTTGGGTTAAATTTCCCTCACCATTCTCTCGTTCCACTGAAGATAACCAATGATAACCTCCCAGCTATGAGGGTTGGAAGCTTCACTTTATAACATCTTATGGCCTTGGCTTTATAAAAAAAAATATATCAATAAAATTTAAATGGATGTCAATTCATTTACAATTACACTACTTCCCTGGTACTCTCTCTTAATTAACATCAATTATAATTCGCTGTTCTTTGGCAATTAAATGTTTATGAATATTATTTCACAGTCATACTCTCTACTAGGTAGACAGTAAATTATGCTCGATTCTTAAGATCATTCAGTTTAGCGTTGCTAAGGCAGCTTAATATTATTTTCATACCTTTAACATAAGATTCCCTACCACTACCATGGTTGATATGACAGTGTGAATATTCCACTGCAACCAAATACAACCATATAAATTGTCCAGGTTAACACTCATATTTATATATTTAGAAGACATAAGGAAGATGAAAAGGAACTTGGGGAACTGGTGGGAAGGGGTGAATAAAATGCAGAAGGTGTGACAGAGGGGTAGGGAAAAGGTAGGAAAAATAGCACCTCTGTGGGAGTGGTCACGGCACCATTACCTTGACCTTGCAGACAGCAAAAGGAAATTCGCCTTTATTCAACGCAGCGTTTTCCCAGATTTATTTAAAGCGAATAAAAAAAAAATCTTACGTCAGGAGGTAGAATTGCACAGGCTAATTTGTTAGCATAAGCCAGAATTTATCGAGAGCGCGTGAGGATGAGGTAATATCGCTGGTATCAGGTTCTATTATGGTCTTAATACCGTGTTCAGGTTGATACAGCGGGCTATTAGTGTAATATATATGACTATCATTTTGGCACTCTGCGGGTTGGGGGTGAGTCGTATTCACACGCTCTTCTGGCTGATATATATCTCGGTAATTACCTGTTTTGTAGTTCCAGGAATAGAGGCTTTGCTTGTGTTGTATCGCCTTCTCTTATGAATGGATCCTATAATTTCTTTTTTAAATTCCTAATGGTTCTGGCACACACTATTTCTTCTCTAGTTTAATTCCAACAATCAGATACTTCATTTGCAAAGAAATATGTCTCAGTATTTCCTGAATACCATTTTTTATGCAACGAAGAATTATTGTTTCTTAATTGTCTTATTGACGGCCCCAAGAAATTCTTGCTTACTACCTAACATTCTTTAATAAATGTATATTGACCAGTGGAGGCTCCTGAAGTTCTATGTAGAAAGAGGCTTAAGGCAATCTGGTTGGAAGAGGGGGAGGCTAGGGGACTTGTCATGATGCGTTATTATTATTTTTATTGGGGAGGACTTGGGGGGATGCTGATGGACTTTAAGTAGCCTTACCCCCTGTGTAGTGAATACTTATATCTACTCTTCTCTTACCTTCCAACAAAGACATTTTTAGTCGTTTTTGTCAATAGGCTATGCTGGTGGCATCATAAAATACGTAGTTGACCAGACCTCATTATATCTCTGTTATCAGTGTTAAAACATTAGCCACGTCCTTCCTGAATTCATCTGTTTCCTTCCTCCCTCCCTCCCTGTCTTCATCCCTTTCTTCCTTCTTCCCTCCCTCCCTGTCTTTATCCCTTCCTTTCTTCCTTCACGCCTACTTTCGTCATCCCTTTCTCCAGTCCCATTTCCCTCCTCATCCTTCTTTCTGTTTTACTTATTCTTCAAGGTTGTTCTTTGTTACTTATTCAGAAACTGAACTCAACAACTGACTTAACCACGACACTCATAATGTTACCCTCACCAGGATTGTTACCATCACCAGTACTGTTACCATCACCAGGACTATTACCATCACCAGGACTGTTACCATCACCAGGACTGTTACCATCACCAGGACTGTTACCATCACCAGGACTGTTACCATCACCAGGACTGTTACCATCACCAAGACTGTTACCATCACCAGGACTGTTACCATCACCAGTACTGCTACCATCACCAAGACTGTTACCATCACCAGGACTGTTACCATCACCAGGACTGTTACCATCACCAAGACTGTTACCATCACCAGGATTGTTACCATCACCAGTACTGCTACCATCACCAAGACTGTTACCATCACCAAGACTGTTACCATCACCAGGACTGTTACCATCACCAGGACTGTTACCATCACCAGGACTGTTACCATCACCAGGACTGTTACCATCACCAAGACTGTTACCATCACCAGTACTGCTACCATCACCAGTACTGCTACCATCACCAGTACTGCTACCATCACCAGTACTGCTACCATCACCAAGACTGTTACCATCACCAGTACTGCTACCATCACCAAGACTGTTACCATCACCAGTATTGTTACCATCACCAGTACTGTTACCATCACCAGTACTGCTACCATCACCAGTACTGCTACCATCACCAAGACTGTTACCATCACCAGTACTGCTACCATCACCAGTACTGCTACCATCACCAAGACTGTTACCATCACCAGTACTGCTACCATCACCAGTACTGCTACCATCACCAAGACTGTTACCATCACCAAGACTGTTACCATCACCAGTACTGCTACCATCACCAGTACTGCTACCATCACCAAGACTGTTACCATCACCAGTACTGCTACCATCACCAAGACTGTTACCATCACCAGTACTGCTACCATCACCAAGACTGTTACCATCACCAGTACTGTTACCATCACCAGTACTGCTACCATCACCAGGACTGTTACCATCACCAAGACTGTTACCATCACCAGTACTGCTACCATCACCAAGACTGTTACCATCACCAGTATTGTTACCATCACCAGTACTGTTACCATCACCAGTACTGCTACCATCACCAGTACTGTTACCATCACCAGTACTGCTACCATCACCAGGACTGTTACCATCACCAAGACTGTTACCATCACCAGTACTGCTACCATCACCAGTACTGCTACCATCACCAAGACTGTTACCATCACCAAGACTGTTACCATCACCAGTACTGCTACCATCACCAGTACTGCTACCATCACCAAGACTGTTACCATCACCAGTACTGCTACCATCACCAGTACTGCTACCATCACCAGTACTGCTACCATCACCAGGACTGTTACCATCACCAGGACTGTTACCATCACCAAGACTGCTACCATCACCAGTACTGTTACCATCACCAGTACTGTTACCATCACCAAGACTGTTACCATCACCAAGACTGTTACCATCACCAGGACTGTTACCATCACCAGGACTGTTACCATCACCAGGACTGTTACCATCACCAGGACTGTTACCATCACCAGGACTGTTACCATCACCAGGACTGTTACCATCACCAGGACTGTTACCATCACCAGGACTGTTACCATCACCAAGACTGTTACCATCACCAAGACTGTTACCATCACCAAGACTGTTACCATCACCAGGACTGTTACCATCACCAGGACTGTTACCATCACCAGGACTGTTACCATCACCAGGACTGTTACCATCACCAGTACTGTTACCATCACCAGGACTGTTACCATCACCAGGACTGTTACCATCACCAAGACTGTTACCATCACCAGGACTGTTACCATCACAACTGTTAATAATTCCTGGAAGATATATTCGTTTCCTTCATAAATTTCACCCCTTTTCAACTTCTTTCCTCCCCCTTCCCCCATCCTTCTTCTCCCCTTCATCTTTCCTTCTCTTCCTCTCCATCTTCACTTTCTTCACCATTTATCTCTCAACTTTTTTTCTCTTTCCCCTCTCATGCCTTCCCTCAGCCTCCCTCTTTTTACCTTCCTCCCTCTCTTCCTCCCTTCTTCTCTCCCCTACTTAATCCCTCTCTCCTTTCTCCCTCTATCAGCCTTCCCCTCCTTCGTTAATTAATGCCTCCTTCCTTCTTTCCTTCCTCCCTCCCTCCCTTTATCACCCTCCCACTTCCTGTCTTCCTTAGCCTCCTCCCGCAGGTTGAGACAAGAATAAGACGCCAGATTATACAGATTAATTACAATGTGTGTACATCCTTACTCCCTCACACTGTGTGTACATCCTTACTCCCTCACACTGTGTGTACACTGCTAGTAGTGTACACTACTAGCAGTGTACACGAACACGCTAACGCACATAAGAAGAGTTTAATTCAAGGATCTAAAAATCTTTTCTCAGTTACACGAACGAAAAAAAGAAACAAGAAAACTTTTTTAAATAAATCGAACCCGTGTTTTTTTTATCTCTCTCTCTCTCTCTCTCTCTCTCTCTCTTTAAACCATAGGAATAAAACTGAGGTTTATTTTTTTATCTCTTCTTATATTTACCTTGTGGAAATTTTCTTATTTTGACCTCGTGGAATTTTTTTGCGTTCACTCTATGGATTTTTTTTTTTGTTCATGGGGAAGCAGTAAGCCCCTGAGGGTTTACTGCTTCGCCTGGGGGAGTGAGAGTAATTGGGTTTGAGCCGAGGAAGGGGAGAACCTCGGAGACAGAGCCCCGGAAATTGGACAATTAAAATTTAAAACACAAGGGAATTAAAGTTGTTTTTTTCGTAATTTAAAATAATTAGTGAAGAGTTTGTATTTCTTGGTCATGTTCACTTGTCTCTACCTCAGCCCCGTTGGTCATGTTCACTTGTCTCTACCTCAGCCCCGTTGGTCATGTTCACTTGTCTCTACCTCAGCCCCGTTGGTCATGTTCACTTGTCTCTACCTCAGCCCCGTTGGTCATGTCCACTTGTCTCTACCTCAGCCTCGTTGGTCATGTTCACTTGTTTCTGCCTCAGCCCCGTTGGTCATGTTCACTTGTCTCTACCTCAGCCCCGTTGGTCATGTCCACTTGTCTCTATCTCAGCCCCGTTGGTCATGTCCACTTGTCTCTACCTCAGCCTCGTTGGTCATGTCCACTTGTCTCTACCTCAGCCCCGTTGGTCATGTCCACTTGTCTCTACCTCAGCCTCGTTGGTCATGTCCACTTCTCTCTACCTCAGCCCCGTTGGTCATGTCCACTTGTCTCTACCTCAGCCCCGTTGGTCATGTCCACTTGTCTCTACCTCATCCCCGTTGGTCATGTCCACTTGTCTCTACCTCAGTCCCGTTGGTCATGTCCACTTGTCTCTACCTCAGCCCCGTTGGTCATGTCCACTTGTCTCTACCTCATCCCCGTTGGTCATGTCCACTTGTCTCTACCTCAGTCCCGTTGGTCATGTCCACTTGTCTCTACCTCAGTCCCCGTTGGTCATGTCCACTTGTCTCTACCTCAGCCCCGTTGGTCATGTCCACTTCTCTCTACCTCAGCTCAGAAGGTCAAGAGATAAATAACAGAAGGGAAAAAATAATTTGACAAAGAAATGTTTAGAGTAAACTTGCAGTATTTGTGTGTGCAAAAAAAAATTATACAGATGTAACGCTAACCACAGTGTTATGATGATAAGTGTCAGGACAAAATTACCCACATAAAACATAGGTTAAAAAATAAAAAAAACAAAGATGTTGAAAAGTTTACTGTTAAGAAAGTGTGAGTGACTAGACTTTACTCCAATGTTCATCTGTTTTCATTGCAAGTTAATTGATTTTCTTGACGTGTTAGCGTGTATTTGTTTCATATGAACACACACACACATTAAATAAATTTAAACTGACTTATGATATAAATAGCAGAATTTAGGTTAAAAAAATAGCTAGTTTAAGTTAGGTTAGGTGAGGTTATATATATATATATATATATATATATATATATATATATATATATATATATATATATATATATATATATATATATATATATATATATATATATATATATAGATAGATAGATAGATAGATAGATAGATAGATAGATAGATAGATAGATAATTTCAACGAACTGGCCGTATCCCACCAAGGTGGGGTGACCTATAAAAGAAACACGAAAGGTTTCTTTTTAAATTTGGTAATTTATACAGGAGAAGGGGTTACCCGCCCCTTGCTCCCGGAATTTTTAGTCGCCTCTTCCGACACGCATGACTTACGGAGGAAGAATTTTCTTCCATCATATTATATTATATTATCAAGCTTTTGGCCTTCTAAGTGAAGTCAGTGAGTTGGAACGCCTTTCAGCATAACCCGAGAACATTGTGGCATTTCAGACACACACATACACACGCTGAGCTGGAACAAGAGCTGGGCTACGGGGACGACACAGTGGCAAATTTCGTAAGTAGATCTCTGGTTGAATATGGTTCATATCGCTGGCGGCCTCGGGGGGATGGGGTAAGTGTCCGCCTTCCCAGAAATCATTCCCGAGGAACATGGTTAAGATTATACGTTATCTGTGTACACAGCCAGGTCCTCATCCCGTTGTGTGTGTGTGTGTGTGTGTGTGTGTAAACAAATAATCAAGTCTCGTGAAAATTAAATATTACAGCACCATCCAGGACACCTGACCATACCGGACCTGACTCCACCTAATTCACCTCATCTTTTTCCACCATATATTCATTTTTTCTTTCAAGCACTGCATAATTAATTAATATTTTATTATTATTATTATTATTATTATTTAAATACACCACACACACACACACATACACACACACATACATACACACACACACACTCCCTTGTGGTAGTCAGTAAATAAACCATGGTGAGAGAATTAGAGAGAGAGAGAGAGAGAGAGAGAGAGAGAGAGAGAGAGAGAGAGAGAGAGAGAGAGAGAGAGAGAGAGAGAGAGAGACCCACCCACCCACCTTCTCCTCTCGAACCTTCATTTCGGATTCAAAGTTTCCCAAGCGGCTGGATCATTTTTCATTGGAATTAACACCCCGTCCAACAGGTAAAACAAATACAGTAATTTATACAGGGCAGGTCCGTGGTCCATACCTTCAGTCTAGGACCAGTCTGCCCCGCGGGCCCCGGGGTACCAAGGTACTCCTCCCGCCCACCTTAGGTGGTACCACTCTCGCCCTTGGTACGAGGGTGGGTATGGGCGAGAGTGGGTCGCCCTGTGAGGTGGAGGCTTAGATGCCCCCTGTGGCGCTGGTTACCAAACACAGCTTATACGGCGGTGCAAAATTAATGTGTTAGGGATGATTACCAGAGATAACCCAGTGTGTGTGTGTGTGTGTGTGTGTGTGTGTGTGTGTGTGTGTGAACGTGTGCGTACCTGGTCTCGATTTCACTACTACCTTCGTGTAGGTCTTAAACGGGTGAAACAATTGTATTTTATTTTGTTTCATACACGTAAGATAACAGGAAAAATCTTTCGTGAACGTAAAACGACGGAAATTTTTTTTTTTACACGAACGTAAGACAAGACCATTTTCGTACGCCTGTCTTACACTTCGACATCCCTGTAATGCGTCCTTACCAGTTCCCGCGCCTGCTGTGAGATCGGGTCGTGGGGGCGATGATCCCCTTAATCATCAACAGATAGGATGTGCATCCTGGCCCACAGCCAACTCCACCTCAAAGCAGGGAAGCCTGAGTGGGCCAATCCTCGGCCCCTGAGCAAGGTGCTCGCCCGGTTTTAGGTAACTTGATAAACTCGGCGATGATTCATGATCTCACAACACTGTGTTTTAAACCACTTTTAGGGCATGGTTTATCCGTATGCTTTGTTTATCCACATGCTCTTGCGTTGCCGTCCGCAGGAAGGATATGGTGTGCACAATTAACTAGTAACTACCGTCCACAGGGAGGATATGGCTGCAAATGAACTAGTAACGTCGACACCAAAATTCTATTAATATTCATGTCTACCTGGAGTCTACCTGGAGAGAATTCCAGGGGTCAACGCCCCCGCGGCCCGGTCTGTGACCAGGCCTCCTGTTGGACCAGAGCCTGATCAACCAGGCTGGTCAACTCTTTGATATTTCTACAAATCAGGTCTTACACATTGTATTTAGGTTAGGTAAGATTTTTCAGGAAACAGGACAAGTGTTTCCTGACGCGGGTCTTAGTCACACGATGGCCCGCCACTGGAGCTTTTGGCCATCTTACTGGGAGGCTTAGCACACTTTTCAACGATCACACAGGTTAACTAAGCATGATCCAGTAGCCCGTAAGAACGCTTTATGTTGGATGTGATTCTGTCCGTCGTTCTGTTGTTGTTTTTTAATCAACTAGGCTAAACAAAGGTGCGCCACGACTCAAATCAAGATTGTTACTAGTCGAAGTCATTAACACTAGTGAAGATCAGCACTTGGTCAGCTAAACACAAGGCGACATGTAACTAATCAAGGCAGTATAACTGAAGACCCGTCTGGGTTAATTTAACTTTAGGGTATCATGTAGTTTTCGTCATTGTGGTAGGTGATCGGTATTTGAGGTCGTCACTATTTGAGGCAGTCGCTATACGAGATACTCACCTAACTGTGGCTGCAGGGGTTGATTCATAGCTCCTGGTCCCGCCCCTTCACTGGTCGCTACCAGGTCCTCTCTCTCTCTCTCCCTCTTCTTTACCTCATCCTTATCTGAGGTCATCACAATCTGGGGTCATCGCTTGGACGATCACTGGCTCAAGTCGCTAATAAATAAAGTGCTACAGTCTTGCTGGATAATTTTAGCAGGAAAAAAAATGGAAACCCGGAGAGCGCACGAGCGTGTGTATCTGTGGTGTGAAGGGTGGAACATCCCCTGTGACCTGTCTGCCAGTCTTGTACCACCCTCCTCACTCGCCCGGCACCCTCCTCGCTCGCCCGGCACCCTCCTCGCTCGCCCGGCACCCTCCTCGGTTGCCTGGCACCTTCCTCGGTTGCCTGGCACCCTCCTCGCTTGCCCGGCACCCTCCTCGCTTTTCCGGCACCTTCCTCGCTTGCCCGGCACCCTCCTCCCTTGCCCGGCACCCTCCTCGCTTGCCCGGCACCCTCCTCGCTTTTCCGGCAACCCCTCGCTTGCCCGGCACCCTCCTCGCTTGCCCGGCACCCTCCTCGCTTGCCCGGCACCCTCCTCGCTTTTCCGGCACCTTCCTCGCTTGCCCGGCACCCTCCTCCCTTGCCCGGCACCCTCCTCGCTTGCCCGGCACCCTCCTCGCTTGCCCGGCACCCTCCTCACCCTAACCCCCACATTGCCCATGTTCTCTTGTGACCGATGATATACCTGTGACTGGGTTCGAGGGCTCCTATATCCTCGCAGCCTGACCTGAGGCCAGGCGTGACTAACTGACCAACCAGGTTGTGTCTAACATTGTATACCTACCAGGGTGTTAGAAAAATCAGACCCAAACAGGTATTAAACTTCTATGATTAAAATTCATCTACCGAAAAAAAAATTGCACTAAAATTGTAAATGAATTTAAGTAGACCAGAATTGTAAATTAATTTACGTATAGTTTAAACATAAACAAGGAAGTTCCTGAAGAACGTACAGGCAAGTAGGTGAGTACAGAAAAAAAAAACCAGGAGCGATATAATAACATACAAAGTACTGAGAAGAACTGATGGGTGGAGAGGGACAGATGATTCTGGAGATGGGAATCAGGAACACAGGAGCACAGCTGGAAGTTGAAAACACAGATGAGTCACAGGGACGTGATAATGCAGCTTCTGAGCAACTTCAAACTTAATGTGCTTGTGTATTTTAGGATACTGGTCTCTTTGTTAGGTTTGAATCAGATTTGCATCCTATTTGTCGTAATTTTTCAATTTTAATGAAGAAATTTGGATATTAGCTTCCGTGTGATGACTTGTGAATGTCGCTTCTGATTCCCTTTAAATCCTCAGCACTAAATATTTAATATTCAACTTATGCCGCACTCTGCACTATTCCAATCGCGTGTATTGAGTCACAGGGGACTGGGTTTATGGACTGCGGGGATACCTTCCTAGGATCGAGCGGTGACCAAAATAAATCTAGTAAATTGTAGCTATTAAAGTATATGTAATTTTTCTATTTTTTTTCTCCTGGGTTTTTAATCAAAGTTTAACAAACTTGAAACTGTATAAGGAAAATGTGTCAATTCAGTTTCATAACCTGAATTTTAGATTCTGAATTTTAGATTCTGAATTTTAGTTTCTGAATTTTAGTTTTTGAAGTTTAGTTTCTGAACTTTAGTTTCTGAATTTTAGATTCTGAATTTTAGTTTCTGAATTTTAGTTTCTGAATTTTAGATTCTGAATTTTAGATTCTGAATTTTGGATTCTGAATTTTAGATTCTAAATTTTAGATTCTGAATTTTAGTTTCTGAATATTAGTTTCTGAATTTCCTGTTATTGCAGTAAAGCAAGTTTTTTTTTTTTAGTTTTCAGAATTTATTTAAAGACTTTATAAATTAACAGTTTCACGCTTTAGCGAAACTGGAAATTATTCAAACATTTGCTTCCGTAATTGATTTCTGACAATCAGATTACAAAATATTGAGACAGATTAAGAAAATTAATGACTTCTTATCTGTTCAATTAGTAAGCCTCACCGGGGCGACTGTAATTAGTAATGAGTAATGTTATTGTCTTCTTAGAGAAATTATATTATATTTAACCTCCCTGTGTTATTTAATATTTTTGTGTAATAAGAATTTCCCTAAATATTAAACAGTCCTTTCAATTTTAACAATAAAAAGAAAATATTGAAAAGTATCGGTATCGATATCAGTATCGGCCGATAATTGGGTACCGGTATTGGTATCGTCCCATAACTACTAAGTATATAAGAAGAACTCAGCCTGGCTGGTGCAGAGAGATAGGTACCGGGGTACAACAAAGTGACCTGAGTACATAGGCCAGGTACTCATCTAGGACAAGACTCCCGAGTACATAAGGCAAGCACTCACCCAGGTCCCTTCCTCTCCATCATCCACAAACACACACTTAGTCTCTCACCTCACGTAAGGGCGTGGGAAGTCTCTCTTTAGCAAGTACAACGGCAATCTCTTGCGTCTCCCAGGTAAAAGTCCCAGTCTTGTTCCTCCCTAGGGCTAAAACGTGTCAATTTCCATTCTCGGGCAAGAATATGCTTATTCTTCCTCTGGGGCAAATACTGTGTCAAATCCATATCTCGTGCGAAAAGGCTTTAATTCTCCTGTCCGATACAAGTGTGTGATAATCCGATGATTTGCGCAAACAAACACTGTGTATTTGTAGAATAAAGCTCATAATACCCTGGCAGGAACACCTCGAAAGTGGAACACCTCGAAAGTGAAACACCTTTGCAAGTGGAACACTTTGCAAGTGCAACACCTCGCAAGTGGAACACCTCGAAAGTGGAACACCTGGCAAGTCCAACACAAACTTGGGATCAGTCTTCAGACGATGGAGGAAAATCACTCGACGACCTTTCGACCCATAACGGACCGAAAGGTCGTCCAATTTGTGGGTTAGTTTTGACTCTCTTTAAGTTTCAGTGAAGATATAAAGTTTCAGAAGTTTGACAAGTTCCTTGGATTCTATGATTTTTTTTTCAAGAACTACAAAGTAAAAAATAAAAAATATTTTTTTTTTAGCTCTACGGTAGAGTCCAGTTGACGGGGTGTTGACTATAGGGACGAAAAGGTTGAACTACGTTTTGCTCTGTATAGAGCTTTATGTCACGGCGAGGCTCTATTTAGAGCGAAACGTTGTCCCGATAAACGCATGCTCTACAACATGTGCCACAGTTCTACAGTAACAATGTGAAAAAACAACGGTTAGAGAGAGAGAGAACAGATGTACCGGGATTCTCACCTCCGCACCATAGCGGTACTCTGTGGGGCACTCTAGGGTATTCTGCATTACTCTGAGGCTCAGGGGAACCCTGGTGATACCTTGGCTCAACTAGTGTACCCTTCTCCGTAGTGGTACTCTGTACGATTCAGTGTACCTTCTTCTATAATGGTACTGTGGACCATTCTAGTGTACCCCGAACCTCGACTTTTAACCTACCCACACCACCTCCATGACAAGATTCTCCCCATCTATAGCGCACCTCCATGACAAGATCCTCCATCAATAGCGCTCCTCCATGATAAAAATCCTCCATCTATAGCGCACACTGAGTTCCTAGTCCCTCCCTCCCATATCCCATTGAAAAAAAAAGCCAAGAAAAAACGAGGTCTGTGTTCTGTAGGAGAAAAGGGTAAGAGGGTTGAGGGAGGAGAAGAGGGGGAGGAGGGAGAAGAGGGGGAGGAGGGGGGCGGTGAAGAGAAACGGCAATGATTTCTTTTTCAAACCATCTTCCCTCTCCTTTACCAAGGAGTGACACACACCTCCAAGCCCCCGGATAGTAGGTGGAGACGATGTTTCACCCGTGTGAGTGCTGACCAGCCACTGACCACTGCACCGACCTCCACCCCCACCACCGGCACTCCTTCACACCTCTTCTCAACGCCACGAAATTCATTGATGAGGAAGAAGGTGGTGTACCCTATTACACGGACTCCACTTTATATCCACCCCTCTGTCACTCTCCCCTACTCCTCTTCCCTCCACCGGTCTGTCACCTACCCCTTTCCCCTCTCCTGCCCACTCCCCTCAGACGCCACCCACTCCCTGGCCTGCCCTCCCACCCTCTTGTGTTTCTCTTCCTACGCCATTGTCGTCGACATGTCTGCTTTAACTTTCGCTGTCAGATCTTTAAGGGAGTAAAAATGAATGCATTGTTTGAGGTGATATATTCTTGAGTCTGTAAACCGTAGTAAAATTCTTAAAGGGGCTTTTTCTCGCGCCTTGTCAAACAAGATCACTTATTTTTACCGCCCTCTTTACGAGATGCGTTTGAGTTAAGCAACCATCGTGCATAATTTAAAGGGAGACTCCTCTGGTCTCCTAACTGTCTGATTTGCATAATAAAGTTTATAAAGTAGCCTTATTAAGACTTGTATATATAACTGCGACTTACATATGAAGCAGGACGCTCTGAAACGCCTCGGTGGCACCTTTCCAGCCGTCGTGTCACCCTCGTAATTCACTAGTGCGCGCATGTGTTTGATTTACTCTTTGCTTCACATACCTCAATTAATTTTCACACTGTCATCCACTAGCTCCGGCCGAGGAGACAACACACACACACACACACACACACACACATACACACACATACACACACACACACACACACACACACACACACACACACACACACACACACACAACATAATAACACATAAACCACACAACACACACACATTACACACAAAAAACTTAAGAGGCAGACCTAGAGCCGGAGCTCATCCCGAGCAAACTCAGCGTGGCATTTAAACACCCGCTCTTTTAAAACAATCCACTAAATGATTGGAAAATATGTTATCCTTCCCAGTCATTTATCCCGCCTAGAAAAAAAAATGTTACGAGATTGACCGGTAAGCCAGCGGAAGGCCTCGAAGCAAGACCAACTAAGTGCGTTAGCACATGTCTAAAACTCGCGTCAAAACAACACCGGCACTTGGAGTGTAACCCAGCCACGTCTTACGCGGGTAACAGCATTTACGATTGCGGTAAAGCCACGCTACGCTGGAGGTAACCAGCCACAGTCTTACGCTGGGGTAACACACTCAGCGGAACCACCATCTTACTGGGGTAACCAGCCACGTCTTACGCTGGGGTAACCAGCCACGTCTTACGCTGGGGTAACCAGCCACATCTTACGCTGGGGTAACCAGCCACGTCTTACGCTGGGGTAACCAGCCACATCTTACGCTGGGGTAACCAGCCACGTCTTACGCTGGGGTAACCAGCCACATCTTACGCTGGGGTAACCAGCCACGTCTTACAAGCATCGTCAGTCTACGAACGTTCACTGCTTGAAGAATTACCTTAACTCGGGTTAAGATAGATTACATAATCTGGGCGCGACACATCTGGCAGCGCGGTGCCTCGGCGAAAATACGCAACGTCAGAATCCGCACTTTTTTTTTTCAAGTGTGGCTGAAACAGTGGGGAAGGGAAGGGGGTACAAATCCAATGCATCTGGCGATGCTGATGTTTCGCACCATCATCTGGTGGGTGTGAGCGAAACAGTGGGACACAGCGCCAGCCTTGCCACAACCCTTGTTGTCCTGCTGCCGCTCTTCTGCATGCAGTATCGATCTTCCAGTTACTCTTCCTGCCCCTTCGTGATTCCCTTAAAAAACGTAGACAGAGCCGCTCGCTAAGTCCCCCCTCCCTAAAAAGGAAAAACAATCCTAAACCAAGCGATTAAGTGCACGGGAGGGGGAAAGGGGGAGAGAAGGGGGGGAAATGGAAGTGGAAAAGAGAGGAAGAAGGTGAGAGGGGAAGAGGAGAAAGGAAGAGGCAAAAAAAAAAGGATGAGAAATGGAAGAGGAGAAGGGACGAAGAGAATAAGGTGGAAAAGAAGGAAAAGGTGAAGGTGATAGAGCTCGCTAAAGAGGCGGTGAAGAAGGAAAGAAAACAACAGCCATGACAACGAAGCATCAAGCTAAACGTGTGAAGGTTTGGCCACGGTTTGAAACCTCTCTTCTCCTCCTCCTCCTTCTCGTTTTCCTAATCTCACTCCTCTTCGTCCTTTTCCCTCATACCTTCCCACCTCCTCCTCCTCCTCCTCCTCCTCCTAGCAGCGGGAAAGCTGCATCGTGCCTGGCTAGACCAGTCTCGGCTTCATGCTCCTTCTGAGTCCATCCTCAGAGTTCATAACTTTGTCACGAATATACGCCCCCACGGTCTGTGTGTGTGTGGGTATACATCTGGGCTTGTGGGCATGCGAGCGTGCGCGTGCGTGTGCAGGCGAGAGGTTATGAGCCGGAGGAGCCCTTAGCCACTTTGCAAGTCTATGACCAGCCATACCTCATCGGCAGCGCGAGACTTATTGGTCTTGTGTTCGTAGGCGGGCAGGGACAAGCCGGCCCAGACATGCAACGCCGCCCCTGATAGATTTAATGTTGCCGGATATATTTAATGCTTCACCGGTGAAATAACTGCGCCTCTGCCGGCCTCTACCTCTATGGGTGGAGGGGTGGGAGGTATGGGCGGAGCTGGAAGATGGTGAGGAAGGTGTATATAGATGGTGGGGAGGATGATAGTGAAGGAGACTTAGAGGGAAAAGAGGTGAAGATGATGGAGTAAGGGAGACGGTGGGGGTGAGGGAAAGTGAGAAAATAGTGAGCAACAAGGCGAATAAGAGTGAGTTATCTGTACTGAGTATGAGAGAGAGTGAGAGAGAGAGAGAGAGAGAGAGAGAGAGAGAGAGAGAGAGAGAGAGAGAGAGAGAGAGAGAGAGAGAGAGAGAGAGAGAGAGAGAGAGTACTAAAGCACTACTAACAAAATATTTAAACAATGTTTACCCTGGACAGTGGCTTTATCAAACGGCTGAGTTGACATAACCATTGTGTGGGTGAAATGTTGTCTTTAACCTGGAGAGCGGCGAAACGTTGCCGCAATAAAATGTCACATTAGTTGCACATGTATCCATTTACCTAACAGTGAATGTATTACCAGGTGTGATCACGTGTCATCTCCTCTTCTGGTGATACAAGGTCTTGATCTCATGACATCTTCGCATCCCGCCCCTCGTAGTTCTGACACTAGCCCTGCCCCAAACATATGCATCTTCTCAATTTCCTAATTTCGTCTGAGATGAAGGCTGCATGGTGGCGCTGAGTACTCGGCTTGCGTATGTCATGTACAGCCATCTGAATGCCTCGGCATTTAGATTTTATAAAGATATTCTAGTATTTGCCATTTTTTCCCCCATGCTGCTGATGATATGAACGCCTTGGGCGAGAAGTTTGATATGAAGTCCAGCTCTTGGATCCTCATCTCTCTCCCCCCCCCCACACACACACGCACGCAAGAAACCCTCTCTCAGTTCTAAGTAAAATAATAAGGTTAACAAATTAAGAACAAGTGCTGTGGTTAACAGCCCCGTGTTTACCCCCTCGTTCAGCTGGTCCCAACAAGACTCTAAATCATCACGGATGGGCACGAGACTCCCCACCCCGTTACCCTTCCTCCTCCTCCTCCTCCTCCTCTTCCACCTCCTCCTTCCCTTCCCCCACCTCTCCTCCTCCTCATCCCTCAACCTGCAGCCCGTCCGCCCAACTCTCCTACAAATCCTTCACTTTCCGTGATCAGGCCCAGCCAGCGGTTAACAAGCATGACTGATTTGCATATTAACTATAGAACCACCTCGTTAATGTCCCAGCCTGTTTGCCGCCTCCCTCGTTCGCGGCCATTGCTCAAAAGAGCTTCGTTTCCAAAGGCATCATTTTTACATCAAAAAAATAAAGAGGGTGAGTGTTGAATCAGCGATGAGTGAGCACAGTGGATCGTCTGGGATGGTGTTCGTGAGGCCAGGGTAGCGAGGTTCGTGAGGCCAGGGTAGCGAGGTTCGTGAGGCCAGGGTAGCGAGGTTCGTGAGGCCAGGGTAGTGAGGTTCGTGAGGCCAGGGTAGCGAGGTTCGTGAAGCCAGGGTAGCGAGGTTCGTGAGGCCAGGGTAGCGAGGTTCGTGAGGTCGGGGTAGCGAGGTTCGTGAGGCCAGGGTAGCGAGGTTCGTGAGGTCGGGGTAGCGAGGTTCATGAGGCCGGGATAGCGAGGTTTGCGGTGTTATCTGATCCGGCCATTAACGCGTCCTGAGTCCGGAGTCTAAGACGACGCTCCAGCGCTAAGGTGGAGGATGAGGATGAGTGCTCACGAGGATCCCTGGCTCAGCGCTAATCTGGAGGAGGAGGGAGATTAGCGCTCAAGAGGATCCCTGGTTCAGTGTTATCCTGGTGGTGGAAAATTAGTACTAAGATCCCTGGCTCAGCACTGCTGAGGAGAGCTCACTAGCAAGCTGCTCTGTTCCTCATCCAGGAGTCGTACTGTTCTTGTTGGTATTTACACTGTTCTTGTTGGTATTTGCACTGTTCTTGTTGGTATTTGCACTTTTCTTGTTGGTATCTGCACTGTTCTTGTTGGTATTTGCACTTTACTTGTTGGTATCTGCACTGTTCTTGTTAGTATTTGTACTGTTCTTGCTTCGCTTTTGCAACCTTTGATAGCTACTCTTATTATTATTATTATTATTTTATTATTATTATTATTTTTATTATTAGACTATTAAAAATAATGCTTTATCAGCATTATTAACACCATGATAATAAAAATTAATCATCATTTGTCATTAGTCTCAGAGAAAATGCTGGATGTCAGTAGCAACATGGAGGACGGTTAAGGTATACCTAGAGGGGGTTTCGGGGGTCAACGCCCCCTCCAGCCCGGTCCTTGACCAGGCTTCGAAGGTGTGCACAGTAAACTAGCCGTTATGGCGGCAAAATCTAACATAAAAAAAGCTAATTATCCTGAGTTAATAGGCCTGTGATGTTAATTACTGGGAGGAAATAATTTCCGTGGGGCACTAGAGAAAAAACACCAATTTTTTTTTAAACCGGTTATACTTTATTTTAAGCGCTAGACCCGAGTGATTCATTAAATTCATAAAGGGTAAACTAGCCGTGGCCGGGTGGTGACATTCGCGGCTCGAGTCCGACCGCCTGGTGGCGGTGGTTCGACCCTGGCCGGAGGGAGTTAAAAAAATGAAAACACATGTAGTGGCCGAAAGCGTGCATCTCAGCCACACGTCGCATTACCATGCATACACTGCTAACACAAATGGTTACACCACTGCCATTATGGCTCACAAAAGGCCCCCAGTAGGCGGGATTCATTACACGATATTAACCATCCTCCTGGGCTGGGGGATGAGGATGTACACAGGCGGAGCACCCGTGTACAGACAAGCTCCACACAACAGAAAACGAGGGAGACATGGTACACACACAATGGAAAACGAGGCGTGGGTATCCAAGCCAACACGTACGTAACACTGTTTCGCATCTCTGGCCTTTCCCCTACCGAGGTGTGCACATTAATTACCCCTGCAGCATCGGTGTGCTGATAAGTGATATGCTGACGTTATAGTTTAGTCATGCACTTGTGTGTGTCCTGCTGTTTCTATCTAGAGCTGTGAAATATTTTACTGGTCAAAATATATTAATAATAATAATAATAATAATAATAATTATATTATTATTATTATTATTATTATTATTATTATTAAATGTATAATAAGCGTGGTTTTTATGATACAGATATAATGATGACAGGTGACTGACTGGCTCTTCCGCCTGCTTGGAACATAACTCTGTGTGTACAGTTGAGTTATAACGTAACTGTAATTCATAATATTGAGTGACGCTATATTTACGTCAATTACACACTTGTACTACTATACTGAGTGATAATATGTTAGAGTTATTTATACACCTGCGAAATTCTGAGTGTTGCAATGTTGACTAATTGGATTATTTGCCCGGGTACAAGTGACTGGGGTCTGTCATCATATTTGACAACTGTCTGTATTACAATCACGATTCACAACTGTGAATTCACCAATAACAGTTATCATTGTGTTCTACTTTAAACCTAACCTTTAGCAATTGACTCTTAAACGTTAGTTTAGAGTCCACTCAAACTTTAGTTTCAGTTACGTTACTCTTACCAGCTTCTGTTTACATTCAGTACGCATTAATCGTCAATATGTGTGTTTCTTAAGAGTTCTTACCCCTGACGCGTTTTCTTTCCAGTTTATGAGGCCTGGTCTCGGACCGGGCCGCAGGAAGGGGGATGGGGGGAAAGACGATCCCTGAAACTGTTAGCAGATGTATATAGCTGGCATACATTTATTAGTTAGCCAAATGGTTGAGCACTTCCCAATCACAACTTCAGTTCGACCACAAAGCCACCAGCCGAGAAAACGAACCTAAAGAAAATAATAAGTTAAGCAACTATGTTGGCGCTGTTGCAGACTCCCCATCCCAGGAGGTCCTGTCTGCAGAGTTAGATCCGATAACCTTCCAGGCAGGTGTTCCATTCTGTACCAGGCAGGTATTTGATCATGATATCAGGTGGGTGTCTGATAACGATACCAGGTGGATTTTCGATCACAATACCAGGCAGGTGTTTGATCACAATACCAGACAAGTGTTTTATCACGTTACCAGGTAAAGACTTGATCAAGACACCAGACAGGTGTTTGATAACGATACCAGACAGGATTCAATAGGCTGTTATTAGCAGCTTTATCATATTCATGGGGAAGCACGAAACCCACAGGGCATATACAGCACCTTGGGAATAAGGAATGTAAGTCTATCAGGTCTGATCCAAGTGGAGGGTAATTCAGATTCCCTGAATCAAGAACCCTTCACCGGCGTCAAAGCACATCCCTAGAAGGGTGATAATATATGTTGCGTCCACACATGGCCTGGGTGTGGCCGTTCTTACAACAGATGGCCTAAAGGACATTAGACATCTTAATCCATTTATATTTTCATTGCTTCGAGAGCTAAAGCCGAGTAACACTAATTGCCAAAGCCAACCTGAAAGAGGAAAATTAATTCTGCGATAAGAAATGTTTTGGCAACTTAGTGAAGCTGAAGTCGAAATCCTTAGGAATAAGTCTAACCAGCTTAGTAGTGACGAGGACCACCCTCTCACAGCTGGTGGCCCCCACACCGACCATCACAATGGACCCAGCCTCACAAACACTAACGCAACGAGACACACACACACATATCTTAAAAGAAAACACACGTATACGGAGCTGCCATGATGGCTAATACTTACAAATCCATGTTTATCGGAGATGTTGTTGGTGAGTTTTAACTTGTGAAAGGAGACGACTTTCTGCATCCACTGTTCCCCCGTGGCCGGGCTGTCCGGGTGGATGTACATTCTCTTAGGCATCTCCGGGTCCGCCTTGCCCGCCACCATCCACCGGCTGAAGGGGAGAGAGACGAGGGGAGTGTCAATGAGGTGAGCCCCCCGATGCCTCCAACACCCAGCCACCCACACTTCAGAAGTTGTATATACAACATGATGGAGAAGAACAAATGTCACATTTGTCTATTGAAAATTACTAAATAATGCTGTGTTATGATTAGACGAGTTTCTCAAGCTAATCTTGAGGTAATTAACATACAAAAAATCTTATATAAATATATATATATATAATTTAAATATATAATTATTCTTAAACAAAAGCTAAATCATTATTAAAAAGGCTCTGAAATATAGCTAAGAAACAATTCTATTACCAGGACAATTTTTTTACTAAGACACAACCAACATCTGAACCCCTAGCCAAACGTATTTGTATTTTTACTGTCCGTGTAGCTGGCTGGTTGACACTGAACTTGAAGCAGCACTGCAGGTTCAAACTGAACCTGCAGTGGTTGGCACTTGGTGGTGGTATTATTTGCTTTGTCAGAAGCAATAAGGTGAATTTTTTTCTCCCCATGGCGCTAGTCTTGTTTACAGTGAAAACCTCTCAACACAGCTTTTGACCCCGTGACCGAGACCTATCGCTGGCTTACCTGTCCACCTCATATATATATATTTAAACGGCGAACCATTTAAGATATGACCGTAGGCTTCCTAACCCCATTTAAAAAAGGAGTCACCAGGCATTAAGTGTTTATTATTATTATTATTATTATTATTATTATTATTATTATTATTATTATTATTATTATTATTATTAATTTAATTATTATTATTATTACTATTATTATTATTTCTGCTTGAAACAGATAAGACAGTCTTGAGATATATAACCAGTTATACTCCTGGTAGCCCTCTCGGGAGGCCTAGTTCCTAGGCCTTTTGTGTATCCATACGCTCTTGCGCTACCATAAACTAGCCGCTTCTAATCTAATGGCGAGGAAGCAGTAGATCCGTAGGGAGTTCAAATGGCTCTGATGAATGGGCTGTAATCAGGTATGATCCAAGGGAAGGGTAGATGCGATTCCTTGAATCAACACCCCTTCACCAGCATCAAAGCATCTCCTCTCCTTCTAATGGAGATGGATGTTTTGTATCAGAATTAACAGCTGATTCTACAAGACCTTCAACATGGCGGCCAAGACGCCAGGTGTTGCTTCTCTAAATATAATAATAATTCTTGTGGTATACCTGCGTAATTCAGGAAGCTAATTGTTTTACGCTCATTACGATCTCGACGTTGATTGGCTCATTGTCTCTACTCTAAATAGTGACTTACGTTGTTTGAGTATAATGCTGGTTGTTGTTGTTGTTGTTGCTTTTATATAATGTTTACTGTGAATCTTCACAGAGTAACAATAATGTGTGTGCGTTTGTGTTCACCTATATGTGGTTGCAGGGGTCGAGTCACACTTCCTGGCCCCGCTTCTTCGCTGGTCGCTACTAGGTTCACTTTCTCTCCTGGTTGCGAGAGCCTTGTCGTGTCTTTTCTCAAAGCTATGTATGGATCCTGCCTTTACTTCATTTTCAAGTTCGTTCTACTTCCTGACTATTATAACTCTGTGTGTGTATATATATATATATATATATATATATATATATATATATATATATATATATATATATATATATATATATATATATATATATATATATATAGTTGTATTTACATACTCATACACACACATACACATGGGCTCTAGAGTCACTACCGCAGATAAATAAGGAAACATACATCTCCTAACCTTGATCACATAACCATGAACAAATTGACTTTGTACGAACTAGTGAATATCTAATTATGCTGTGGAAAGCGAAAATGAATTATATTAATATGCATGATTAAAATTCACAGGTCTCGCTAAAATTAATTACCAAAACACCCTCCAATAATACCAAAAATGGCTAGCAAAAGTTTTCAGAATCGCTCTGAATTCCCCATCAAACTCAAATAAGAGAGGAAAAAATGGAGAAACTGTAAGGGACTTGGCAAGCAGAAGATTTGCGTATACATTTTGGCTTAATGAACGATCCTGGGCGATTCTGAAAAGTTTTGCCAAACATTCTCATTTCTGGAGGGTCTTTATATATATATATATATATATATATATATATATATATATATATATATATATATATATATATATATATATATATATAATATATACATATATATATAATATATACATGTTGATTGTGTCAGAAACGAGCAACTGAATATACATACATATGTATATATATATATATATATATATATATATATATATATATATATATATATATATATATATATATATATATATACATATATATTATGGCCTGAGAGATTGCCTCAATCTACTGTTATGAAGGTGACAGGCAACTAGTACAAAGGGGCAGTGTTACAGAGCTTCACTAACTACTGTGGGGGGAGGGGAAGTATGGATGTCTGCACATGCGAGAAAAAGTAATGAAATAATAAATGCAGGAAATCATAAGGACTATCATGCACTTGGGTCTCCGGGAGTGAATATCAGGGCGTCTTGGGTGCGTCCTTTGAAGTCCTTGCTGGCTTCTGGCGTGCCTGCACATGTTAACACTGGCTTCCTACCAGCCTTCCAGAGTTAAAAATCGGCTCTCTGTGAGCCTTGGAAAAAAAAAAACATTGGCTACATATGTGTATTCAAGAATAGCTTCCTGTGAGTCTTCAAGAATTAAACTGGTTTCTTGTGAGTCGTCAAGAATTTTAAGACTGATTCCTTAATTAATGAGCTTTCAAGAACTAACTCCCTATGTGCTTTCAAGAAATTGACTTCCTATGTGCCTTCAAGAAGTAATTTTAGATTTCCCCATGTAGATATATGACTTACGACGGCTTCTTATGTGGCTTCAAGAGATTATTTTTTGGTGGCCAATGTGTCTTTAAGCCTTAAATGTTTGCCTATCCACGAGCCTTCAAGAAATATGCATTATTTTTTTTTAAGAGGACTAGTTTTCTGTGTGCCTCGAAGAGATACACATACCCCCTTCCCTTTTTTTGCTGCCTATGTGCCTTCCAGACCTAAAAAATAACTGCCTATTTGATTTCTAGATTCGAGACTGGCCTCCTACTGAACACCCCACGAAACGTTAGCAATTAATAACCTTTCTCGACCTACAATAAGGGAGGGGGGGAGAGGGTAGGTCTATATTTACAGACGTGAATGACATGATTGCATCCGTCTCCTGCTAGGCTGACAGTGCCTTAATAAGCTTAAGGGAGATCCCTTGCTGAGCCTTCAGGATCCTGGACTGACTCCAGCTGTGCCTTCAAGAATCGCAGTCCACACCTGCTGACATTTTAAGGTGCTTTAAATAGTCTCACATTTTATAATCTAAGAATTTTTTTGGAAAATTATCCTGTCATTGCTTGAGGTAACTTGAAGGTTTATTATTCTTATTATTATATGCGTGGGTAAGCGCCAAACCCGCGGGGGTTATGCAACACCTGAGTCAATATAGGCTAACAAATCAGCATTATTCCTACATGTATAGGATGTAAAGTGGACATGCTGGGAAGGACTAGATTATTATTATTATTATTATTATTATTATTATTATTATTATTATTATTATTATTATTACGGAGAAGCACTGCACTAGTGAGTCATACAGCGCCTGAGGGAATGAGAGGTATGAGGCTTCATCCGAGGAAGGTAAAGGCAGCCTCAAGTCATTGGATCAAGAGCCCTTCACCAGCATCAAGGATTACTAGAGAGAGGAGCTAGGTGGGGGTGTATGGGCGAGAGACGTGGGTTGTGAGGATTCAGAGTACCTTAACAAGTGGACGACAGCGGGCCAAAGAAATGTGGGGTGATGGTGTTTTGTTTGTCAGGAGAAATACGGAAATTTCTCGTGACTCGGGTCTTTGTCCTATGACCTACCCAGCTGAAGGTTCTGCTACTGATGCAGTTTTGAAAACGATGGAAATGGCTGTATAGAAATATATATTTTTGTTGTTGTTGAGAGCAGCGATGTGAATGCTTTAAAAAAAAATATATATATATGTATGGAAGGCATATAAATTCAATTTGAATATCTGTTTACTTTACAACTGGAATGAAACGTATGAGGTGTCCTACCACTGTGAGAGGCTGGTAACACTGTCCTACCACTGTGAGAGGCTGGTAACACTGTCCTATCACTGTGAGAGGCTGGTAACACTGTCTTACCACTGTGAGAGGCTTTAACACTGTCCTACCACTGTGAGAGGCTTTAACACTGTCCTACCACTGTGAGAAGCTGGTAACACTGTCTTACCACTGTGAGAGGCTGATAACACTGTCCTACCACTGTGAGAGGCTGGTAACACTGTCCTACCACTGTGAGAGGCTGATAACACTGTCCTACCACTGTGAGAGGCTGGTAACACTGTCCTACCACTGTGAGAGGCTGGTAACACTGTCCTATCACTGTGAGAGGCTGATAACACTGTCCTACCACTGTGAGAGGCTGATAACACTGTCCTACCACTGTGAGAGGCTGGTAACACTGTCCTACCACTGTGAGAGGCTGGTAACACTGTCCTATCACTGTGAGAGGCTTTAACACTGTCCTACCACTGTGAGAGGCTGGTAACACTGTCCTACCACTGTGAGAGGCTGGTAACACTGTCCTACCACTGTGAGAGGCTGAAAACACTGTCCTACCACTGTGAGAGGCTGGTAACACTGTCCTACCACTGTGAGAGGCTGGTAACACTGCTTACTGTGAGTTTATCAACACCCCCATCCCTCCCCCCGTGCTACTGTAACAAACACTAAGTGTGTGTGCACACGTACACAAACAAACATGCACATACACACACACACACACACGCACACGCACACAGATAACGCACTTCACATCAGAATGTCACCTTCTAACACACGTCCTGTGACCAGATTACTGCCCCAAGAACGTCAGATAAACAACTACTGTTTTGACTCCCCAGAAATCAGAAGCAAACTCTAATGGATGGAAATTCCTCATGGTACAATACAGGTGAAAGTCTGGAACACCTCAGACTGCACTGAGTGCTCTGTAAGCTGGAAGGGAGGGAGGGAGGGTAGGGAAACTATGTCATACCTTAGGCCTTCTTAAACTTTGTGTGGGTTGAGGTATGGAAAGTTTGTGCTACTTCTACACAACACCAGTTCTGAGAAGGGTAGTGGGGACCCGTTCTTCACAGGGTTGCAAAAAAAGATACGGATCATATATATAAATATATACAGTGGACCAACTATTCAGATGTTTTGGCAATGTACACAGTCATTCTTCTACTGCATAAGGATCTCTATATATAATATATATGGCGGAGGTTTGTGAGTAGGGAGACTGTATCACACCCTCCAATAGCAGCAAATCTGAGGGGCTTTCTATGACAATTAATGAACCTGGGGTCTCAAGAACAATTAACCTGGGGTGTCTATAACAATACCTGTTGTGAAATTTATAGCGGCAATCATCAGCTGCTACGATGTCCATAAGTAAGATGTATTTGGCTTTTTTGTCAAGCCCTGAGACCCGTACTTTGTAGGCAGGAAACATACGTCTGCAAGAATAATAACAGACCTTTGATAGAATATATGACAGTGATGAAAATAAACATAGGGGTTACCAAAGCGGGAGAAATAAAGACAAATATGGAGGCTGAGCATAATAAATAAAATAAGATAGTCAGCGCCAAAAAAATAAATAAAGAAAATAAAAGAAAACAGGAAGCATTGCGAGAAAGAAGACGGGAAGCCGGAGATGCCACACCCAAGGCGTAATCGTACATACGGAAAAATAGATTAGGAGGACTGGGGGTAGGGGGATGGGGGGGGACACACGGATAAGTGGTCTTTTGTTGCTGAAAAATGGATGAAGTTGCGGATACCTGTTGTGAAACTTATATCTACAGTCGTCAGCAGCCACGATGTCTAGCAGGAGGATGTACTTCGCCTTCGGGTCAAGTCCAGAGACTCTAAATTTCACCTGAGGAAACATTTGCCTGAAAAAATACGAAGGTGTTGTCAACATACAGGTGTTGAGGAATAGATTAGTAATATCAAGACACCTACAAGGAAAAGAAGGAAATCTAAGAGAACGTGTGATTTTTCACACCTCTTAGGGGGTAAAACTATATATTATTTACGATAAACTGAAGCTTGCCTTTTACAGTTGAATTTTATCTATGTGAATTTAAAAGGTTCTCAGTGTAAATGTCTAATGGCCTTTCTTTCACCGAGGGGGAAAAAAAATCACACTCATCTCCAGAGGACTCACTTATCTCAGCGGTGCTGCTTAGAGGTTCAACAGGAACTTTGCAAAGCGTAAAGAACGCAACAACCATAAACATGAATTTTTTCCTTTCACGGAGTTCTTGCCACATTATTGAGAACAATTTTAAGAATCATTAAACAATGGACTACTGCAAGTCTCACACCCAAACTCCCAAATAATTCTCACCTAAAAATCAGTGAACACATTCGTGAAATTTTGTTATTAATATTACTGAAGTATTTAACGATAATTTCAAGATTTAATGTCTTCAGCTCTCCAAAGTCGCCGTGAATACTCTCTAGGCAGACGCACGAGACTCTCATGAGAGTAACAGGAAGTCAAAGAGTTTTTTGAAAGGCATGTGAGTAACACGTTTAAAATTTTCTATAAGTAGGTGTCAATCAGAATGGAAATTTAAGAATAATACAAATAATGACAATAACTACACAAGGTTCATTCGCATTAGAGAGATCGAGGGAAGTATTCCTAATCTGTTATCCCAGTATATCGCATTAGGGAGACCGAGGGGAAGTATTCTCAGTCTCTTATCCCAGTATATCGCATTAGGGAGACCGAGGGGAAGTATTCTCAGTCTCTTATCCCAGTATATCGCACTAGGAAGACCGAGATAAACATAAACACAAATTCCTCCATCTCTTATTAGTCTTCTCTTCCGCTCTTCCTCACAGTCTTTCACATTCTCTTCACCCTTATTCTCTCCCTTACACTTCTTCCTCTCAAAACCTCACTCTCTACCCTCCCCCCACCGATCGTGATGACAAGAAGAATATATCATTCCTTATGCTAATGACGAGGCTAATGATAATGATGGTTATGATGATTATAATGATTACACTGACACAACTGTTTTAGTTTTTGGAGTCAATGAAGAAAGACGTCATCAATAGAAAGAAGAAAAAAAAGATATGAAAAAAACACCCAATAATTTGTTGAAATTTAATCAGTGATAAAAATCTGTTATTTTGAGAGAAGTAAGACTGGACGTCCAGTACACAACGCTGCTCTAAGGCTGACACCTGTTTGAACAAACACTAACTCTTTATAGAAAGAGTTTGTGTTCAAAACTCCTTTCAAGGGAGATGCCTTGACGCTGGTGAAAGACTCTTGACCAAAGGTGGAAGACTCTTGACCAAAGGTGGAAGAGACTTGACCAAAGGTGGAAGACTCTTGACCAAAGGTGGAAGACTCTTGACCAAAGGTGGAAGACTCTTGGCCAAAGGTGGAAGACTCTTGACCAAAGGTGGAAGACTCTTGACCAAAGGTGGAAAAACTCTTGACCAAAGGTAGAAGACTCTTGACCAAAGAAATTGCAGCTATCCTTCTCTTCGTATCAGATCTAATTGCCTTTCATTCCCCCCTTCCCCCATCCAGGGTCTCTTTACGACCCCTAAGGATTTAACGTTTCCCCGTTAATACAATTTTCATCAAAACTGCTGTTAGATGTCTACGAAACTGAGAGAAAAAAAGGAAGATTAGTGTACACTAGGTACAATAATTCTGAAGTTATTTCTTTTATCGTCGTTTTCAAAATATAAACCAAATATTAACCCTCTTATAAATTTGTAAAAATATTACAAATTCCTAAACCTGCCAATATAAAACCTACTCACCTGAAGTTTTACACAGTATTCAAAGTTTTATTGTGTTTGCAATAAAGGTGATCAAAGTAAATGCATTCATGTTCATTTATGTTCATTCATGTTTATTCATGTTCATTCATGTTCATTCATGTTCATTTCCTTCAACTGCATTTTACTTTCAAACTCCTTTATTAGACTATTTTCTCAATGTAAACAACCCTTTCCACATACGACAAGCCAGCGTAAGGCCTCGGTCAGATGACCACAAAAGCTCCAGCTGCGGGTCATTATATGACCAAGACCCGCGTCAGTGTTCCTGACAAACCTTACCTAACCTAACCTAATTGACTACAAAATCTAGGGTATCCAAATGACAATTTTGAAACGACAACCTTTCGAAGCATTTCGGAATAGTATGGAAACAACCCGGAAATAACAATAAATTTAAAGCTTCGTTTCGAAATGAATGTAACCAACGAATCTGATGACGGTTCCCGAGAAACAGTCATCTTTGAATCTCAAAAAAAAAAAAAAAAAAAAAATGCTCATCTCAGCACCGTGTGTTTTCTTGATTAATATTATAATTATTATTATTATTATTATTATTATTATTATTATTATTATTATTATTATTATTATTATTATTATTATTATTATTATCATTATGGCTGGAGAGCGTATGTAAAATGACTTTGATACGAATGTCAACATGAGAATTTGACATTATATTTTAAGGTGAAAGTCTCTCTTTTTTTTCTGTTCACGAATCATTTTTTTATATCTTCAAAGTATTGTTTAATTTGTGTACAGTATATATATATATATATATATATATATATATTAAATTTATTAAGAGGAAATTTAAAATAACCAAAACTATACCAGCAATCGATGCAGGAGTTAGCAATGGATGCAATAAAAGGAGAGGTTGCCAAAATAACCACAACCCAGTTATAAAGTGAAACCTTCTCTTGTCAACATTCAAAACCAGCGTCATTTTGAAGCCAATGAGACGAGGCTTTCTTCAGACGTTATCCGCAAAACAAACTCCGGAAAAGACAAGAAACAGAAATCAGCAAACACCACGAAAGAGAAATGTAACAATATGAACGTATCAACAACAGGAAAAAAAAAACACACACACCAATAGCAGGTTTGTTTTGCTCAAGATCGGCGATAAATCAAGGTTTAAACGCGTGATTATTTGCAGCCGTGTCTTTGAAGAGTCGTCCAGCACACACACGTTGTTGTTAAGACCTCACATAGCATTATTCTGTTTCAAACTGGATGATGCAAAGAAAGTTTATGTGTGTTGCTAGGCTATGTGTCAGCTGATGAAGAGTCACTTTAACACAGGAATTCTCTTGATGAAGACACTATCGTCTTGCGCAAACGAAATCGAGAAAGTGAAACGAGTGGCGAGGTAAAGCAGTGGTTGGACTCACTACCTTGTAACACGCAGCAGCACTGCTCCCCGCACCTCCCCTCCCACTACTGTACCATCCTCACTCAACACCTCCCCTAACACTACTGTACCATCCCCACTCAGCACCTCCCCTCCCACTACTGTACCATCCCCACTCAACACCTCCCCTCCCACTACTGTAACATCCCCACTCAACACCTCCCCTCCCACTACTGTACCATCCCCACTCAACACCTCCCCTCCCACTACTGTACCATCCCCACTCAACACCTCCCCTCCCACTACTGTCCATCCCCACTCAGCACCTCCCCTAACACTACTGTACCTTCCCCACTCAACACCTCCCTCCCACTACTGTACCATCCCCAGTCAGCACCTCCTCCACTACTGTACCATCCCCAGTCAGCACCTCCCCTCCCACTACTGTACCATCCCCACTCAACACCTCCCCTACCACTACTGTACCATCCCCACTCAACACCTCCCTCCCACTACTGTACCATCCCCACTCAACACCTCCCTCCCACTACTGTACCATCCCCACTCAACACCTCCCTCCCACTACTGTACCATCCCCACTCAACACCTCCCCTCCCACTACTGTACCATCCCCACTCAACACCTCCCCTCCCACTACTGTACCATCCCCACTCAACACCTCCCTCCCCACTACTGTACCTTTCCCACTCAAGTCCTACGTCCCCACCACTGCAACTTCCCCACTCAACACCCGCTCCCTCTTTATCAATACTCCATCCTCATCAATGCTCCCTCCCCATCATTGCTCCCTCCCCATCAATGCTCCCTCCCCATCAATGCTACTTCCCTACTCATCACCACCTTCCCCATCACGACTTTTTCTCCACTCATCACTGCTTCCCCTACCCACTCCCCGCATCTCTTAGCCACCTCCTCGTCCCCCATTCCTCAACATCCCCGCCCCTCCCCATCATCCTACGCCCCCTCCCCCCATTTAATAATCCTACTGTCAGATTAAGACTCAGATATGTCCCATTCTCCTTAGATAGTATTTAAATCTAACTATATAAACGTGAGGTGTTAAATCCGGCTCCTGGCATCAAGAGCTCCGTCGCCGGCATCAAGGCACAGGTGAAGGGTAGTTCCACCAACCACCGACGGATAAACACAGTAAAAAAATTGCTCTTGGCCTTAATTAAATTGGTAAAATAAACACGAGACTAACCAGGTACAAGTATTAGGCAAGCCTATCTCCCGTGTGTGTGTGTGTAGTCACCTAGTTGTACTGCACCTAGTTGTGGTTGCAGGTGTGTGTGTGTGTGTAGTCACCTAGTTGTACTCACCTAGTTGTAGTTGCAGGGGTGTGTGTGTGTGTGTGAAAGAGATAGAGAGAAAGAGAGAGAGATAGACAGAGAGAGAGAGAGAGAGAGAGAGAGAGATAGACAGAGAGAGAGAGAGAGAGAGAGAGAGAGAGAGAGAGAGAGAGAGAGAGAGAGAGAGAGAGAAAGATAGACAGAGAGAGAGAGAGAGAAAGAGAGAGAGAGATTAATTAACTAGCATGGGAGTCCACAGCAAAGAGATCTTTTCCTCACTCCTATTTGGCCAGGATCAATAAGGAAGGCCCATATTGAACGTTCCCATTTGAGTGCATCTCGACAGAGCTTAAGCACTGCAGAGCCGGAAGCCTCCACCAAAAAGAGCTTAGAGAATCCCTCCTCCTCCTCCTCCTCCTCCTCCTCCCAACCACCAAGATTAGATCTAGATTTTGCCACCGCAGTGGCTAGTTTATTGCGCACCCCATATCCATCCTGTGGACGGTAGTGCGAGAGCATATCGATACACAAAAGACCCAGGAACTAGGCCCCCCAAAAAAGAGTTAGCAGGAGTCTATCTTGGCCCAGATTGTAAATGTATATTGAAAAAGAAAACAAGATTTGCTGGAAATTCCTATGAAGGAATGCAAGGATTTAATGGAGTGATCGAGATTCGAACCTGCGGTTTGGCGGTCCTTGAAATGAACAGACTTTTTTGAGATACGAGGGTTAAAGAGGGCCAGGAGCTATAGATGTATCTCTGGTGAACATACGCAACTGAATGTGAATCAAAACAACTAAATGTGAATCAAAACAACTAAATGTGAATCAAAACAACTAAATGTGAATCAAAACAACTAGATTAGTCTTGCCGTCATCAACAACGAAGGAAAGACACAAGCTGCTCAACCTGCTTTCATTGGGGCAACGTTTCGCTCTGTCAACATCTTCATCAAGTCATGACTTAATATAAGTCTACGCAGATCAAAACGTTGTGTAAGTTAAAACTTGTTCCCCAGAACAATGTTGTTGTTTTTTCGTCACACTGAAGACGTGAAGCCAATGCCAGATGGAGCGCAGGCCTTCTGAAACTGGAGTGAGGAGTATTATGTTTTCTATAAGTCTGAGGAATAAGTCTGAGTAATACCAAGTCTTTTTTTTCTTTTACATGGATCAATTTTACAGGCTAAGAGCTGTTATCCCACCTCAGCTCATGTTAAGGTCCAGCCCATTTCTAAGGCATACTGCCATCCCCCTGGCATGCAACCCACGAGGGTCGACTAACACCCAGGTACCTACTTACTGCTCCAGGGGCAGCAGGTATAAGGAAACATGCCCATCGCTTCCACCCGTGCCAGGGATCGAACCACGGACACTCAGTGCGTGAGCTGAGTGCACTACCAACCGAGCCACGGGATTACTCTAAGACTGAGGAGTACTAAGTCTTCTTTATCACACTCTCACTCTTACGTGCGGCCAGCAGTAACAGCCTGGTTAATCAGACCCTGATCCACCACGAGGCCTGGTCTCAGACCGGGCCGGGGAGGGGGTGACCCCCTAAACCCTCTCCAGGTATACTTCAGGTATACCCCTCCATCCTCCTTCCACTGGTTGGAGTAAGGGGTGCCGAGTCCCTTCTCATCCCCAACTACCCATCCTCTCCATACCTCCTTCCTCCACGGGATGGAGTAAGCCTGCCTAACAAATCAATTACGTCCGCATATCTATCCTTGGGCGATTGGCGGCGGCCCAGCTGGAGGGTCGAAATTGAGATGGATATGAAGTTGTGGAGAAATTACCAGTTAGACGGAGGGACCCCTGGTAGGCTAAGTGAAAAATAGACTCGTGACTCCATATATACGAATCATATATAAGTGTGACTCACATGTCAGAGAGAGAGAGAGAGAGAGAGAGAGAGAGAGAGAGAGAGAGAGAGAGAGAGAGAGAGAGAGAGAGAGAATATCCCATCAGAAAAGTAACACAACGAAGCATCAGGCTTTGGAATTATGTTAGCGCAGTTGACTCCTATAAATACCTGACAACGCACACGAGTAGGTTGGTATTACAAGCGTTTTGCTTGACCAACCAATGCAATGGATCACTCACTGATCCTATCACATCCCCGGCAGGCAGGATCCCACTCCATCTCTTGGCCATGTGGACTCCTTACCCAAGCTTGGAGCGAAGGACTACACACTCTTCATACAGATGCCAAAAAAAATCACTCTGCGTTCGATAATTATAATTTAATAATCCACGTTACCTACTAAACCCATGTGGGTAATTCAGCGCAAGACGTAGTGGAGGCTTGATCCTCCGTCTGTTGAGCGCCAGACAGACGTGCTTCCTATTTGTACTCAAGATGGTATTCAAAACATGTTTATTAAGCCATGTAGGAATCTTGGTCTAGTCCCAAAAGGAGATGATTGCCACAACCTCCAGTCTTCACAGTGAGGTGAAGGTGATACCTGGAGGGGGTTTCGGGGGTCAACGCCCCCGTGGCTCAGTTCATGAATAGGCCTAAAGTAGAACAAAGCCTCACTTTTTCTTGGTAATTTGGCTCTTACCATTACTGCCGACCTTGGGTCCCACTAAGCAGATGTCAGTGGACCAAGACCGTGGCGCTGGATGATTCCCAAGACTGAGGGACTGACCACCTCAAAACTGCTACTTCAAGACTGAGGGACTGATCCCCTTCAAAACTGCTACTTCAAGACTGAGGGATTGATCCCATTCAAAACTGCTACTTCAAGACTGAGGGACTGATCCCCTTCAAAACTGCTACTTCAAGACTGAGGGACTGATCCCCTTCAAAACTGCTACTTCAAGGCTGATGGACTCATCACATCTGTACCTTTCGACTGCTTCTGTTGTCTCCAATTTAAGTCATCTCTGTATTCGACCGAAGAAGCCTGCTGTGAAGGCGAAACGTTTCGGAAATTAAGATACCAAAGTGTTGCCAATGTGTCTTATTCATCTTGTTGATATTGTATGCCATTATTATGTCAGAGAAACGCCAGACATACACATTAGTTTTAGCCAAAATTACAACTGAATCTGCAAAATAAAAACAAAAATCATTCATGGAGTGAAAATTTTCAACCACCGGAGGCTGACCACTGAATATTTTGAGAGTCCACTGAACTAACACTGTTTCCCTCTTAACGATATACTTTTGTCGTGGTGCCCCGAGGGGAATATCCTCGTTTGAATTTTTCTACCAGTGGATAAGGTGCCCCGGTGGCTAACGCTTTCGCTTCACACACGGAAGGCCCGGGTTCGATTCCCGGCGGGGTGGAAACATTTCGACGCGTTTCCTTACACCTGTTGTCCTGTTCACCTAGCAGCAAATAGGTACCTGGGTGTTAGTCGACTGGAGTGGGTCGCATCCTGGGGGGCAAGATTGAGACCCCAATGGAAATAAGATAGACAGTTCTCGATGACGCACTGACTTTCTTGGGTTATCCTGGGTGGCTAACCCACTCAGAGAATGGGGAAGGTAACTTTATTTCTTTGAACTAAACCTGGTCACCTGCCATTGCCAGACACTATACGACCCCGTACTAATTTAGCGCTTCCCCATGATAATAATAATAATAATGATAAAATAATAATAATAATAATAATAATAATAATAATAATAATAAAATATGATAAAATAATAATAATAATAATAATAATAATAATAATAATAATAACATAATAATAATAATAATAATAATAATAATAATAATAATAATAATAATAATAATCACCAGAACGCAGAGGCAAGTCTGAGCATCAACGACGCTGATCAGTATGTATACAAGATGATTCCAAAATACGGATACATGTTTTATTCATGTCATCAGTTGCAGCGCCCGCTGCATCTAGCCGTCATGCAACTACTGAATGCAAATGGCTGTTTCACGTAATTAAAGTACAGAGTCATATATTTTGCAGATTATTTACCAGAGACCTCAGAGAGTAAGAGCCGCTTAAGGTGGTCAGTCCCTCACTCTTGATTTAAAATAAAGACAATGACTTTTAGGTTTCCACATTATTATTATTATTATTATTATTATTATTATTATTATTATTATTATTGTCGTTATTATTATTATTATTATATTCTGGTGATAAATAAACATTCAATCGAACTGCTTTTAAAGGGAACAAAACATCCCTGTATTTTCAGTCTCTAGTAATATTCTTTGAGAATATTTCAATATAAGTAATCATTATAATTAAAATCATATATTATTATTTATAACTACGGCTGGATACTTACACTTTTACTAGTAAGTACAGGCGGGCCCCGCTTATACAGCAAACTACTGCTGTAAAATGAAACGTAACCCCCCCCTTCTTTTTTTTTTTCTTCACTTTCAAATGAATACAAAAAACCTGATATGTTACACTATTATATATTAAGTGAGCAATAGAGCTAGGCCTAAAAAAAATGTATATACAGTACACACGTTACTTACCTTAAAATATTTTTCTCCTTAGCTTATAGTGAGTGGTGAATATATTTATTGTAGGAAGTCTGAATAAATAAAGAATGGCTATAATAAAAAATCGCTGCATTAGCGAAACGCTGTCAAGCTAAGCGCTGTAAAGCGGGGCCCTCCTGTACCATGAAGATCAGTAGACAAAAAAATATTACCGCTGGTATAAAAATAAGACAACAGCACACTGCGAATGTACTCAACACAGACACACACACACACACACACACACACACACACACATATATATACACACACACACACACACAAGCAAGTATAACAAATATATTTCTTGCGCAGTGTTGTTGCGCTGCGCCTGAGCGCAGCTTCACGCCTGCGTGCGCACAACACTAATAAAGATGCAAAACTCCAGCTCAGAAATAACTGTGCCTGGTGTTATGCTCTTCTTGATTAATGGAAGCAGTCGCTTTTACCTCCCAGAATATATAAATACAAGATAAGAAAGCGTAAGAGGGAGAGTAGAAGACGGAGAAGAATTAAAGAAAGATGGAGAAAAAAGAAATGAGAATGCGTGTGCGTGTTTGTGTGTGTGTGAACATGAGAGAGAAAGAGTGGAAGGGGGGGAAAATAGATGTAGATAGACAAAATAGAACATAAAATACATACTAGAGAGTGTCGAGTGGAGGCAGCAGCCGAGTAGCGACTAATGATCTCACCAGATTCTTGGAAGACGCGAATCAACGCAGGATTCAGACAAGAACGAACCCTTAAAGCAAGGTCTTCCCATTTACTACCTATGTAATTAATTATCCTCCCTTGCTACCTACCCTAAACGCACCAACCCCACCCACCTTCACTACCCCACCCCACCCACCGACCCCTCCCACCCACGGACCCCACCCCACCCACCGGATCTTCTCTTCCCCTAAAAGACACTACTCATGTATCGTATTAATAACACTACGACACCTGCCACAACTGATAACAAACAGAGCCAAAGGTTTTCGTTAAAACTGATTTATTGTTATGACAACTGTTGTTATGACACCTGTAACTGCCGTGACACATGTTATTGTAGTGACATATTATTGTGACAACACCTGTTATTACAGGTACACGTATTACTATGGCGGCACCTGATATTTTGATAACATCCGTTAGTGTAGTGACACCTGTTACACGACAGCTGCAAAATATATGACAAATTGATAATGAAATATTGAAGGAATGAGAATAATAAACACACACACACACACACACATACACGCCCCGATGGCCTGGTGGCTAGCGCTCTTGCTTCACGCACGGAGGGCCCGGGTTCAATTCCCGGCGGGGCTGAAACATTTCGAGTGTTTCCTTACACACACATATACAACAGGCCTAGTGTCTAATCGACATGTGCCTAGGACAAAATGGTAACTAACTAACACACACACACACACAATAAAAGTACATTGAATTTACGTAGAAGTTTAAAGATTCGCCTGTCATCTTACACGTTCACGAGACTGGAAGAAAACACCAACAATCCTACCATACTGAAAAAAACATTGAGTGTGTTTTACTGAGTATAAAGCATTTGCGTGTGTGATTACGATGTAATTGCCTTGCAAAGACCTAGATGAGGTTTTCCTTATCTGGGATTTGAGGCGTGTGTGTGTGTGTGTGTGTGTGTGTGTGTGTGTGTGTGTGTGTGTGTGTGTGTGTGTGTGTGTGTGTTTCCTCCTCATATGTATATTCCTTTCCGGTTTATTTAAATTTCTCTTATATCTCTGGGTTGACCCGCTTCCTACATGCGTTCCAACACTATTCCACAGCACTTTCCATTATTCCTCTTTTATAAACAAACTCTTCAACTCCATTCTCCTGAATATTTCACATCTCCACTGTAAACTGATTTAAATCCACCCCCTTATAACATATTACATTTACTTTCTCTCTAAAAAAAAACATGTCCTAAATTACACCTATAATCTAATTATGCGCATTTGTCTTTTCCTCCCATAATTCATTTCCGATACTAATTGATTAAGCTTTCCAAATGATTTAATCTTAATTGGTGCTCTCCGGTAAACACTAGGACTGGTGTTGACATTGTGTTGCCTTCTCTCACTCCTGATGTTTCCTGAACATGCTGATGGGTGAAGATACAGTCATGACACTTGGGAAATTAGCTGGCCTCTTAGAGTCGCACACAGCTAACTTACCACAGACTCGTCAGCAGAAAGCAGAGTGCTGGAGACTGGGAAAGGAGCGACAGGAGAGAGGAAGGTGAAGGGAAACAGGTACCGAGAGACGGGAGGGCGAAGGGAAAAGAAGAAGATAGGAAAGATTGGAGGATAAAGATAGATAGAGAGAGAGAGAAAGAGAGAAAGGATTTTTTTTTATTTAGCAAAACAGAATGAATCAGAAATGTGCTGCTATGAGAGGGGGAAAAAGAGAGAGAGAAGAAAGGAAAATAATAGAGATGGGAGAGAGGGAAGGGTGGAATGAAAAAAAAGTAGAAAATAAAATGGGATACTGAAGGAAGAAGAGAGAGAGAGAGAGAGAGAGAGAGAGAGAGAGAGAGAGAGAGGGGGGAAGGAAGAAAAACCCAGAGAAGACATAGAGGAGAGAGATAGAGATAAGCTGAGAAACCAATTAGAACGCTTGAGGGAGACAGTTGGTATTCTGGAAGTGGACTAACCCAAGTGTGAGGAAGAGGAGAGACTCGTGCTCTAGGGCGTGTTTGTGAATATGAATGTTCGTGATTATAGCTGTATTGAGTGCGAATGTTCGTGATTATACCAGTGTTGGGTGTGAATATGTGAAGTGACATCTTTTGCATTTTTCATATAATTTTGAAAAACAGTATATAAAAACGTATTGCTAAATTACCTATATATATATATATATATATATATATATATATATATATATATATATATATATATATATATATATATATATATATATATATATATATATATATATATATATATATATATATATATATATATATATATTAATATTTTTACATAAGTACTTATACACAGATATTCATTTGGAATTAATGGTGTCTATGTACTTAGGTCCGTAAGTCAAAGACGGCAAGCTTTAAGTATGTTTGTTGAGTGTTTCATACTCAGTGCATATCTAAACGACAGTGTGTGTCGCTGAGGCAATTTCTTGTAATTTCCAGGCTGAGGCAAGTTACCCATGAGACGAAGGTAAATATCAGCTTTAAAAATGCTGGGTATTTACCTTGTAAGGCAGGGAAGTGAAGTGGGGAGATGGTCAGGGCTAATATTTAAGTGAGAACCAGGACCTACGTTTTAGGGTTAATATTAAGGTAAGGTCCAGGGTCGGCTTTTTTTTAAGGGTGAAGGTAACGTCCAGAGAGGTGGCAGAGTGGTAAACATCCCCTGACCCTAGGGAGGTTTAGGGTAAGAACCTTGGTCATAGTTAGGGTAATAAGACAGATTAAACACTGTAGACTCGACACTATGGCCATATAACTCTCTTCCAGTAGTTGCCAGCGTGTGTGTGTGTGTGTGTGTGTGTGTGTGTGTGTGGGTGGGTGTGGGTGTGTGTTTGTGAGAGGGGTGTGTTGTACTTTGATTATGAGAGAGAGAGAGAGGAGAGGAGGGAGGGAGGAGGAGAGGGAGAGGAGAGAGAGAGAGAGAGAGAGAGAGAGAGAGAGAGAGAGAGAGAGAGCCAATTTTATTACATCAAAGTATACCTCCCTCCCTCCTCATTCCCCACTATCAGTTTCCCCTCAGCACCCCCACACTCCCATCCACTAAATACCCAGGAAAAAGCAGCAAGGGGGGCCTACCCCCTTCCCCAACCAACCTCCCCAAGCTTCCCCTACCCCCATTCCCCAGACTCCCCTACCCCCGCCCAGGTGGCAGTCCGTCAGGCCGTCACGGGTTAATTATTTATCAGGCAGGTAAGTGGAGGCCTGTCATCGGTGGCGGTGGTAACAACAACTCTTGGGGAAGGAGCAGGGAAGGCAAGGAGGGAAGGGAGGGCAAGGAGGGAAGGGAGGGCAAGGAGAGAAGGGAGGGGAAGGAGGGAAGGGAGGGCAAGGAGGGAAGGAAGGGCAAGGAGGGAAGAGAGGGCAAGGAGGGCACGGAGGGAAAGGAGGGAAGGGAGGACGAGGAAGGAAGGGAGGGCGAGGATGGAAGGGAGAACGAGGAGGGAAGGGCGAGAAACAAAGGAAAGCGATAGGTAGAACGAGGAGAAGAGAATTGAAGGGAAAGAGAGGACGAAGAGGAGGGAACGGAAGGGAGAGTAGAACGAGGAGGCGGGAAGGGAAAAGCGGAAAGAGTAGGTGAAGAAGGAAACGGGAGGAAGTTGAAAGGGTGAAAAACTTAAATTTTCTCTTCCTCATGCCTCCCTCCCCCTCAGTCATCCAGCTTCCCCTTCCTCCTATATCCCTCCCCCATACACACACACACACACACACACACACACACACATACAAGAGAGGGGACTACGCAGGCATGAAGAATTTCCTGCACGAGGTTCAGTGGGACAGAGCACTGGCAGGGAAGTCAGTAAATGAGATGATAGAATATGTGACAACAATATGCAAGGAAGCTGAGGAGAGGTTTGTACCCAAGGGTAACAGAAATAACGAGAAAGCCAGGATGAGTTCTTGGTTCACCCAAAGGTGTAGAGAGGCAAAAACCAAGTGTGCTAGAGAATGGAAGAAGTAAAGAAGGCAAAAGACCCAGGAGAATAAGGAGAGCAGTCGTAGAGCCAGAAATGAATATGCACAGATAAGAAAATGACACAGCAGCGAAAGCCAAATCTGACCCGAAGTTGTTGTACAGCCACATCAGGAGGAAAACAACAGTCAAGGACCAGGTAATCAGACTAAGGAAGGAAGGAGGGGAGGTCACAAGAAACGACCGAGAAGTGTGTGAGGAGCTCAACATGAGATTCAAAGAAGTGTTCACTGAGGAGACAGAAGGGACTCCAGAAAGACAGAGAGGTGGGGTACACCATCAAGTGTTGGACACAATACATACAACCGAGGAAGAAGTGAAGAGGCTGCTAAGCGAGCTAGATACCTCAAAGGCGATGGGGGCGGATAACATCTCTCCATGGGTCATGAGAGAGGGAGCAGAGGCGCTATGTGTACCACTAATAACAATCTTCAACACACCTACCGAAACAGGTCGACTATCTGAGGTATGGAAGACAGTGTCACTGACATGTATAGTATGCAAGGTAATGGAGAAGATTATCAGGACAAGAGTGATGAAGCACCTAGAAACGAATGACCTTTTCAACGACAACCAGCACGGTTTCACGGACGGAAAATTCTGTGTCACAAACCTACTGGAGTTCTATGACAGGGTGACAGCAGTAAGACAAGAGAGAGAGGGGTGAGTAGATTGCGTTTTCTTGGACTGTAAGAAATCGTTTAACACAGTTCCACACAAGAGATTGTGCATAAGGTGGAAGACCAGGCAGGGATAACAGGGAAGGCACTCCAATGGATCAGCGAATACCTGTCGGGAAGACTACAGCGAATCATGGTACGTGACGAGGTGTCAGAGTAGTCGCCTGTGACGAGCGGAGTTCCACAAGGGTCGGTCCTAGGACCGGTGCTGTTTCTGATATATGTGAACGACATGACGGAAGGAATAGACTCAGAAATGTCCCTGTTTGCTGATGATGTGAAGTTGATGAGAAGAATTCAATCGGACGAGGATCAGGAAGAATTACAAAGGGATCTGAACAGGCTGCAGGCCTGGTCCAGAAACTGGCTCCTGGAGTTCAACCCCACAAAGTGCAAGGTCATGATGATTGGGGAGGGGCAAGGAAGACCGCAGACGGGGTACAGTCTAGGGGGCCAGAGACTACAAACCTCACTCAAGGAAAAGGATCTTGGGGTGAGTATAACACCGGGCACATCTGAGGCGCACATCAACCAAATAACTACTGCAGCATACGGGCGCCTAGCAAACCTAAGAACAGCATTCCGACATCTCAATAATGAATCGTTCAGGACCCTGTACACAGTGTACGTTAGGCCTATATTAGAGTATGCAGCACCAGTTTGGAACCCACACCTAGACAAGCACGTAAGGATTTGCAACAAGACTAGTCCCGGAGCTAAGGGAAATGTCCTACGAGGAGAGGTTAAAGGAAATCGACACTGGAGGACAGGAGAGACAGTGATAACGACATATAAAATACTGAGAGGAATCAACAAGGTGGACAGAGACAGAATGTTCCACAGATGGGACACAGCAACAAGGTGTCACAATTGGAAGTTAAAGACTCAGATGAATCACAGGGATGTTAGGAAGTATTTTTTCAGTCACAGAGTAGTCAGGAAGTGGAACAGTCTGGGAAGTGATGCAGTGGAGGCAGAATCCATACATAACTTTTAGAAGAGATATGATGAAGTTCATGGAGAAGGAAGAGTGACCTGGTAGCGGCCAGTGAAGAGGCAGGACCGGGAGCTGTGAATCGACCCCTGCAACCATAACTAGGCGAGTACAACTGAGTACACACACATACACACACACACACACAAACACACACATCAGCCATGAAAACACAACATGACCCACACTGTCTGTAGAGAAGAGTGGGAAACACGGACACGGACACTATCACCAGCTTACTGTGTCAGGAAGCAGCAGAGCAGCTGCAGCAGCAACAGCAACACGAGCACCACCACCAGTAACAGCAGCAGCAGCAGTAACAACAACACCAACAGCAGGAGCAGCAGCAGTTTCAGTAACAATAACAGCATCAGCAGCAGCAGCAGCAGCAGCAGCAGCAGCAGCAACAACAACAACACCAGCAGCAGCAGCAGCAGCAGCAGCATCCACAGCAGCAGCAGCTGGACGCAGAGATCGTTAAGTCTTGTCCCAATCAGAGCAGCGAGGGCCGCCGGACTGAACCCCAGAGCGCCAGAGATGCTCATTAACACAAACAATAGAAAACAAAAATAAATATAATAATTAGCCGATATCTGTAACCTGGGGGTGATAGGGAAGGGGGAGGGGTAGGTGGGAGGGGGAAAATGGGGGAGGGGGAAAAGGGGGAAGGGAATGGGCGGGGCAGGGCTGCCCCAGCAGCTGCGACCATTGGCGTGCCCACCTCCGATACCTTTCACACACACACACACAAACAAATCAGAATAAGAAGGAATGAATATACAAGGATAAGAAGAGAGGCTCTACTTCAGTGTGAGAATGATATAACATCAAAGGCCAAAACAGAGGCGAAACTATTGCAGAGTCACATAAGGAGGAAGATGACTGTAAAATACCAAGTAATAAGACAGAGGAGGGAGGAAGGAGAACTCGCAGAAGACAAGAGAGAAGTTTGTGAGGAATTAAACGCAAGATTCAAGGAGATATTCACTGAAGAAAGAGGGGTGATGCCAGGGTACGGGGTTGAGAGGGCTATTAGCATATATTGGATAGCATTTATGCATCGAAGGAGGAAGTAATGAATCTGCTAAAAGAGTCAGACACATCTAAATCCATGGGGTTTGACGGCATATCACCACAGATACTGAAAGGAGGACAGGAAGAACTATAGCAATGACCCACATGTCCATGGAGACGGGTAACCTACCCGCCAGCTGGAGAACTGCAAATGTGATCCTAATATGCAAGCAGCGAGACAGAGGAGAGGCGAGTAATCTCACATAAACATATATAAAACAGGCTAAGTGTTTATCGGCAAGTGCCTTTGACAATTGATAACACAAACACACACACACACACACACAGGGTAGATAAAGCTTATCTCCTGTAGAGCTGAGATTCATCAAGGTGTTATCAATCAGCTGAGCAAGATGGTCAGTGTCGACTGTCTGCGACAGCTGATCGACAAACCAAAGCTAAATTACGACCCATTGTCTTTATTCAGTGGTTGGTAAGGGGTGGATGAGTGGGGGGGAAGGCCGATGAAGGGGTGATCGGGTAGGGGTGATGAAGGGTGAGAGGGGAAGGGAAACTGAGGAAGGAAGGGGTGGATGGGGAAGGGGAACTGGTGAAGGAAGGGGTGGAGAAGGGGAACTGGTGTAAACAAGGGGATCTTTATTTTCCCCCTTTATTAGAAATTAGGTACACCCGCAGTGTGATGCTACCCTATAATTCCATACTATTGTAACATGGCGGACGCAAAAGTCAGTAAGGTTCCCTGTCGTATTCCATCACAGTCCGGACCACAGTGCCTGAGCTAATGAAGCTTCTCACTCTGAGCAGTGAGGCTTCAGTAGGCTGATGCACAGATTGAACTGCGGGCGCTGGGCAGGAACAGCTCGATCGATCATGATAGCAACTTTGAGGCCTGGTCTGGGACCGGAACCCGGGGTCGCTGACCTCCGGAAACGACTTCGGGTAACCTAGAGGTAAGCATAGATTCCGTTGCCCCGGGATACCTGTAGATTACATGTAGTCGCTTCCGGAGGTCACCGCCGCCGGTCCAAGACCAGGCCTCCTGGTTGATGACCTGATCGATCAGGCTGTTAGTAGCCGCCGTCTGCAGTCCAACGTATGCACCACAACCTGGTTGATCATGAACTGTGTTTAGGAGTCTGTCGAGTTCCCTCTTCAAGACAGCTAGGGGTTTATTGGTAATTTCCCTTATTCTTGAAGGGAGGGTGTTTAAGAGTCGTGAACTCTTTATATTTATTGAGTTCTGTCTTAGTGTACTCATCACTCCCCTGCTTTTCACCGGAGGTCTCCTGCACCGTCTGCCAAGCCTTTTGTTATCATATGTAGTAATTTCGGTGTGCAGATTTGAGACCATTTCCTCCAGTATTCTCCAGGTGTAGATTACGATGTATCTTTCTCGCCTACGTTATAAGGAGTACAGTTCAAGGGACGTCAAGCGCTCCCAATAAGTTAAGTGCTTGACTTTGTTAATACTAGCAGTGAAAGTTCTCTGAACATTTACCAGTTCTGTAATTTCGACTGATTTGAAGGACACGGTTAGTACACAGCAGTAGTCCAGCCAAAAGAGAACGAGTGACCTGAAGAGTATCATTACTGGCTTGGCATATCTTGTTTTGAAGGTTCTAGTTATCCAACCTACCATTTCGCTTGCAGTTCCGAGGAAAATGATAGCTTGGATAACTCCTATAAACGCTAATGAAGCTCGTGGATCCTTATTCATGTCATGAGAGTGACGACTAATCCTGGAAAAGACATTTTTGAAGTCTTCTACTGGTCCCTATCTTTGGTACAACATGCATTAAACTGCACCTTTAACTCGCACCGCAAGGAGAAATTCAATTAGAACCTTTCTCATTATAAATTCTTTCTAATATACACCGAGCTTAGCAGTCAGAGTAAGTGAGCCATTGATCAGAGAGTTTTTTCAGTGTCAAGGTTAACAAATAAGAAGCAACACTCCCCGGCCAGGTGTTTGTCTCGGGGTTTGCTTAATATTCTCTTTCATTAGCTGCGTTATTTACCTTGGGAAATACAAAGAAATACAGAAAATACTCGAGGCAAAACGGATTTTCGAGAGTTTGTGTGTTTGTTGACTACTGTTTGTGCAGCTAGGTAGCGTGTTGTGTCTGGCACTTCGTGGACAGTGTGATCGAGCCTCCACTACTACTCCGTGTTGCCAATGACCCACACGGGTTTGAGGGCTTCATCAATAATAATAACAATAACAACAACGTCGGCAACTTTGATCAAACAGTCGGGACGAAATCTTCCTGCAGCGACCTTAAACCAATGAAACAAAATCCCCAAAACACCGTCAAGGCAACACCAGCGCCATCTGGGCCTCCAGAGGAGGAATTACCTCCACTTACGAAGGCGGGAAAACTTGTGGTGATAAAAAAGGCGAAGAACGCTGATGCGATTTGTTGACGTTTGGCATGCGAAAGTTTGCCGTCCGCTAGATTACTGCATAAAAACCACCACAACGAACTAACACTTACCGAAAAAGAGAGTCTTTGCTCCCAGTTCTGACTCGAACTTCGGCGAAACAGTAAGAGGACAAAAAATTGACTGTTAAACTAGAAGAGGAACACCAGGGACATGTTAAAACTGTCCACCTCGCCAGAGACAACTCAGGTGGCGAGATTACAGAGTGGCTTTGATGGCGCGTAGTGGCACGGAAAAGCAGCTTGCAGGGAGGGCGCCGCTGATACCTCCCTAACCCGCTTAATTGGGGAACCAAGAGGGAGAATTGGGCAAAGTGCCGCGGATACTGCAAATATTCTAGCGACACTGTCCAATATTCTCTCCTGGAATGATGACGCCCGACACTGATGAGCGACACGCTCAGTGTTCACTCATTTTGTTTATATTTTATATATATATATATATATATATATATATATATATATATATTATATATATATGTGTGTGTGTGTGTGTGTGTTTGTGTGTGTGTGTGTGTGTGTGTGTGTGTGTGTGTGTGTGTGTGTACTCACCTAATTGTGGTTGCAGGGGTCGAGACTCAGCTCCTGGCCCCGCTTCTTCACTGGCCGCTACTCGGTCACTCTACCTGCTCCATGAGCTTTATCATACCTCTCCTTAAAGCTATGTATGGATCCTTCCTCCACTACATCACTTCCCAGACTATTCCACTTCCTGATAATTCTGTGACTGAAGAAATACTTCCTAACATCCCTGTGGTTCATCTGAGTCATCAACTTCCAACTGTGACCCCTTGTTGCTGTGTCCCATCTCTGGAACATTCTGTCTCTGTCCACCTTGTCGATTTCTCTCAGTATTTTATATGTCGTTATCATATCCCCTCTAGCTCTCCTGTCTTCTAGTGTCGTCAGGTCGATTTCCAGTAACCTCTAATCGTAGGACATGCTCCTTAGCTCCGGGACTAGTCTTGTTGCAAACCTTTGCACTTTCTCTAGTTTCCTTACATGCTTGGCTAGATGTGTGTGTGTGTGTGTCTGTCTGTCTCTATCTGCCAATGTGTATGTGTGTGAGTCTCGGTGGGTGTGCGTGCGCGCGTGTCTATAAGCCAAACAATAATCCAACAGTTTGCAAGATGAGAGTGACATAGCATGTTGCAGGGCAAGACACAACAAGAGTTACTCAACAATACATTTTCGTGTCAAGATTCACTATTAACAAAGTTACTCATTTATGCTCTGAATAAATACAACTCAGCTATTGATTTTCATAATGAATTTTATCTACAGCGTGAATAAGTTTTAACTTATATATGTACATATATATATATATATATATATATATATATATATATATATATATATATATATACCTGGGATCTTTGATTCTTAATTAGATACCCTCTCAGTTAATTGCTTTGATTCTAGATTATCCTGTACACACCTACACACACACTCCTCTCTCTCTCCCACTCAGGCATTCTACTGTAAGTGGGGAGAGAAAAGGAATTACATAGCAAGTCGATACGGGACTTGTGTGTGTGTGTTTGTGTGTGTGTGTGTGTGTGTGTGTGTGTGTGTGTGTGTTTTTTTGCTATTATTGTACATTACAAGCACAAAATCTAAAATTCCAGCTGGGGTTACGTTACCATGGTCGTCATCGTGGCCACAGCTCACACCCATCACACTTTTTGTCTCCCCTTCACATTGTCCCACTTAAGGGGATCATCCTCTTGAGAAAAGGCGCCAAACCCGACCACTTTACCCGCCGAAAACCATTGAAAAGGGCGCCAAATCTCGCGCTCTCCCGCCCCACACTCACACCATCCTCTCAATACTGACACGAACACACGTACACCCGCGCGTACGTACATGCATACATTCATGCACACACGCAGAAGAATATAAGGCACGCAGATATATCCTTACGTGCACGCACGAACACTGCATTCAAATATGCGCTCGCACGGAAATACATGGACACAATGCTGACAGAAATATGGAGGCGCACGAGGCCGCAGGCAGACACACACACACACACACACACACACACACACACACACACACACACACACACACCACCTAGTAAAAAAAAATCGGATTTGTCTCATCCTATAAAATTGAGAATTTTTCACTAGGAAATAACGAAAGGTTTGTTCTTCATCTAAGACCGAGAGTTCAAGAATATTTCATCTCACGCCACATTCGTCTGCCTTAATAAACTATTGGAGTAAGGAAGCAGCTGGTGGAGTAGGTAAACAGATGGGTGAGTGCGGTACACGGCATCGGCTCTCTTGAGTGTAGGGAGGATAGCTTAATCAACTCTAAAGGAGGGGATTTGGATGGCATTATCCTCAGATCCTGAAGGGATGGAAATCTTGACGTAAAAAACGCTAATGGCAGAGAGATGCGGTGAGTGGCCTGAGTGCTGCTGATGCTTTGAACGCTCGAGAGGCCATTTTGAAAAATATTTTTTTTCCACGCTCCACAATTTCTATTCGGCAGGTCTGAATGGTCTCTCGGTCTTCTCTCTCTCTCTCTCTCTCTGAAAAAAATGAAGTCGCTGAGACTCCCCCCCCCCCCACATCCTCGAGGTGGCGAGAGTTTGCGCGTGCTATATGGAAAAAATGCCGAAGATTGTCCCTCCACCAAGCTTGGAATGTTTCTGAAGTGATAATGATGGGCTAGCTAAGATGCCATCGGCCACAAGGCCAAGCCTCATCAAAGGCCAGGCGGCCACGACTAACTGACCGCGTGTTTGCGTCCCATCAAAGGGATCCAAATCAAATCTGTAAAGGGATGTCGGTTTGTGGAATAAGAGGTGTTGGAAGTATGTCTGACACGGGGATCTTCACCCTCCCTCAGCACGGTGTTGGTGGGTCGTCTAACACAGGGACCTTCACCCTCCCTCAGCACAGTGTTGGTGTGTCGTCTGACACAGGGACCTTCATCCTCCCTCAGCACGGTGTTGGTGTGTCGTCTGACACAGGGACCTTCACCCTCCCTCAGCACGGTGTTGGTGTGTCGTCTGACACAGGGACCTTCACCCTCCCTCAGCACGGTGTTGGTGTGTCGTCTGACACAGGGACCTTCACCCTCCCTCAGCACAGTGTTGGTGTGTCGTCTGACACAGGGACCTTCACCCTCCCTCAGCACGGTGTTGGTGTGTCGTCTGACACAGGGACCTTCATCCTCCCTCAGCACGGTGTTGGTGTGTCGTCTGACACAGGGACCTTCACCCTCCCTCAGCACGGTGTTGGTGTGTCGTCTGACACAGGGACCTTCACCCTCCCTCAGCACGGTGTTGGTGTGTCGTCTGACACAGGGACCTTCACCCTCCCTCAGCACGGTATTGGTGTGTCGTCTGACACAGGGACCTTCACCCTCCCTCAGCACGGTGTTGGTGTGTCGTCTGACACAGGGACCTTCACCCTCCTACCTCACGTCTGTTTTCAAGATTCTGGGGACCTGATTACTTCACAGTCCTTGGATGCACATGACCGCCGTCATAATTCCCCACACGTTTTCATCTTTTTTTTTTTACAAGAAAAACAGAAATGCTTACTGAGATGGGCATCACACTAATAAAAAAATGAAGCAAAAACATACATGCGCATAGACACTATACACAAAAGCAAGTAAAGTATGGACACATATCCATGTGCCTATCCACACATACGTACCAAATAGATATACATTGTGCACAAACACGCACACACACACACACACACACACACACACACATACGCACACAGGCCGTATCAGCTAATTTAGACGAAAGGGAAAATATCCCCACCATTAATGCCGAAAGAGATGCTGGGTTCTTAGGCAAGCACCCTACTTGTACTGGTATAGCATCCACTGCTGCTGCTGGTACTGCAGTTGCTGGTGCTAAAGCTACTGACGTCGCTGCGTCCGACGTTCATATGGGAACTAGCGTGTGGTGGGAGGCGTCGTACGCAGACCCAGCGGTGGGCACCCATTGGTCACTGCCTCCCCTCACTCCCAAGCGTCCGCCCGCCCGCCCGCTCGCTATTATTAACACCTGCCTGGTGTATTGGTTGATGGGCGTGAGGGAGCGAGGCTGTAGGGACGCAGGCTAGTTACGTCCACCAGTGTACGTAGTGGGGAGTTAATGGTGAGTGTTTTGGCATGAGTCAGGTAAGGGTTGTGTGTGTGTGTGTACTCACCTAGTTATGGTTACAGGGGTCGATTCACAGCTCTTGGCCCCGCCTCTTCACTGGTCGCTACTAGGTCACTCTCCCTGCTTCATGAGTTTTATCATACCTCTGTGTGTGTGTGTTTGTGTGTGTGTGTGTGTGTGTGTGTGTGTGTGTGTGTGTGTGTGTGTGTGTGTGTGTGTGGAGGTCGTGGGGAAGGTCCAAGGAGGGAGTCAACAATCTCATCAAGTGTGTTGAGGTGTGAAGAAGACTGTGGATAAGTAGAACTTGTGAAGGAGCTCTCATTGATCCAGTTGAGACGCACTTCTTTACACCTGACTCACACACACACACACACACACACACACACACACACAAATGGAAATATAATATTATTTGATGTAAAAGCTGCACTTATGGGTGTACTCCTGTTTGTACTCTCCAAGTTATGATTTATAAGGGAAAAAACATAGCTCCTGGCACCGCCAACTTGCTACTTTCAATGTGTGTGTGTGTGTGTGTGTGTGTGTGTGTGTGTGTGTGTGTGCGCGCGAGTGCACGCGCTCTTCCTGAGAGAGCAAGCAATGCGGCAACAGATACACTGAAGCAACAATGCTCTGACTTCAGCCTTCAGACACTCCACGTCGCCAGAATGACGGTACGACCAGTCCTCCCAGACTCACAACACAAAACTCTGCTGAAACACAAGAAATGGAGGAGATGGTGGAGGAGGAGGAGGAGGAGGAGGAGGTGGAAGAGGAGGAGGAGGAGGAGGAGGTGGAAGAGGAGAAAGAAGAGGAGGAGGAGGAGGAGGTGGAAGAGGAGAAAGAAGAGGAGGAAGGAGAAATACTCGTCTCTCCTTAACTATTTCTTAGCACATCTTATAGTCGTAATACAAAATAAGATGATAATAAGATGAGCGATAAGAAGAAGAAGAAGAAGAAGTATAAGCATGAGAAATACTAGTAGAAGCTTCAAATAAAGAAAAGAAGCTACCAAAAAAAAAAAAAAAAAAAAAAACGAATGAAAAATAAGAAGTGAAAATTAAGACAGGAAGACACATACGAAAAAGAGTTTCTTTCTTGAGGACATTGTAAAGCAACATGTTGAAGCGTCCCTGCAATACCTCGAAACATTTCTCTCTCTCTCTCTCTCTCTCTCTCTCTCTCTCTCTCTCTCTCTCTCTCTCTCTATCTCAAACTTCCCCTCGTTTTTCCCTAATGTCCACGCCCCCTTTTGTGTATCCCCTACGCCGCCTCCCTTCTCATCGCCCCTCTCTTCTTTGCGTATCGCCCCCTTCTACTTTGCGTATTACACCCTCAATCCTCTTCTGTGAGTTTTCCCATTGCCCCCTTTTCCCAACGATATATATATATATATATATATATATATATATATATATATATATATATATATATATATATATATCAGTGTTCCCCTCAGAGTGTTCCATGCATGCACGCCCCGAGCGTTCCATGTCAGGCGCCAAAAATGACACTTGAATCCCTTCTGTGAAAAGGTTTGGATGGCACCTGGGCTTGGATCACAGGGCTTCAGGCGAACTTCTAAGCCACCAGAAACCCACCCAAATAATAATAATAAAAAAAGCCTCTGGCCCCCTCTATTCGTCATTTTAATTAGCGACACTTAATTAAAAGGCTTTGCTTGTTTCCCGGGCGGCATAAATAGCGTCTGGGGGAACCCACGTAAAGACACCTGAGGTCAAAAAGAAAGAAGAAGAAGAAAAAAGAGAGAAATAAAGAAGAAAGTAAATTAAGTCGAGCGGTTGGACGAAATATTGTGACAAACTCCGCTCTCTTGCGACAACGTCGACACTCACGCAATGCGCTCCCACACACGCACTCATTTAGCTACAAAAATTCTCCTCGTCAATCTCACACCTTTAAAAAGAAATGTCCGGATCTTATGACTCAGCCCTCGTATGTTAAATGTACGAAAGAGAAACGAAATTAAATCAGTCCACTGCTCCCTATGTGGGAATTGGGAACTACTGTCCCTTTCCCCCCTACCAATCTCTCTCCTTCCCCGCTTCTTCCCACCTCTCCCTACCATGTATCAGGAATGGGCCACACTGGGAATAGGTAATGGGAATCTTGCGTGGGGAGAGGAGGAGAGCACTGGGTTGCGGGGCCAGATATACCTGGCAGGGAGCCGCCTCCCACAACTCTCCTCCACCCTCATAGATTTCCACCCAACCTTCAGAGTTTTTTTTGTCATTATTTTTTTAAAGTTATTGATATTGTTATTGCCTTTACTACTACTTCTACTACTACTACTACTACTACTACTACTACTACTACTAATAATAATAATAATAATAATAATTATAATTTTTATTATTATTATTATTATTATTATTATTATTATTATTATTATTATTATTATTACCATCATCATTATTATTATTATTATTTTCATCATCATTATGTGTCAGCAATGACTTCAATTGCTGTTTTTATTAACGTATTCTGCGTTTCATCTATAAATAAGCAAAACAAAATATTGCAGACTAAGAGCGAGAATATATTACTGTCACAAATAATAAAGTTTGACATATAAATTAAGAGTGAAATCCTTTTTATTTACGACAAATTTCACAACTTCTTTTGTCAGTAATAACTCCGGCATGAAGATCATTATTATGAACTGGCAGATAAGTATCAGAATAATAAAAAATAAAGAAATTAACTGAAATGAGAGAGAGAGAGAGAGAGAGGGAGAGAGAGAGACGGATACGAGAAGTAAACTGTAAACTTTTCTCTCTCCCCTCGCCAGAGTTTACAGGAGACACGAGAGAGGGAAAGAAAGTTTTGCTTTGAACCTCCTTTAATGACACCTCGTGAATTATTGAAGACAGTAGAGAGGGCAGTGAGGGAGTATAAGAGAGCAATTAGCTGGTACATTTTCAAGCCACGTTGAGCACCACTCAAGACTTCCTTTCATCACCACGCCTTTGCGGTCAAGCATAATATTTATTAATTTAACCCTTTACAGTTCGTCCATCGAAATAATGGAGGAGGAATTTGCATGGACTCTAATACGTTACGGAGAGGCCCTTTCTAAAAAAAATTTTTTTTTTACTCCTATGAATCACAGAGCGTATGGGACTCGAACCCATTGTAGGAGAGTCCTAATACTCACAGGTCAGTGTGCTAACCACTGGTTCATGCCGGACTAACAAGTCCACTTTGTTATTCCTATTTACAAGCGATTGGAAACCATAGTCTCACAAGTCTGGACTACTCTGCTTCACATCTCAACTTCTCCCTCTCCTTTTCGGAAAGAGATGTTATATTATCAAATATTATATATTACCAAATATTATGTTTATATTACCAAAATATTATGTTTATATTACCAAGTATCAGAAATTACTTGAACATTCATCTCTGAGGTAAACACATTTATGCCACTTTTTTTGCGAAGAATTTATTGGTAGCAGCAGCGGAAACAGACTCTTAATGGCAGCAGTATGATCAGATCCTCTATTGGTGGCAGCAGTATGATCAGATCCTCTATTGGTGGCAGCAGTAGGATCAGATTCTTTATTAATGGCAGCAGTGGGATCAGATTCTTTACCGGTGGCAGCAGTGGGATCTGATTCTTTGTAAACAGACGCCTATCATCTGGATCCCTTACCACTTCTGCGTTTCTTAACTCTGATTCGTTGTAGGTCTCATCTCCTCGTTTACTCTACATAATACTTTTAGTGTATCTCATCACAACGATGTAAGAAGAATTTGCAGGTTTCCTCCGCTTTGATTTTTTTTTTTTTAGTTTCGTTATTTAAAATACTTAATAACATTAAAATAAATTCCATTGAATCGGAATTTACACAAACTTAGATGAATTACATAATATCATCACGACTTTTAGTGACAACTTAAAGCCAAGTGTAATGAAAATAAATTTAGTTTGAGAGTATTTTTTTTAGGGCAGTAAAATTCGTAATTTAAATTATCTGACCGAGTCTAATAATTTTTTTACAGAAATTCTTGTGTACATTAAAATAATAAGTCCTTGAAAAAATGTAGACAAAAATTCTATTTTTACTGTAGGGCACGTTGTTGTTGTTGTTGTTGTTGTTATTATTATTATTATTATTATTATTATTATTATTATTATTATTATTATTATTATTATTATTATAATTATTATTACAAATAAAAGATTCAAAATATATAGAAAATCGGAATCCTTTCCATTCTCTGTTTACTCTTCCCTTCCCTTCATGCGCCTTCTTACTCTCTTCCTCTGGCGAGGCAGGTGGTAACTAGGCAGATTCGCCTAGGTGTGCAGACGATGGAGACGAGACAGGTGGTCACCAAGGTTGAAGGTTTTGCTGTTCTGGGCAGAGTACCACAGGTGGTGCTCTGAGAGGAACTGGGCCAGGAGGAGGAGGAGAAGAAGAAGGAGGATGAGGAGGAGGTGGTGGAGAAGGAGGAAGGCACGAGGAAGAGAAAGAAGAGGAAAGCAGGAGAAAGGGAGGATAGAGGAGGAAAGTAGGTGAAAAGCAGGAAAGCACAAACAAAAGGAGGGAGACAGAAGGAAGACGTCGAGGAGAAGTCTAGGAGGAGGAAGAAAAGAATGAAGGGAAATGATGATGATAAAGAAAAACAAATAGGAAAGTAAAATGATGTAAGCAATGAAGGAAGACAGGAAAATTTAACAAAGTGTAGAGCTAAAGGAAAGAAAGGAAAGGAGGTGGAAGAAGTCAGTGGAGAGGAAAGTCTGAGTAAAAGTGAAAGGGGACAAAAGAGAGTACAAGAGACAACTGTAAAAAAAAAGAACAGGAGATATGTGTAAGAGAAAGAACAAGAGACAGGTATAAGGGCGATAACAAGAGACAGGTGTGAGAGAGGACAAGAGACAGGTGTGAGAGAGGACAAGAGACAGATGTGAGACAGAGAGGATGATGCCATAGAACTGCTCGTTGATTGAGGACAAGTTTACAAATCAGTAAATGTGAAAGGTACGGTGGTGACTCTGTGGGCGTGGGTGCTGTGGTAGTGTAGGCGTGGGTGCTGTGGTAGTGTAGGCGTGGGTGCTGTGGTAGTGTAGGCGTGGGTGCTGTGGTAGTGTAGGCGTGGGTGCTGTGGTAGTGTAGGCGTGGGTGCTGTGGTAGTGTAGGCGTGGGTGCTGTGATAGTGTAGGCGTGGGTGCTGTGGTAGTGTAGGTGTGGGTGCTGTGGTAATGTAGGTGTGGGTGCTTTGGTAGTGTAGGCGTGGGTGCTGTGGTAGTGTAGGCGTGGGTGTTGTGGTAGTGTAGGCGTGGGTGCTGTGGGTACGATTGTTGCAATGGCCTCGGGGAGGAGGAGGAGGAGGCAAAGGCGACTCCCTCTTGACTCCCCTTCCTCAGCTCTCACTCAACCTATAGCAACTATAGGAGGTAGGGAACCAAGTTGGCGGGGGAAAGGGGGGCAGGGGTGGCTATCCCAAATCTATATGTGTATAACACGAGGTCCCGAGCCTGCGGCATGGTCCATATTGATCCAAAAAGTAACAAGGTCCTGCCTTATGGAGTCTGGCCCTCCCTCTCCCCGTCACCCAACACCCAGTGTGAGAGAGAGAGAGAGAGAGAGAGAGAGAGAGAGAGAGAGAGAGAGAGAGAGAGAGAGAGAAAGAGAGAGCGAGTAAATGAAACAAAAAGTAGACAGGAGAGTTAGAAAGAATGAAAGTACTGAAAACTCTCATGATGTACAACGGTACAGAGGAGATAATATAATTACACATAAATTGATAGAAGAATGCGAAAAGAAGAAATAATCTCTTTTTTTTCTTCGGCAGTGGAGAGAAGTGTACGTCTCACTGTATATACAATGATGATTCTACTTTAATCCTAATTTTAAGGATTAAAATATCCTTTACTGGTGGTCAATAGGTTATATATGCAGGCTTATTGACCCCTTTCAACCCCCTTTAATCAAGCAACCAGACCAGAGCTGGAACTTCACACTACGAAGGAACCACCGCAGAATCATCACTGCAAAATATTTATTTACAAGTATAGCGTTAAATGAAATTAAGGAGAAAGAAATGTGTACCCAAAGTCACAGAACTTTTAGAAGCTACGCGAGGCAGCGCAGGGCACTAACTCTTTTCTGTAACCACTGTAAGAAGTCACAGACAGAGACTAGACATACAGACGAGTCCCAGAGATGTCACACACAAAAAGTATTTTTTTCACACACACACACACACACACACACACCTTCATCCTCCCATTCTTCCTCACCCTCCATGAAACTGCCCTTCCTTCATTTCCTCGTGCCTACTGTCTCACCTGGCTACTACCGGTCTCGTCTATTCTGGCTACCATACCTACCATATCACCTGTCGCCCAACTAAAGGTCACTGTCACTTCCCCCCCCCCGTCCTATTATTTTGAATCAATTACCAGCTTCCTATAAAGGGACACTTGATAATTACACTGACATTTACCCCATGACTCCCCATGTAATTTCCTCCCATGTGTGGCAAATAAAGGAAGAAAAACACCCATTTACTGCCTGAACAATAGCGAAAACACTGGACAACTGTGACGGCAAATAAAAGAAACACTGGACAACTGTGACAAAACAAAAATACTGGACAACTGTGTGGACAACAAAAACACTGGACAACTGTGACAAAACAAAAATACTGGACAACTGTGTGGACATCAACAAAAGCACTGGACAACTGTGTGGACAACAAAAACACTGGACAACTATGACAAAAATAAAACGTATCAATATTTTCCCATTTCTTACGATAAATGTAACTTTTAGATTTTGAAAATCCATTGAATTTCATTATTACTATTACGGGAAAGAGCTAAACCCGTGAAATAGGAGATAATTAAGTGCTGTGTGTGTGTGTGTGTGTGTGTGTGTGTGTGTGTGTGTATCTAGGTAAGCAAACCTGTCGTAGAACAATATATAATTTTCCTAGCTGTTTAGATCGTGCAGAAATGGACGCAACATAACACGTGCCGAAACGAACGCACTGGAAAAACAGGCTTCGCAATCGCGAATTTGATCCAGGTGTAGATAGGGCAAAATGGACATTAAATCGCAATGCTGCGACGCTCAACTGACCACCAACCACCTATTTGCTTATATCACCTATTTCCTAACAAGCTGGTAAATAGGGTAATGACCGTTCCGGGTCCCCAATTGCGCCTTGTCATCCCCGTCATCAGTAGGCAGAGATGCGACCACAACCACGGCATCTGGGGACGCTGTTGACAAATCAATTTCGTATCGGCCGCTAAAAACTGACAAGAGTCCCAAACAAGGTGATAACAGCCGCAGTAAGGTATAATAACACAGAGAAGGGCGCTAATGATAGCTCTGTCCACCCGTGTCTGCTAGACCAACAAGCAGTTTCCGGCCGAGGGTCGTTAGGGCGGAGGTAACTACCCACTTTCACATGAGTTCGCTCAGGATATTGGCCCGCCGCGTGGGACTGGACGATAGCCGGTGGTATCGGGGACGATATTGAAGCCTAATTGCCCTGGCCTGAAATTGAAATGAGTGTGTTTAAGCTACCGGCCCGATTTCCTCTCCTCTGTCAAATGGTTTACCGTTCTGTTTGGTCAAGGGAACAAGAAACTGGCCATTACCGTGTTGTATTCAACGCTAAGTATGACCTGCGCTCCTCGGCGTGTGAACGCGCTGTATCTGGCTGAGTCTGCTGGGGGAGAGGTCGATCCCTGACTCCTGGATCTGCTTCTTAATACGCGAATAACCCGCACATAGGACAGACAGAGAAGCTTACAACGACGTTTCGGACGAACTGGGACTATTATCAATGATCCTGAAGAGATCGAAACGTCTTTCATTCTAATTCAGTTTTTATTTCGATGGGTAAATAGGTGCATGGAGATAAGGGACGGATGGGTTGGATGAAGGAAGAGGCAACGAGAGTAACAGGAAGGGAGATAGGTGAAACAGGCAATAGATCAACTTGACAAGGAAAGGGAGGGGAAGAAAATAATAAAATTCGAGAATGGAAGTAGAGGAAGAGAGGGAGGAGATAGAAGAGAGGAAGAACGTGAAATTGAGAAGACGGAAGAGAGAGAAGGAAGAGGAGACTGCCTAAAGGAATGATAGAAATTGGCCAGCAGAGGGTGAAGATGAGGGGAGGATGAGGGATAGAGAGGGTAAGGAGCGGAAGTGAAGGATCACGTAAATGACGTAATGTAGGTGAGGGGGTAGGGAAGAGGGGGGTGATGGTTAGTGGGTGGTTATGGAGACGGGGGTGGGGAGGGAATGGTGGTGGGGTGGGAGGGGTGATGAAGGTACGGTGTTCGAAGAGGGGAAAGGGTTTGTGATGGTTGGGATGGGGGAAGGGATCGCAGGATTGGTGGTGATGGGGGGGGTTGTTAAGGAGTGATGGTAGTTGAATGGGACAAATTTTTGAGGGAATGGGAGTGGTTTAAGGGAGAAGGTTAGAGATATGAGGATTGGATTATTAAATAAAATTGCCTACATCACCAGTGTGCTGTTACCCTACACCCACACGCACACACACACACACACACACACACACACACACATACACACACACACACACACACACACACACACACACAAGCTTGCTATGTTTCCCTGTCATATTCCATCAGTCTCCCACCGAGAATGTCAAACGTTCATCTGGGAACGTTGTCTACATTTCCTCGGCTACCTCGTTGCCAGACGCAACGCAACCTTCTTTTTCTGCTAAAACGTGATTAAATATATATTTTAATGTGACCTATCATAACCTAACTTTAACTTAACTCAACTTAAAAGAAAAACACATTCTAACCATCTTTACCCCTTCCCCTACATAATCTAACATCCAAGTTTACCCCTCCCCATATATTCTAACCTTCAAGCTTCCCCTACTCCCCACATATTGTAACCACTAAGCTTCCCCCTCCCCCCCATAGTCTAACCTCTACACCCCACCTCCCCACCTTGGCTTATATTCAGCCCCTCGCTCCCCCTTCCTCCACCTTGGCAATTATCCCCCGTGCTAAAAATAACCACTCTTCATCATTCTAATTGCAACAAATGAGTTAGTTCTCTCTCTCTCTCTCTCTCTCTCTCTCTCTCTCTCTCTCTCTCTCTCTCTCTCTCTCTCTCTCTCTCTCGCTCTCTCTCTCTCACGCACATACACACACACACACATAAGTGTGTTTATACGTCAGAAGAAGGCCTCTCTGTGAGGCCGAAACATGCAGTGTTTGAAGGACCTAAACGTTGCACAGACAAGAACAGTGTAAATAAGCACGCACGTTTTGTTGGAACAACGTTTCAATCTGCTAAGATCTTAATCGTGACTTTGATAAAACGATTAATTAAAAAAAGGGTCGAAAAGTGTCCCCGGTAATTTTTCGTTGTAGAAAAGTGCGTCTTTTTCCTTCATACGGTGTTAATTACCAGGGTCTATTACGGTGTCAATTACAGTGTTAATTACGGCATTCATTAAGCCTCTCGTGTTTGTCTCCTTGTCTGCACCACTGACCAGTGGTAATCACCCTCTTGTGTTTGTTTCCACGTGGGGTTGTTTGCACCATCGATCAGTGTTAATTTCCTAAACCCGTAGGGGTCATATGGCGCCTGTCCAGGCCAGGTGCCTCGCGGAACCACAGCATCAGTAAATCGTAAAACAAAAAAAAATAAAAAATGGGAGATAATTCTTTCAAATTTCCACTTGCACTCAGTATACACTCGCTTTGCACTCAGTATACACTCGCTTTGCACTCAGTATACACTCGCCTTGCACTCAGTATACACTCGCTTTGCACTCAGTTTACACTCGCCTTATTCAGTATACTTTACTTGCACTCAGTGTACACCTGGCTTTACCTTCACGTGTCTTGAGAGTTCCTTCTCGTGAGATATTTAATTTTCAACTTAGGAGGACTGGTTTGAGATCGGGACGCGGGGGCGATGATGTACAGAAACGGTAGGAGGTATTAACAGGGGACACTGCCCAAAATATACATAACACTTAGCGATGGAGAAGTCGCTAAGGGGAGATGATTGGGAAAGGGAGAGGGATGAGGGAAGAAGAGGGAGGGTTAAAGTGACGGGAAGAGCGATGGAAGGGGAGGGGTGGGGGTTAGGATATTGGGGGGATGGGGCAGGTGAGAAAAAGAAGAGGGGAGGGAGCCACCACTACCACAACGTCACACTAAGGGATAGACAACTTACCCTCACAGAGCCTACACTCCATTAACATAGTTCCCAGGTTACCACCCTTGACGCCGCCGTAGCTGATGAACCCTTACCGGAATACTTTTGGCCAAATTCTTAGTAACTTACTGAAGTCTCCCAGCTCAGGCTGACACATTTCAACACCTTGTATGGACCTCTTCCTGTGTGATGGAATATGACAGGGAAACACGTAGCATTGTTGCCACTGTGGAAGTATCATACGAAATAGGGCAGCAGCACATTGCCGATACATCCTATTTTCGCTACGATGTGTTCTGTGTTAACTATAGTTAGGGTGTGGTGGTAGTTGTGGTAGTGATGATGGTGGTGGAGCATATTCAACCATCACTCATTACCGTAGTTATTTAAAAACAAATGCACGTGGATCACAGCGTGTGTGTAAAGTAATCATAAGGACTATCACAAAAAAAAGTTATAGCATTTTATGAAATTCTGAATAGAGGAAAAACACGGCTACAAGCACACGCCAGTAACTCAAACAAGTCAATAACACACAAGCACGGCCGCAAACACACGCCCCCTTAACACTGACAACACATCGTGTAACATTCAAACAGCCACAAACACACACACCAGTAACACTTGCACATCCCAAGTAAAACAAACACAGACGAGAACATAAACCTGTAATATACAAACACAGTTCACTAGCACACAAACACTGAGTCAAACATGTGTCAGTGACACCAGCACGCCACTAGCACACAAAATATAACTCCGGACAGTAGCCAGCGGAACGAAATAAAATAGTCCCGAAAGATGCATCAGTAGCATTCACGAACACATCAGTAGCATTCACGAACACATCAGTAGCATTCACGAACACATCAGTAGCATTCACGAACACATCAGTAGCATTCACGAACACATCAGTAGCATTCACGAACACATCAGTAGCATTCACGAACACATCAGTAGCATTCACGAACACATCAGTAGCATTCACGAACACATCAGTAGCATTCACGAACACATCAGTAGCATTCACGAACACATCAGTAGCATTCACGAACACATCAGTAGCATTCACGAACACATCAGTAGCATTCACGAACACATCAGTAGCATTCACGAACACATCAGTAGCATTCACGAACACATCAGTAGCATTCACGAACACATCAGTAGCATTCACGAACACATCAGTAGCATTCACGAACAAATCAGTAGCATTCACGAACACATCAGTAGCATTCACGAACACATCAGTAGCATTCACGAACACATCAGTAGCATTCACGAACAAATCAGTAGCATTCACGAACACATCAGTAGCATTCACGAACACATCAGTAGCATTCACGAACACATCAGTAACATTCACGAACACATCAGTAGCATTCACGAACACATCAGTAACATTCACGAACACATCAGTAGCATTCACGAACACATCAGTAACATTCACGAACACATCAGTAACATTCACGAACACATCAGTAACATTCACGAACACATCAGTAACATTCACGAACACATTAGTAGCACTCACGAACACATCAGTAACATTCACAACCATAAACTAGCAATACACAAATAACCCAAACACAGGAGAGAACTTAGACCATTTACAAAAAAAAATCACACTAACGTGTGACTTTGTAAATAGTCCAAGTCGGACCGAAACGTCGTCGTAAGCTTTTTTATCCTATGTACGGGTTATGTAAGCAGTCATGGTGTTGTGACTTTTGCTATTTATAAACTGGCAACACACACACACACACACACACACACACACAGTCACAGAGTAGTCGGGAAGTGGAATAGCTTGGGAAGCGATGTAGTGGAGGCAGGTTCCATACACAGCTTTAAGAAGAGGTATGATAAAGCTCATGGCGCAGGGAGAGTGACCCAGTAGCGGCCAGTGAAGAGGCGGGGCCTGGAGCTATGTCTCGACCCCTGCAACCACAACTAGGTGAGTACAACTAGGTGAGTACACACACACACAGGAAACCAGCAACCACCAACTCGTCTCACCTCCTCAAAAAACAGTCAACACGGAACTAGAGAGAGCGAGAACAGCGCCGCTAAACTGTCAGTCTGCATGTATCCTCTCCTGTGTAATGAATCAACGACAGCCACCACCGCTCCACACTTCACGTTAGCCACAGGAACGAAGGAAAAGCAACAACTAACTCATCACACGTAAGGAGCGTCGTAAGTCATTAATCAACACCAAATGCTCTATCACACACCCCGTGGCTCGGCGCGTTTACTTACGTACCTTAATAATGAACAGGACCTCCAACATCCGGTTACCGGCAGGTCAACGAGCAGACAAGTGGGTATAATTTATTTTATTCAGGAGTGAAGCGTTAAACGCGTAGGAGTCATATAGCGTCTGGGGACTCCTCAAGGGGTGGTGCCTTGAAGCCGGTGAGGAGCTCTTGATCCCAGAAGTTTGGACGCATCTTCCCCTTTCTTAGACAGAACCTATTTGCCTCTCCTTCCCTAGGCGCAATGCGACCCTACGGATTTAACGCTTCTTCCCGATTTAAAAAAAAATCGCCTAGAGAAGATATATTTAACTTCGATCTGAGGAAGGGGAGGATCAGTTCACTTCCTTGGATGAAGAGCTCCTCACTTGCTGTGTACTAACGGATCGCTTCAAGCAACGCTGCCAGTACCGTACCGTAATTTTTTTCTTGTCAGAACTACTTTACCGTAATTTCGTGGCGTACTTAAAAAACAGTAAATCGTACCATACCGTACCGTTCTGCCACCTTGCCTTCGACGCAGGTGAAGTTGCACGACTGTACATTCCTTCGACGCAGGTGAAGTTGCACGACTGGACAATGTACGGAGAATCTTCACAGCTTGTATAAACTAAGCCAAGTAATTAATTACAAGGAGCCCTTCAAGTCCCTCGTACTGTACACTTTATAACGTAGGCGAGGGTACACGATAATCTACTAGTGATGAGAGGCAAGATATCTCCGGTGAGAAGCAGGGGAGGGATGAGAGCACAGAGAGAACCCAATAAGCTTAATGGGACCACGACTCGTCAACACCCACCCCTCAGACATAAGGGGGATCACCAACAGACCCCTAGCTGTCTTCAAGAGGGAACTCGACAAATTCCTCAAAGCAGTTCCTGAGCAGCTGGTCTGTTGTGCGAACGTTGGCGGCGGGCACTAACAGCTTGATGGATCAGGCCAGTGACCAGGAGGCCTGGTTTGGGACCGGGCCGCGGGGGCAGTGACCCCCTGACGCAGCTGCTTACAGGCATCAAGGCAAATATGTAAAAATGCCATGCACAATCGTGCGCGAAACGTGGTTTAGAATGAGGGTTTGTTGTAAATTGAGGTAACTGTGGAAGTGTCACCAGTCACTCGCCAACCTTCCTCCCAGACACCAGGAACGCAAAAAAAAAAAAAAAAAAAAGAATGAACATGAGTGAGCATGTATGTGTGTGTACTCACCTATTTGTGGTTGCAGGTGTGTGTGTGTATGTGTGTGTGGGTGTGGGTGTGAGTGTGTGGATGTGTGTGTGTGTGTTGTGTGTACCCTTCCTCATATGTCGGATCCTGCCCTAACAAACACAATGCTTTTTAATATCTATAATTACGCAAGGAAAAAAAATGAAAAATACGCAGATATTGGCCACATCACGGCGAATGAATGGCAACACGGGAATTACGCACATTCTGAAATCTGACGGGATAAGAGGGTTTGCGTGGAGGGGGGAGGGGAGGATGGGGGGTTGTTTAGCGAGAAAAGGGTTAAAAAAGGGTTGGGGGGTTACCCCTCAGATTTAACTGGCCCATTGTGAAGGTTGTAACACAAATCCCTAATCAGTCATCGCATGAGTACGCAGTACATCATTACGGTCTCGTGAGCTCTAATTTACGGAGACTAGACGACCAAATCATTCGCAAATTGCCATATCAGTAACCAGTGCAGATTGCGAAAATTGAGAGAAAGCAAGGGAAGTGAGGGAGGGAGAGAGAAAGAAAGAGAGAAGTAGGCAAAAGCAAGGGGAAAAGGGTGAGGGGGTGTAACAGTAGTGTCAGCCATTATCCTCCCTGTCACCTGACAAAAACCTAATTGCGACTGTGCATTATGCTTTTTTTTGGTCATTGGGTGTACTGCATGACGTATATGGTGGTGATGCTTCCTGTTCTGACCTGTCACTGTGCTACCTACACCCCCCACACATGCACAAGACCAGGGCCCGGCGAATCACACTGAAACTACCAACCCCCCCCTGGTCAGTGGCTGCACTGAATGGCGTACATGGTGGTGGCGTTCCCTGGGCCTATTTCCCTACACACATTCACTCGCCCTCACCTTCCTCTGCTTCCCCCCCCAAAAAAAAAAAAAAAAAAAAAAATTAAGAATAATAATTAGGAAAATTGAATTAAAATACGCACACACACATGCGTAGGTCAGCTGCGATCTTCTCGCGTGTTTCTTACCCACACGGCTCCCGTTCTATTACAGTCCATTCTAGATTGAGGTATATTTTCTATGATTGATAAATGTCCAACAGTCTTCATTTCTACGTGCACCAAAACCAACCCTAATTGCGTAGATTCTGGGGTTTAAGTGCGAGACAGACCAATACTTCCCACTAAATACGTCTGAGCGTGTAATTTTGATACAGAATACCCGCAATTACATCGCGTTTGCGGAAAGGAAATTCTTGCAATTAGAATACCAACTGTAGCAGTTTTTGCCGGCTGCGAGGAAGGAGGAAGGGGGGAAGAACACGGCTCTTTAATAGCGGAAATGTAGTGGCTCTATCTTGGAGTCGCATTATGACTCGTTTATGTTGTGTTCTGGTGGTAGGTGAGAAGCTAATGAGGGGATCCCGCAGCGCTGCACGTCTACACCGCACATCTCACCTGAGTCGCTACACCTGCGCTCTAACGAGGTGATAGCTATGCGCGTCCTGCCGCCTTTGCCAGGTAACGTGAGAAAAGATTATATGAGGTGATAACGAGGAACTCGGCTGCACTTCTAGAAGCTGTGAAGGGAATTCTAAACCCACCGAGAGGTAACTAATTTTAGGGTTTTGTGTTGGTGATACACTGTTAAACCAGGAGCTACTTGACGAGGATGATGAATAATGATGACTGATAATGATCATGGTGAAGGATACCAATGTAAGCTCACCCATTCTGCAGTTCAATGGGAAATAAAGAACTTTGAAATCATAATGAACAGGTGTTGTCTAACACCTGTCTGGTGTTAGACGACAAGCACTATCAAATTAGATCGTGGAAATGGTTGAAACGCGCGTGTGTTTGTGTGGTGTTTGTGTGCGACTCATCAAGTTGTTGATGAATTTGACGCATTTCCAACAAATGGGTATATATATTTTTTATTTTGTAGAAGTCTAGGTACTAGACACCCGGGTGTTTCATATGTGTCTGATTCATCAACTGGTCTATATTCCATACAACTGATTTAATTATATAATCACTAGGTTGTGTAAGAGGTGGGTCGAGACTCGGCTCCTGGCCCTGCGTCTTAAAATGATCGACCGGTATTATACCTATACTAGAAACTCTGTATTAACTTTACCACCACCACCGTTTCCTGGTCCACTTATTATACTTACATCATTGAGGCTAAAGAAATAATTCGTAACGACCTAAGGCTCTCAGACCTGCCTTAGCCTCTATAAATCCATTCCTTTCTCATTACTTTGTTAAATGCTTCAAATTTCACAACACTTGTGACTTGACCTGATCTTTATCATCTCTTCTCTTTACCTCTTCTCCTTTCCTATATTTTCTCCTTGAATTTCCTTTTTTTTTTTTTTTTGCTTAGGGGAGGTTCTGTCCTATGGGATTTTCTTTCCCCTGGGTTTTTACCTGCCCTCGTGGGTCATTAGCTTTCCCTCAGTGCTCCTTTTTTCCTGTAGTTCTTAGACAACCTTCGTTACTACTACTGCTGCTGCTGCTGCTTCGCTAACACTCCACTCTCTGACTCATGTGTCACTAACACTACTACCAATATTACACAGATAACCAGCACATAACAAAATGAAACCTATAACTACGTTTTGGTCTGACTTGGAATATTAACTAGACACACACAAGTGAAAACGGAAGGGTGCCAGAATATATATGAGAGGAGGGGGGCGGGGACGGGAGTAGTGTAACGAGAGAAGGGAAGAGTATTAAGGTAGTAGTAATAGTGGTGAAAGTGGTTGTAGTAGTTGTAGTAGTAGTAGTAGTAATACTACCTCAACTACTACTACCACTAATACTTTTCCCTCTTCTCGTTATACTACTCCCGTCCCTGCCTTCCCTCTCGCATACATTCTGGTACCCTTCTCTCCACGCTTCTGTGTGGCTAGTTAATGGTCCTAGTCGGACCGAAACGTCGTCACACGTTTCAATCTCATATGTGTAGTTGTTTGTGTAGTGCACCCAAGAGCCCATCTATGCGTCCGTATCTTTGGTGACACAGCGGTGGAGTATACCGACTCCGACAGTATGTAAATACGACGCACAATGCGCCCCCTGGCGGACGAAACGTCGCCGAAATAAAATGACAACCAGCATAGTCTACCTGTAGCTTGCACCTCCGCCTCATTATCTGTCTTGTCAATACCTCTGAGACTTTTGTGAGCTGTAATATCCTGTCTCCTTCGGGTATTCTCTCTCTTGTAATGCAGGAAGGTCCTTAGTCTCTCCTCGAAGTTCATTGCACGCAGCTCCAGCACTAACACTGCCGCCATTAATTTAGCTAATGTAGACAGTCTAATAAACACCTGGCCACGACCAGACCGGCCGCCAGGGGGGCGAAGATCCCGAATCATGGAATTTTTATTCCCATTAAGCTAAATTTGATGCAATAGAAGTGTCTTGTCTATATGTAGACCATGGAAAGATAGTAAAGACGGAGGGGTGAAGTCTGGATAAGAAGAAGCAGAGAGAGAGGAGAGAGAGAGAGAGAGAGAGAGAGAGAGAGAGAGAGAGAGAGAGAGAGAGAGAGAGAGAGAGAGATGAAGTTAACTTTGAATGCGGAAATGGAGGGAGGGGAAGTTTTGCTTTGAATACGGAGAAAGAAGGGGAAGGTAAGTTAACTTTGACTGGTGAGGAGAGTTAACTTAGGGAACAACCCACATGTCGTTGGCCACCTGGTGTTGTTATTGGCAACATTATTACCTCTAATTGATACATTTCTCCATTTTCCCCATCCTGGTGGTTTACCCTGATTATAGCAGAGTCTAAATTATAGGTCACTGAGACCTAGACAATGTTGTTTTAGTCTCAAAAGTGCTGCGGCAGCTGACAGGTGCTGTGATGTTGCGGCCGGTGTAGTAGCAGGAGCAGTAGCAGATGCTGTCACAAATGCTGTGGTAACCTAGTGCGTGCTGTAATAAGCTGACGAATGCTGTGATGACCACATATGTAAAGCAGTTATCTGTTTAGGGAAGTATTCAAACTTTGCATATTGCGGAATCCCGACCAGTGAACGATTGCTGTGGTGGGTCTGGTGGGTGGTGGGTCTGGTGGGTGGTGGGCCTGGTGGGTTCAGTGGGTAGAAACCACCTTAAGCACTGCAGCAGAAACTTCACGTGAATCCTAGTGGGTGTAAGAGTTTCCCTGTGACAGCTCCCAAACAACACTCTCTAAGCAGTGAGATACTACTAATTTAATAATAAAAAAAAAAAGATACTACTAATTTATTATTACATATTAGCAGCAACAAGAGCTGAGCTGTGTTCGTAGAGGAGCATCTTCACACACACACACACATACGATGGCTAGTTGCAGTGTTGTTTTTTATTAAATACCACTCGTTCGTGGTTACAATACTATATATACTGCTTGTGGAGGATAGTACAATAAACGGGGAGTAGAATGAAATTAGTTCTGAGACACCCACACCCTCGTATGTCCTCGGATCACGGTACAACACCTAGCTCTGCTGGGTGCGTGATCTTTGTAGGATTGGATGGTCTAGTGGGTTAGAGCGTCGTGAATTTTTGCTCACTACGAGGCGGGCTAAAATAACACAGGTTCGATCCCCCGACTAGTCGCAGTGTTGTTATTGATTAAATAACACTCGTTCGTGTAAATATATATATATATATATATATATATATATATATATATATATATATATATATATATATATTTACTAATCGCAAAAAAGTGTTCACCAGTACAACAACCATACTGAGGGGAAGGGATAATGAGGTTGATCTTGGCCTTTCGCATTGCAGATTTCAAAAGCTTCTTCAGGAGCAATCCACAGAAAGGGTAAGAACAGGAATTTTAGTAATAGTGTAGACACAGGCGAGCGCTTAGGAGTGTTTAGAATAGTTGTCAAGGAATGCTTTTAGAAAAAAAAAAACAGGAAATGATAGTGAAGTCCATAAGCCTCACAAAAACGATGCTAATGGAGCGAATAAACACAGGTTACGTGACACCATTAATGGTCCCCTGTTGTGTGTTTGGTTGGATTAAAGACTTAATAAACGTCATAATCGCAAGTCTGACGACTTACTAGAAATACCGATATATCACTCGAAATCACTTCCACACTCTTGTGTATGCAAAAAAAAATACAACAATAATCCTGGTAGAATGGTTTAAAAATGTACTAACGATTACATGTTGATTACATGTTACATGAATGAATCTAGTTGGTTATTCAGCACCTCCGCTGTGTGTAGCAAAATATAATCGACATGCGTTTTTAAGTCATTCTGCAGGACTGCTGTTACGACGATGACGAAGTAATTTAATCTATCTAAAATCACAAATGGTGGGCCATCAATGTTTACTCTCATGTAACATTTGTTTTTATACACTCGATTACCATCTGTTTTTTTTTTTGTGGGGGGGCGGTGGGATTGTAGGCTTTGCTATCATTTTTTGTTTTCTCAAAAACATTCCTTGAGAACTACTCAATACTGGGCATATATGGAGGAAAGGGCGCTCCCGCAACCCAACCTTCCTGGAGGAGACTGCGTTCCTAAACGAACGCCTGTGTCTAGATCTAGACTGTTACTGAAATTCCTGCTCCTTTCCCTTTCTGTGCATTGCTCCTGAAGAAGCTTTTGCAATGCGAAAGGCCTAGAGCAATCTCATATATATATATATATATATATATATATATATATTATATATATTATTATATATAATATATATATATATATATATATATACGACCTTTCATACTCCTTTATGGTGAGAAGTCCTGCTTATCTATTCTTTTGTAGCCATGATAATCTTATAAGTAGTTAGCAAGTCTTTCCTTTCTTTTAATTGATTAATTAAATATTAGAGCATATTTGATGATTGAATACCTCTAAGAGACATTTTGTATCTATATATTCCTGTGTGTGTGTGTGTGTGTGTGTATGTATGTACTCCTGGGAGCAGCGGGATCGTCCCGAGGGGAGGGGGTGCACTTGTGGCTGGGCCCAGCAATAATTTGGCCTGAGGTCCGCCCATCAGCTGTTCGGCGGACAGTAGAGGACACAACCATAGATCAATTATTAACTTGTATTGAGCGTGGGCAATAAACACGTCGGTACGAGGCGTGAGTCACCATACAAGGAGAGTAACGGAAACGACGTTACAGAGGAGGGGTAAACACAGGTATCTAAGCAGATACTCACACCACACGATATCTACATAAATTTTCTCTGCTTATATATATATATATATATATATATATATATATATATATATATATATATATATATATATATATATATATTATGTATGTCGTGCCGATTAGGTAAAACTGATCAATTAGCAAGAACTCATCTAAAATTAAGTCCTTTCTAAAATTTTCTCTTATACGTTTAAAGATATATTTTTTCATTTATGTTAATGTAAGAATTTATAATTTTGTACCAAGAGAAACTTTGAAAACCTACCTAACCTTATTACAACAAGCGCAATTTAATTTAGCCTAACCCAACTAAATATATTTTAGATACGTTAACATTAATTTAATAATAAACAAACACAATGAAATATATTTTTTCGTTAGGTTCAGAATGATTTTGGCGAAATTATTGCATACACAAATTTTCACTTGTCTTATATGGCAAGGTGAGCGTTGCTATTTAAGCCAAATCGCAAGTTTTACCTAATCGGCACGACATATATATATATATATATATATATATATATATATATATATATATATATATATATATATATAAAATGATGAGAAATATAAAAATTTGTATAATTGTTTAACTGTTTATATTATTATTTTTTTATACAAAATCGTTTATTTATTATTTACTGTTGTGGTAAATGGGGTTTAAAGCCTATCGACTGCACTAGGGTCATTAAGTCTGCAGGTTAACTTTTTCACCCCCAGACAAGAATACTTTAATCCTTAAAATAGGGATCAAGTTAAACTGTCAGCATACATACACTGAGGGATTGTACACCTCTCCGTGTATATATTCCGTGACTTCGTGGTTTAATTTGCCTACATATTTTAATTAATTTTTAAATCAAATTTATGTAGCAATTTAATTGATGTGTTATTAATTTATTATAAATTGTTGATTTATAAATAATTTTTTTCAGCTATTTATTCAGTATATTTACATATAATAATTTCATGTTTAACTACGCATTATAATTTCAAATGTAAATATGCTTAGTAATTTATATTACTCACTGGGTTACGATGGTACAACACATGTGACGACCAATCGCAAGCCGTGTAACTTAGTGGGTTAATTAGAACTGGTTTACAACAAATACCTGACCGTGTACATCGGTGGATTAGTTAGAGTCTTCAACAAACAATTGTGGATTAATCAAAGCGAATTTCAGCTGTTACTGTACAGTGGAAGATTTGTCTTCGCTGTGTGACACAGATAAGGCTGTACAACACACACACACACACACACACACACACACATGATAAAGTTCTTGGAACAGGAAGAGAGTGGACCTAGTAGCGAAAAAGTGGGGCCAGGAGCTGTAAATCGACCCCTGCAACCACGAATAGGTGAGTACAAGTAGGTGAGTATACACACACAATCTGGAGAGTGTTATAGTAGAGACAGGATCCATACATAGCTTTAAGTACAGGTTCGATAAAGCTCATGGAGAAGGGAAAGAGTAAACCTAGTAGCGACCAGCGAATAAGCGGGGCCAGGAGCTATGAATCGACCCCTGCAACCACAACTAGGTGAATACACACACACATACCTCCCTCCTCACAGCCCAGCCAACCTTCCTCTTCAGCACACCCAAAACATTCCTCCCTCACACACTCAGGCACACACACACACAGACACACACACATACAGAAGGGTTAGGGGAGACATGATAACGACATATAAAATAATGCGAGGAATAGATAAAATGGACAGAGACAAGATGTTCCAGAGAGGGGACAGAAACAAGGGGTCACAATTGGAAGTTGAAGACTCCTATGAGTCAAAGGGATGTTAGGAAGTATTTCTTCAGTCATAGAGTTGTCAGGAAGTGGAATAGCCTAGAAAGTGACGTAGTGTAGGCAGGAACCATACATAGTTTTAAGACGAGGTTTGATAAAGCTTATGGAGCAGGGAGAGAGAGGAGTTAGTAGCGATCAGTGAAGAGGCGGGGCCAGGAGCTGAGTCTCGACCCCTGCAACCACAAATATGTGACTACACACACAATCACACAAAAACATACTCACACACACACACACACCCAGGCACACACACACACACAGGTACACACACACCAAATCCTAACTTACACACGCGCGCGCGCACACACTCAAGGACTCCTCCATTTTCTTCCTCAGACAGCTGGCCCCGGATACTACATTAGCAACCTCTTACCTGTCCTGGGTACCACAACATTAACAACCACGCAATCTTCCCTGTCCTGGATACCATAACATTAACAACCACGCAACCTCTTACCTGTCCTGGGTACCACAACATTAACAACCACGCAGCCTCTGGCCTGTCCTGGGTACCACAACATTAACAACCACGCAACCTCTTGCCTGTCCTGGGTACCATAACATTAACAACCACGCAACCTCTTACCTGTCCTGGGTACCACAACATTAACAACCACGCAGCCTCTGGCCTGTCCTGGGTACCACAACATTAACAACCACGCAACCTCTTACCTGTCCTGGGTACCACAACATTAACAACCACGCAACCTCTTACCTGTCCTGGGTACCACAACATTAACAACCACGCAACCTCTTACCTGTCCTGGGTACCACAACATTAACAACCACGCAACCTCTTGCCTGTCCTGGGTACCACAACATTAACAACCACGCAACCTCTTACCTGTCCTGGGTACCACAACATTAACAACCACGCAACCTCTTACCTGTCCTGGGTACCACAACATTAACAACCACGCAAGCCTCTTGCCTGTCCTGGGTACCACAACATTAACAACCACGCAGCCTCTTGACTGTCCTGGGTACCACAACATTAACAACCACGCAACCTCTTGCCTGTCCTGGGTACCACAACATTAACAACCACGCAACCTCTTGCCTGTCCTGGGTACCATAACATTAACAACCACGCAACCTCTTGCCTGTCCTGGGTACCACAACATTAACAACCACGCAATCTCTTGCCTGTCCTGGGTTCCACAACATTAACAACCACGCAACCTCTTCCTGTCCTGGGTACCACAACATTAACAACCACGCAACCTCTTACCTGTCCTGGGTACCACAACATTAACAACCACGCAGCCTCTGGCCTGCCAAACAAATATTTTTTTAAACACGAATAAAATAATTAAGCCTTAATCAACACATTTAGGAACAACTCAAGAGAAACTATTATTTTTTTCCAGATCATAAAAACAATAATTTAATAACTTAAAATGCTGAAGACATGTACAAACTAGACACAAATCTATCGTACTGAGGCGATGGAAGAAAGGTTTCCTGGTCTCTTCTGTCACCACATCTCACAATATGAGGACTTAGATACATGTGTAACTCCTGGGTATCTTCAAATAAAGATACCCAGGTGTTGCATATGTGTATAATCCTTATCTAGTCGATAATACATTCAATTATTGCCTTATATTACGCACACTTTGTAAGAAATAACGTTAATACGCAAAGTTCAGTTCTCTCCCTTCCTTCTGCGTTCCTTCTACCCGTCCTTCAGGCAGGTTTCGTTCGCACAGTGTAACCATCATAGAAGAGGAGAACCGGACCCAGCGAGTGAACCCACATTGTAACTGTCATATAACAAGTGTAGCAGCATCCAGCGCGTGTATCTAATTGTCCTTGAAAAAAGCATATCTTCTAGGCAGGTATTTTGATCTTCCATAACTGACGTGCGCTAATTACACACTATATATACATAAAGCGCGCACACACACACATACACTCTAGTATATGTATGTATATATATATATATATATATATATATATATATATATATATATATATATATATATATATATATATATATATATATATATATACTTCAACTACAAAGGGAAATAATTTGCTGTATATGACATTATCTTAATATGAACCTACGTTAGTTCGAAAGTGAATTTTGAAGTCTGACTTTGGGATATTCATTGTTTCTGTCACCATCCACTACAACAGTGTTAAAAATTAAACCTGAAAGCATTATTGTTTTTATTATATATACGAGCAATACTTTTATTTGTATAGTGAATGTAAAGAGGAGCAGTCCTTAATGATTAGAGTTTTAGACGCTCGAATTTTTTTTTTAAATGTTTCACGGTGAAAAAAAAATGTTTAGTATTAAACGTTGAAAAGAAAAACAGAAAGAGATATTAATGTTTAAAGCCTTAGACAGTGGGAAAAAATGCTTAGAATTTTGGAAGGTATGAAAAAAAATCCTGTCTTTAGAAGGTAGAAAAAGTGAAAAAAATATATAAGCTGTCTTCCCAAAGGCTACTCCAAAGGCGCCTCTTGGAAACGCAGATCAAAGGTGTCAAGGAAGACATACGGTGCTAGTTTAGTCCACAACATGGCTGTGCAATGGCAAGAAGAGACAACACGTTGTTGCACTCAGGGTGTAGCAACACGGGCCAAGTGTGCGAGTATTGCTTGGCCATGTATGGCGAGATGGTACACAACTTGGTGTTTCCTGAAGACCACGTTCATAGAAGTAACAGAAGAGGAACCATATAGTACGTACGCCATTTCCTGAGACTAGAAGTAACACGCGAAGCTGAAATTTGTTTTCAAAAGAATGGAATAGGTCTTAGAGGAGAAAAGTCGACGAGATGGCTGAGCCAATATAGATGCAAAGTTAATCTCTCTCTCTCTCTCTCTCTCTGTCACGGGAACACGCCGATGTTGAAAACTGGACTCGAACATGTTTAACACGGGTTATAAACACGCTGAAGATGATGCGAAAGACACATGTGCGACAGATGCACAAGTCTTATTCATCAACTTGTCGGAATTTTATACCATTTTCATCATACACTGAAGATGTCAACGGGACACACGAAAATGTTATCAACTGGTACCTAAGTTCGGCTTCTGTATCTTCGAGTAGGACACTGTACTGCCAAGATGTGCTAATGCTGCTAAAGCTTTGAGAACGTACCTGGCTGAGACGAGACGCATACGTGATTGATCAGCGTGACAGGAGGGATCGGGACGGCTGAAATCTCCCACGATGGTGATTGGAAGAATGAGCTTAGTTTTAACAGGAAATAAAGGCAGTTCTCAGGATGGATTTACATGCATTGTTTGGTGGTTCCTTGTTCGTTTTACTCCAGCTAATTCTCTGATTGCCTAAATTGAATAAAACTGCACCTAATGTAGAAGATTTATTATTATTATTATATTCAGGGGAAGGGCTAAGGCCGTAGGGGACTCATCTCTCATTACACTAGTTCGGTGATCGAATCTCTGGCTGGAAAAGAATTAAAAATAACTTCTTATTCACTTGATCAAGAGCTCTCTCACTAGCCTCAAGGCACCCCCATCCACTTATCCCTTGAAGATTGTCCACGGGAAAGTTATGGTCAGGGGTGGAGTCATCACCAGAGCACTGCTGTCGGGGTCCACCCTTCCAGTCACAGCAACCAAAAAAAAGTGGATCCTCCGCCCAGAGTTTCTTTGAAGCCTCTGTGACACTGTGGCACTCTGTGACACTGTGGCACTCTGGGGCATTATGTGACTATGTGATTCCAGGGATCGTCTTTACCACGTCCTGGTCTCAGACCAGACCTTCAAGGTTGGAAAGGAAATATCACAGGATTGACAACTATTAAGAAGCACATAGGAACGTAACAATATGAGGATAGGGAATGCAAGTAGAAGTTTGTAAGATTTACCTGTCATCTTAGGTGTTTACGAGACACTGTCTCCCATAAACATCTCGGATGGGTGGAAGAGGAAAGCAGAAACAGAGAGGCACATAATTCACTCCTTGTGTGATGTACGTAAGCCAAAACAAAGTGAGCAAGGAGTACAAATTCGCACAACAATGGGTGTTAATGTACAAGAAAAGGTACAGCCTGCACCCAGCAGCTGCGACAGCAGCAGTAAATCAAACAATCATACTGAATCATACTGCTACCTGTGTAGTACCCCATCCAACAACTGTTATCATGGGCCCATTCTATTACGATTCCCTATAGTTACCTCTAATCAAAAGCTGTAATAACTATCAAGACTCATTACCCTCAATTCGAGCACAGCAAGTGGAATATGGACACTATATTTCAAACCATTCAACCCGCTGCCGGAATGCATTTGGGCTCGGTTACGCGCTTGATGTATCACCTGAAAAAGCAGGTACAGTATCCGCTGAGTGTGGACCGGCCGCTGGAACACCTTCCGGGGAGGGTGCTTCTGTGGACCCCCACGCTACACGTGTGAAGGTAAGAGAAACAGTATGTCTGTTATGTGTATGTGTGTACTCACCTAGTTGTGGTTGCAGGGGTCGATTCACAGCTCCTGGCCCCCGTCTCTTCACTGGTCGCTACTAGTTCACTCTTCCTGCTCCATGTGTGTGTGTGTGTGTGTGTGTGTGTGTGTGTGTGTGTGTGTGTGTGTGTGTGTGTGTGTGTGTGTGTGTATGTGAGGCCTCACTTATTTACTCCATTCGGGATTAGCATTTGTTTGGTGATAGTAATAATAATATGAAAATAATTAATAATATTGATATACATAATAATAATAATAATAATAATAATAATAATAATAATAATAATAATAATATAAGAATAATAATAATGAAAATAATAATAATTAAAATTAATAAAAATAATAATAATAATAATAATAATAATAATAATAACACTGAAAATAATAATTATTAATATTAATAATAATAATAATAATAAAACAGTAAAACAATTATAATCATAATAAAATACAATAAGGTTCCTAATTCTATTGTAACTAATATTTTTAAGGCCATTCAATTCATTTATCATATTAGCCTTTGTAAGTCTAATTAAACCGTAATTTTAATTGTACACTATAATTATGGCAACAAATTTTGCAATGATGTGGTTGTTTGCTGGTTTCTTCCACATCCCCAGATTATTATTATTATTATTATTATTATTATTATTATTATTATTATTATTATTATTATTATAAAAATAAGCATAAGAAGACTATGAACAACAACAATATAAACAACAAAACAAGAGGAATGGAAAGGAACGAAAATGAGGGGAGAAGAAGGAAAATGTGAAACAGAAATCGACAAAATAAGTGAAGATTCGCTGAAGAGGGTGTCAGCCAGAAGCCGAAATAATGTCTCGTTTTATTTCTCTCTCTCTCTCTGTGGGCTTTGTATTACGACTTTAAGATATGTTAAAAGATAGGGAGAGACAAGTATTATTGCCTTCTCCTCCTCCTCCTCCTCCTCTTAGAGCGACATCCACGACCTCTGGAGACTGCGCTAGACAACACGGGCTAGCAAGGTCCTTCATTACTCTCAGACCTCAGAAGCGCTTATTTGAAATGCGCTTATTTTTCTCCTGGCATGTCCGTACTCTCCCTCAGTCCGGTCCAAGGTATGTGTACCCCGGTCATCAGTGGTATCCACATCATCAGTACCGTTTTTGTAATTAAGCTAGCGTCTTCATGATCACATATTACACTTCCCTTCTCATTCCCCATTAACACTGGCGACCACGTAATCAGGCCAACTGGGCACTTAAGCCAACGCTATCGTTCCTCTTGTATATGCCCATGTAATCAGACCTAACAGGCGATCATACCCACGTTCAAAGACCCTCCGGCAGTTGTATCAAGGTATTCAGGCCCTACCATCATTAGGATATAAAGATTTTTGATTCTTCATAGAGCGGACGTCTTCCGCCGACACAGGATCGCCCCATCTCATCTTCCTTTCCCCAACAGGTAACGCATCCGTTATCATTGATTTAATCGCTGTCTTGCCAGAGGTATGCTGCCGTCACAGTTCAGCTGGCACTCCGCACAGCAACGTCCTCACCCCTCCGTTACAGTGCAGGCGGCACTGTATATACTTACCACCTCCAGAACTCGAGTCCAGCCAACCAGATTCCCTGACTCCCTTCATAAAATTCACATTACTCACACTCCAACAGCACGTCAAGCCATTAATCAATAAATCCTGTAAAAACTAAAAAAAAAATGAAGAAAAAATGTGTCGGTTTAAAACTAAAACTAAAAACTAAATAAAAAACTTTAAGATAACAAACAATTGTTTTTTTTTTTACCTTGAGTAAAGGTTCAACACCTGTCATACCCCACAACACTGCAACAAACTTACCTTTCGATGTTGCAAGGACAAAAACAAAAATATAAACCGTAAATCAGTTAGCAAATATTTGTGAGAGTATTTACTCAAATTTAACTACAGAAGTAAAGATAAGAATTAATTAAAATTATTCCTATATATATATATATATAAAATTATATATATATATATATATATATATATATATATATATATATATATATATATATATATATATATATATATATATATATATATATATATATATATATAATATATAATATATATAATATATATATATATATATATATATATATATATATATATATATATATATATATATATATATATATATATATATATATATATATATGCAAAGTATATATTTCTGGCTGGGGATATCTCCTTCCCTGAGCTAAATGTGGCAGGTGTCGCGGTTACTGCTTATCTATAGAAATTATTAATTAAAAAAATGGACTCAAGTAGTCATTTTTGAAAGAGGGAGCCATCACTTTTAGCTTCCACTGACACATGTACTAGCACTTTCAGCTTCCACTGACACATGTACTAGCACTTTTAGCTTCCGTTGACGCTTGTACTTGCGCTTTCAGCTTCCATCATCAACATCCACTTCTTCAATACATTCCAACATCCGTACCAACTTTTTTTCAACATACTCCACCATTGTTATCCACTTCTTCAGCACTCTCCTCCACCATGGCTCGTGCGTAAGACTCCATACGTCGTTCTTCCGCTCATATCCCACACTCCCTCAGCTTCCAACACTCTCGTTATCAACCTTCTTCCCGTCCCTCTATCTCCATCACTCCTCACCACCATCACCACCACCACCACAACCACCATCACCACCACTAACCACCCCTCATTAGTTTTCTCCCAAACGTTTAATGACCACCTTTCCTCAGCCAGTTTTCAACTCCATAAACCGTCACAATTATCTTCCCTTCCTTTGTCTCTCCGCCGTCAAATAAACTCCCCCGAACCACCCATTTTCAGATCTCCCCCATTCCCATTTCACGATATCTCTCCCTCTTCCCATTTCATGATATATATCTCTCTCTCTTCCCATTTCTAGATCTCTTCATATTCCCAGTGTTAGACATCTGTTACTATTTCCATTTATAGGTATATCTTCCTGTTACTATTTTTAAATAAATCTCCCAATTTCCATTTCTAGATATACTCTTATTCATATTAATAAGCCTTTTTCTACTTCACTTTATAGATCTCTTCCTATTATCATTTATATACCTCTTCCAGTTTCCACATGAGGATATATATAGTATATATATATATATATATATATATATATATATATATATATATATATATATATATATATATATATATATATATATATATATATATATATATATATATAACCCAGACACAGAAGAATGAAACTTTATGACAACGTTTCGGTCCGACTCGAGCCATTTACTGGCCATGGCATTCTGCCTTTTATATTCTTTATGTCTCTCTCTCTCTCTCTTCCTATTCCTGTTACTAGCTGTCTCCTGTTAGTCGTATTCCTAGATATCTCTTCATCTTTCCATTCCTAGATATGTCATCGCACTTTCCGTCTCTCATATCTTTCATCACACATTACCTGCTGTCTCTCCCCCACACTTCACCTGCTCTCTCTCCCCCACACATCACCATCTGTCTCTCCCCAACACATCACCAGCTGTCTCTCCCCAACACATCACCAGCTGTCTCTCCCCAACACATCACCAGCTGTCTCTCCCCAACACATCACCAGCTGTCTCTCCCCCACACATCACCAGCTGTCTCTCCCCAACACATCACCAGCTGTCTCTCCCCAACACATCACCAGCTGTCTCTCCCCAACACATCACCAGCTGTCTGGGTCTTTTATCATGTATGTTCAATACACTTCTCTTTTTCATGATATTTTAAAAGAGGCTTTAAATCTGCTGACTCTGATTTATCCAAAGATATTTAAAAAAAAATATTTTGGCATAGTCCCCTTTCTCTCTCTCTCTCTCCTCCCTCCTCTCTCTCTCTCTCTCTTCTTTCTCTCTCTCTCTCTCTCTCTCTCTCTCTCTCTCTCTCTCTCTCTCTCTCTCTCTCTCTCTCTTTGAGATTGTGAGGGGGTAGTGGGGGTTATAATTACCTAAACAAGGCCTAAAAAAGCCCCCTCCTGTCTTTCCCCTACTCTTTTATCTCCTTCCCCTCCTCTTTTCTCTCATTCCCCTTCTCTTCTCTTCCCTTCCCTTCCTCTTCTCTCCCCTTCCCCTTCTCTTCTCTCCCCTTTCCTCTCCTCTCCCCATCCATTCTCCTCTTTCTTCACATCTTTCTCTTCTCCTCTTTCTCCTTGTAGTCCTCCTCTCTTCTCCTTTCCTCTTCCATTCTCCTCCTCTTCCTCCATCTCCTCTGTTTCCTACACTTGGAGACAGTCGATCAGCCAATTTCCGGCGCGACTCTTCCTCAGTACTGTTTTTCCGGTCACCTCTGTCATTACCTCCTGTCTTATTTGCATATTATCTGGCTGTCTAGAGACGCAAACAGCCCGTTCTGTCGCCAAGCCCCTCTCCACCCCTATCTCCCTACGCCCTAAGGGTCATTTTCTTGATCAGTTGCGGGTGGTTAGCGTAAGGCCCATCTTCACCTTGGCTGGGCAGGATGACAGACTTACGGTCACAACTGTTTTAACGACTTGTGAACGGTCTAATTGCTCGCGAGCAAACCTACGCCGGTGAAAGGCTCTTGATCCGTCGAACTGGAGAATGGATGGCACAGTACCGTGGCTGGAACGATTTTTTTGCAAATGGCAGTTTGGGACTTGATGATAGTTTAAGATGGATCGAAACATCTGAAGTTTTCGCTCCTTGGATCAGAGCTGTTGATTTCCCATTCCACAAGCGCTGTATGACTTCCAAGGTTTTATCACAGCTCCAGTCATATAATAATAATAATAATAATAATAATAATAATAATAATAATAATATTGATAATAATATTAATAATAATAATAATAATAATAATAATAATAATAATAATAATAATAATAATAATAATAATAATAATAATAATAATAATAATAATATTTAGATATTATACGAAGATGTTTGGATATTTAAGGAGATGTTTACCAGGGCTTTGATATATCTGTTAGTAATTCGTAATACATAATAATAAATTATAACAGAGGTGAGAGTCCTCAAGCTCAGTGCATAATAATAATAATTGATATATTATGGTAAAATTACGTATTGATGGCGAGGTTCATCAATGTCTGGTATGACTGACAACACAGAAGATGTATTAACTCTCAATCATTCCATAACATTACATAAATTATTATAATTATTATTATTTTTATTATTGTTTCTGTCGTTGTTGTTGCTGTTGCTGTTATTATTGGTAAGTAAGACACATGTGCAACAGTTAGGTTTTCTCTATTCCGAAACGTTTCGCCCACACAGTAGGCTTCTTCAGTTGAGTACAGAAGAGTTAGCAGAAGCAGTAGGGCTGTGAAGACGATGTAATCAGTCCATCACCCTATAAGACGTAGCTTTGAGGTGGTCAGTCCCTCAGCCTGACCGAATGACTGACCGCCTCAATATTATTACTGCGCAAAATCTGCGGATTCCATTTAAACCAAGTAGAATTATATACCTGTCAAGTATGTAATCTGGAAAGCAGCAGTAAGGACCTACACTACTATTACATAATTACATAGAATACAAACACCTGAGGATTACATTTAAACAACGTAACCAAGAGGCACCAGACACATGTGCAACACCTGGTTAACTTTATGTCTTCATATAAAGATATCCATATGTTGCATGTGTTTTTCTAGTTCCTAATCTTGCGGGTATTGTATACCATTATTGTATACAATTATTGCATACCATTATTTTACTGATGCAACGTAACCGTCGTGACCTAGACAAATAACACGAATGAAAGGCGCAAAACCCGTCGACTTAAAGCCATTTAACACAAGCCACAAAACCCACCAATTTAGAGCCATTTAACACAAGGCACACGGCACCGAGCACTGCCACACACACACAAACAACACGTAAAGAACACAACACACCATAATTACCAGAGACTCGCACGTCCCATGCTACTCACGATATGCTTTCCAGCTGTAACATATTGGTTACGTGTATGCTAAATGCTAAGTGACCCTTATTCTAAGGTGAATTATGTATTTACCAGAAACTAGTCCACAAAACTAGTGAGCGCTCTTCATGGTAAACAAACAGACAAGGAACTTCCTAGAAGGTGCTATTAAAGTTACAGTTTGTTGTGATACTAAGGGAAGGGTTGGGGAGGGGGAAGAGGAGGAATGAGCAGGGGAGTGGGGAGGAGCAGGGAAAGGTTGCAGTAAAGGCAGGAATGAAGAGAGAAAGGAGGAGGAGGAAGTGCTAGGAGTAAAGTGTGGAGTAAGGTAAGCAGTAAAGGAGCAGGGGGAGAGAAGTTATGGAGCAGTGGGTAGGAGCAGTAGTTAGTGAAAGAGGAAGAACACCGGTTAGGCACAGGTGGAGGGGTAGGAGACGGTTGTGGGTAGCTACAAAGTAGGTAACCTTAAAAGAAATGAGGGGAGAGGGGGAGAGGGGAAGAAACATGAGGGGACAATGACACGTCTAGTTATAATTGGGGCAAAATTGAATATTTTTACAGCTCTCAGACACGCAAAGGTGTACAAGCACGTCTGGTCCTTGTGTCCCAGATCCGCACACACATACATACGATCAGTGAAGAGACGGGGCCAGGAGCTATGTCTCGACCCCTGCAACCACAAATAGGTGAGTACACACACACACACAGTTTCTTATACTGCTTCTGCTTCTGGTGCTACTCCTGCTGCTGCTACTGTTACTGCTTCTTCTGTTTAAATACACTGCCACTCTGTTTAGACTACGAGCCAGATTGCTGATAAAAAAAGTGACTACCTATTTTGATATATGATAAATTAAGAGCAAAAAATATGCCAAACAATAAACAAATTAAAAATTATAAATATGACAAAACAAAAATTAGGGGTGAGAAATATGTGAAAAAAATGTAAAATATACAAAAGGCAGTGAATGAGAAATGTGTCCCCTAGGCCTATTTTCACAAAAACGGAACAACAGACATAAAACAAAGGGAGAGCAACATGTCTGTTTTGATAACTAAGAACGAAAAAGACAAGTCTGCTCTAAAAAATAATGCTAAGTGAGAGACATGTCTGCTTTCACAGGGAAATAACTGCTCAGTGAATATGTTTTTGACTTAACAAATGGAGGAACCAGAAAATTTGTGAATGGATCAAGATGAAAGATCACGTGATGTGTACACATAAACATCAATGAACAGGTTCACGTACCTGTTTACAACAACAGTAATTATCGTACCTCTGCTCATTTACAAGGTGAGAGATGTTATTGTACCTCTGGACCTCTGGACCTAACGCATGCTTCCTCCCTCTTCCCAGTATGCCACCCACAACAGGTGCCTATTTACTAGCAGGTGAACAGGGGCAACAGGTGTAAGGAAACATTCCCAACATCTACACCCGCCTGAGGATCGAAACCGGATCTTTCGGTTGTGTGCTATGAGCCGTCCTAGCCCCTTCAAGACCTGAACATGAGAAATATATCTTAACTCCTGAACAAACCTTCTGTCTGAATACCTTTTTCGGTTTAACTTCTTGACATCAAGTGGAGGTAAACACCAAGAAGCATGAAAAATTGTTTACAAACGAGACAAACAAAGATAATGTACAACGTATCTGTTTGTGACAACATTCCATTTCATTGTCTGTCTTGTTCAAGAACCCCAGTGAAAATAAGTCGCTTGGTCTGACTTTTTTGGGTTATCCTAGGTAATTAACACACATGTTACTATGGGGCTATCCTGGGTAATTAACACACATGTTACTATGGGGCTATCCTGGGAAATTAACACACATGTTACTATGGGGCTATCCTGGGTAATTAACACACATGTTACTATGGGGCTATCCTAGGTAATTTACAATCTTGTTACTATGGGGCTATCCTAGGTAATTTACACTCTTGTTACTATGGGGCTATCCTACGTAATTAACACACGTTACTATGGGGTTATCCTGGGTAATTTACACTCATGTTACTATGGGGCTATCCTGGGTAATTTACGCTCATGTTACTATGGGGCTATCCTGGGTAATTTACACTCATGTTACTATGGGGCTATCCTGGGTAATTTACGCTCATGTTACTATGGGGCTATCCTGGGTAATTTACACTCATGTTACTATGGGGCTATCCTGGGTAATTTACGCTCATGTTACTATGGGGCTATCCTGGGTAATTTACGCTCATGTTACTATGGGGCTATCCTGGGTAATTTACACTCTTGTTACTATGGGGTTATCCTGGGTAATTTACACTCATGTTACTATGGGGTTATCCTGGGTAATTTACACTCTTGTTACTATGGGGTTATCCTGGGTAATTTATGCTCATGTTACTATGGGGCTATCCTGGGTAATTTACACTCATGTTACTATGGGGTTATCCTGGGTAATTTACGCTCATGTTACTATGGGGCTATCCTAGGTAATTTACACTCTTGTTACTATGGGGTTATCCTGGGTAATTTACACTCATGTTACTATGGGGCTATCCTGGGTAATTTACACTCATGTTACTATGGGGCTATCCTAGGTAATTTACACTCATGTTACTATGGGGTTATCCTAGGTAATTTACACTCATGTTACTATGGGGCTATCCTAGGTAATTTACACTCATGTTACTATGGGGCTATCCTAGGTAATTTACACTCATGTTACTATGGGGCTATCCTACGTAATTAACACACATGTTACTATGGGGTTATCCTGGGTAATTAACACACATGTTACTATGGGGCTATCCTGGGTAATTAACACACATGTTACTATGGGGCTATCCTAGGTAATTTAAACACATGATACTATGGGGCTATCCTACGTAATTAACACACATGTTACTATGGGGTTATCCTGGGTAATTAACACACATGTTACTATGGGGCTATCCTGGGTAATTAACACACATGTTACTATGGGGCTATCCTAGGTAATTTAAACACATGTTACTATGGGGTTATCCTAGGTAATTTACACTCATGTTACTATGGGGTTATCCTGGGTAATTTAAACACATGATAATTGTACTTATGTATACCTATACCTAAATAAACTTATTTATATACTTGAGGTAGAGTTGACAGATTAGACTATTTCAGCGTCTTGGGAATACTAGAGGTAAGGGAAGAATAGCTTTAGTGCCCTGGATCAAGGGCCCCTGCTAGCAGAGGGGCCCGTGAAGGGAGACTGTTTGGCCGAAGAAAAGGTTTAGCATTTTAATGTAATTTTTTTTTCTGGTACCTTCGATTGTCTGGACCAATAACACACACACACACACACACACACACACACACACACACACACACACACATACCTGTTGATTTTTTTGCATTTAACACCTGCTACATCAATAAAAATCAAATAATCATATCTAATTAACAATTAATTTAACCCCTTGACTTATCACGAGCCACAAAAACCACATATGCTAAAATAAAACTTACTCTGAATCCCGTTAATATAATTATATTGTTAAACAAAGCAAAGAAACACCTGTATAGCGAGAACCGGAGAAAAGAAATATATGTACAAAAAAAACAAGCTATATTCTGAGCCCCTGCACCACTATTTATTTACAAAGGGGATAACGAGAGTCATGAAAACGCCACCTGGGCTACAACAATCCTTATGCTAAGTTATCTACTACAGTAACAACAAGGAGAAAAAATTAGGGAAGAAGACTATTGAGAAAAAATCTTTCATTTCAACCCCTTTACTTATATATTTTAAAACAAGAGTAATAAAGCGGGGGTGGAGTTGGAATGTTTGTTTTCAAAGGGGTTAACTTATCTTAAATGAAAATCAGATTAATAAAACAAGGGAAGAGGGATGGAATGTTTGTGTTTAAAAGGGGCTAACTTACTTTTTATTAAAAAAAGAGTAATAAAGCGGGGGTGAGGATGGTATGTTTGTGTTTAAAGGGGCCAGTGTTGCCTGCGCCGGGAGGGAAGCTTAAGAGAGAGCTCACCTCTCAAAGTACAAACGTTTCTCAGTCACTAGTGTCACTCAGCTCACGCTTCACACCATGTTAGGTACACATGTATAGTTTACTTACACGCAGGCAACGTCTACGGGGGGGAAAGAAGGGTGAGGGGGCAGGAGGGAGGGGGATGGAGCTGGGGGAGGTGATGAGGGAGGGAGAGGGGAGGACATGAGGGACTTGGGAAGGGGTAGAGGATGGGGGTATGGGCGAAAAGAGGGAAAGGAAAAGTATAAACAGAGAGAAGAGAACACGGGAAGGAGAGGAGAGGTGACGAGAAGGGGAACTAGGAGGAAAGAAGTGAAATGGAAAGGAAAAAGTGAAGAAAAATTGAATATCATTATAAAGGGAAAAGGGAGATAGGTATGAGACGTCCAAAAATGAGAGAAAGATATATATATATATATATATATATATATATATATATATATATATATATATATATATATATATATATATATATAGAGAGAGAGAGAGAGAGAGAGAGAGAGAGAGAGATCATACAAAATATTGTGTTGGTGGCTCACACGGGCATCTGGGAGCTGTGTACAGAGACTAACACGATCCAGACAGCATACAGACACGCGTGAACTTCCTCCAAGCTGTAACACCTACACAATACACCCCACAGTGATCACAGAGGTGTACAGACCACGTCCCCAGACAGTATACAGAAAGGCATGACCCTCCTTCAGGTGTATCAGCCACAGCGTAGGCGCTACAGAAATCATGGAGGTGTCCAGACTGACGCTGGCTCCAGGGAGGTGCTAGTTACAATAATTAACAGCAAATCGGCGTCTGGGAAGAAGCAAGAGTGGGGATTGGCTCTGGATGAGAGTGAATGTTAAGTTAGTTTACTTGGCTTGAAACACGGAGGTCACTGATGCCCGACTTTAAATGTGCTGTACACTAACATTAAATGTGCTGTACACTAACATTAAAATAGGGATTAATTTAAAGTCAGTTTATTTACACTGAAAGACACACACACACACACCTCTTGGTCTGTCTATAGAGATACACACCTCCTAGCGTATATATATATATATATATATATATATATATATATATATATATATACACCCTGTGTAAGTTAAGGAAGGCGTGAAAAAGGAAAGAGGGGAAAGGGGAAAGGAATATGGGAGGGGAAAGAGAGGGGAGGGAAAACAAGAGGTTTGCGTGTTGGGGGGCAGAAGGTTGGGGCAGGAGGTTCGGGCAGGAGGTTCAACACTACTCTGGCTGGCTCACCTGTGAGGCGTGCGTGTTAAGCACCGTTTGGTGTAATCGCTTCCCCTAAATCCCCCTCCCACTTCCCCCACTAACTCCCCTCCCTCTCCCCCTTTGATCCCCCCCTCTTCCCCTCCGCTGGCCAGGAAAGACCTTGTTGTGATACTATAGCTTTTAACCTCACTTCCCAACTAAATCCTTCCCTTCCACCCCAATCAATTCCTTCCCTCCCTAAACCCCCTCCTTCCGATCCCCTTCTTCCCTCCCCAACCGCTTCCTTATCTTCCCAATCTTATTCTTCCCTCCCCAAACCTCCTTGTCCTCTAACCAAACCCCTTCTAACCTCCCCAACCACCTTCCTTATCTTTACAATACTATTGCTCCCTTCTCAAGCGCCCTCTTTCTCTCCATAAACCCACCTCTTCCCTCCCCAACCCCTTCCTCAACTTCCCAACCCTATTCTTCTCTCCCCATTCACACTCTGAAAACTCCACGCCTCATACTCCCCTCTCCAACTCCACTCACCCCTCACAAGCTTCCTTCCCTTTCCACCCTTCACAAACCCCTTCCTCCATAACCCCCTACTCTCTTCTTCAACCTTCCCCTTTTTCTTAACTCCCCAAACCCCTTCCGACCCTCATACACCTCCCCAACCCCTGCACCTTCTCTATTAACATTCTCCCCACAATCCCTCGTCCTCCCACCATCTCCTTCCAACTTTTCAATAACTATTTAAAAAATTATTAAGAAAAATTTCCAAAAATTTTTGCCCTCAAAATTATACAATAAAAAGGAGAATCCGATAAAAAAATATATTAAAGACTCAGATATTAAACATGATTATAATAATGAATTAATTAAGAAATAGTCGTCATTATTAATAATTAAAATATAAATAAAAATATAGTAAAATTTAATTATTGTTATTTAATACAAATATATTGCTAGGCCATTTACATAAATTAATTAGAATTAACAAAAATAATAATAAATAAACCACTGATTAACAATAACTAAAATTAATTAGCTAAGAAAATAATTTTATTGTTAATAATACCAAAAAAATAATAAATAAAAGCTGAGAGAGAGAGAGAGAGAGAGAGAGAGAGAGAGAGAGAGAGAGAGAGAGAGAGAGAGAGAGAGAGAGAGAGAGAGAGAGAGAGAGAGAGAGAATGGAGTTTATTAGCTGGTTCCTCCACCTTCAGTCACGAAAAAGTAAGAGGTGTTAATTTCTTCTTTAAGACGGTAATAATGGCGTGGTGGCGCAGCAGCTCCGTCTTAATGACCAAGAAGACGGTAATGGACCCCAACAAAGACGATCCCGCCCCACCATTCATATTTTCCTTCAGTATTTCACCGCAATTTCCGCCTCTCCCGTACCAGTGTTACCAGAGACTGGTAGTTCCCTACAGTGTTACCAGAGACTGGTAGTTCCCTACAGTGTTACCAGAGACTGGTAGTTCCCTACAGTGTTACCAGAGAATGGTAGTTCCCTACAGTGTTACCAGAGACTGGTAGTTCCCTACAGTGTTACCAGAGACTGGTAGTTCCCTACAGTGTTACCAGAGACTGGTAGTTCCCTACAGTGTTACCAGACACTGGTAGTTCCCTACAGTGTTACCAGAGACTGGTAGTTCCCTACAGTGTTACCAGAGACTGGTAGTTCCCTACAGTGTTACCAGAGACTGGTAGTTCCCTACAGTGTTACCAGAGACTGGTAGTTCCTACAGTGTTACCAGAGACTGGTAGTTCCTACAGTGTTACCAGAGACTGGTAGTTCCCTACAGTGTTACCAGAGACTGGTAGTTCCTACAGTGTTACCAGAGACTGGTAGTTCCCTACAGTGTTACCAGAGACTGGTAGTTCCCTACAGTGTTACCAGAGACTGGTAGTTCCCTACAGTGTTACCAGAGACTCGTAGTTCCCTACAGTGTTACCAGAGACTGGTAGTTCCCTACAGTGTTACCAGAGACTCGTAGTTCCCTACAGTGTTACCAGAGACTGGTAGTTCCCTACAGTATTACCAGAGACTCGTAGTTCCCTACAGTGTTACCAGAGACTGGTAGTTCCCTACAGTGTTACCAGAGACTGGTAGTTCCCTACAGTGTTACCAGACTGGTAGTTCCCTACAGTGTTACCAGAGACTGGTAGTTCCCTACAGTGTTACCAGAGACTGGTAGTTCCCTACAGTGTTACCAGAGACTGGTAGTTCCCTACAGTGTTACCAGAGACTGGTAGTTCCCTACAGTGTTACCAGAGACTGGTAGTTCCCTACAGTGTTACCAGAGACTGGTGACTGGTAGTTCCCTACAGTGTTACCAGAGACTGGTGACTGGTAGTTCCCTACAGTGTTACCAGAGACTGGTAGTTCCCTACAGTGTTGCCAGAGACTGGTGACTGGTAGTTCCCTACAGTGTTGCCAGAGACTGGTAGTTCCCTACAGTGTTGCCAGAGACTGGTGACTGGTAGTTCCCTACAGTGTTACCAGAGACTGGTAGTTCCCTACAGTGTTACCAGAGACTGGTAGTTCCCTACAGTGTTGCCAGAGACTTGTGACTGGTAGTTCCCTACAGTATTACCAGAGACTGGTGACTGGTAGTTCCCTACAGTGTTGCCAGAGACTGGTGACTGGTAGTTTCCTACAGTGTTACCAGAGACTGGTAGTTCCCTACAGTGTTACCAGAGACTGGTAGTTCCCTACATTGTTGCCAGAGACTGGTGACTGGTAGTTCCCTACAGTATTACCAGAGACTGGTGACTGGTAGTTCCCTACAGTGTTGCCAGAGACTGGTGACTGGTAGTTTCCTACAGTGTTACCAGAGACTGGTAGTTCCCTACAGTGTTGCCAGAGACTGGTGACTGGTAGTTTCCTACAGTGTTACCAGAGACTAGTAGTTCCCTACAGTGTTACCAGAGACTGGTGACTGGTAGTTTCCTACAGTGTTACCAGAGACTGGTAGTTCCCTACAGTGTTGCCAGAGACTGGTGACTGGTAGTTTCCTACAGTGTTACCAGAGACTAGTAGTTCCCTACAGTGTTGCCAGAGACTGGTGACTGGTAGTTTTCTACAGTGTTACCAGACACTGGTGACTGGTACTTCTCTACAGTGTTATCAGAGACTACAAGTTAATAGTTCCCCTCAGTGTTACCAGATACTAGAGGTTGATAGCTCCCTTCCCTACGGAAGGGAGCTAGCAACCTCTGGTATCTGGTATCTGGTAGGGAGTTGATAGCTCCCTTCCCTACGGAAGGGAGCTAGCAACCTCTGGTATCTGGTATCTGGTAGGGAGTTGATAGCTCCCTTCCCTACGGAAGGGAGCTAGCAACCTCTGGTATCTGGTATCTGGTAGGGAGTTGATAGCTCCCTTCCCTACGGAAGGGAGCTAGCAACCTCTGGTATCTGGTATCTGGTAGGGAGTTGATAGCTCCCTTCCGTTTTTCCTTTCCTTAATCTTATCCATGTTTTTTTACCTCTTGTTCATTGCCTTCACTATTTTCTTCCTTTATTTCCCATCCTCACCTCTATCTTTATTCTCTTCCTTCACACCATTTACATCTTTCTCTCACCCTTCCCTTTCCTTCTCTCACCTTCTCCCTTTATTCTCTTTCTTCACCCCTCCCTTTATCCCACTCCCTCACCCCTCACTATCCCATTCCCTTACCCCTCCCTTTATCCCACTCCCTCACCTCTCCCTTTATCCCACTCCCTCACCCCCTCCCTCTATCCCACTCCCTCACCCCTCCCTTTATCCCACTCCCTCACCCCTTCCTTTATCCCACTCCCTCACCCTTCCCTTTATCCCACTCCCTCACCCCTCCCTTCACCCCTCCCTCACACCTTCCTCTGTTCCACTCCCTCACCCCTCCCTCTAACCCACTCCCTCACCCCCTTTATCCCACTCCCTCACCCCTATCTTTGTTTCCATCATTACCTTCCTTCTCCCCCTTCGCCTTGGTGTGTGGGGTTCCCCCTGGGGTGTGGGGGTTCCCCGGGGTGTGTGGGTTCCCCCGAGATATGTGGGGATTCCCCGGGGTTTGTGGGGGCTTCCCGGGTGTGTGAGGGCTCCCCAGGGTGTGTGGGATCCCCCGGGTGTGTGGGGGTTCCCCAGGGTGTGTGGGATTCCCCTGGTGTGAGGGTTCTCCCTGGGTGTGTAGGTTTCCCCCGGGGTGTGTGGGTTCCCGGGGTGTGTGGGGTTTCCCCCGGGGTGTGTGGGTTCCCCGGGGTGTGTGAGGTTTCCCCCGGGGTGTGTGGGTTCCCCGGGGTGTGTGGGGTCTCCCCCGGGGTGTGTGGGGTCTCCCCTGGTATTTATCTCTCACACCACTGAGACCTTTTTTTCAACGCTCGTAGTGCACACTTCTCCATAAAGATTTTAAAATTCATTTTTAAAAATGAAATGTACGACACGTCGCTGGTCGACGGTACGTTCACTTTGAATTTCATCACGATATATATATATATATATATATATATATATATATATATATATATATATATATATATATATATATATATATATATATATATATATATCGTGATATAACGGTGTGTGTGGGTGTGTATTTTAAATGTCTTTCCATCCGTCGTCAGAAATGTTAAAGTAGAGTATATAATAAGAAAATTAAAGCACAGTCGTGAAATAATATCACGAGAAAATGAAAATAAAACTAAACAGAAGAATGTTAGCTAACAAATACTACTACTACTACTACTACTACTACTACATACTCTACCTACTGCTACTACTGCTACTACTCTACTACTACTCTACTGCTACTACTACTGCTACTACTACTACTACTACTACTACTACTACTACTACAACTACTACTACTACTACTACTACTACTACTGCTACTACTCCTGCTACTACTACTGCTACTACTTTGTATGGTAACTAAAAATTTTGAAGAAAACTTATAAATTGTTAAAGTTTGGTTAATAATTAGCAGTTTCCACTTCCAGATTAGTTCATTTTGAAGAAAGAAAAATCAGAAGAGTAACTAACATTAAATCATCTTAAAGTTATTACCTATTAAAGAGCAGTGAAACTACGCAGATAACTTAAAGTTAGCTCTCAAACAGCAACATAAAGTTAGGGACATCTAGATCACAAACATTTTCCCCAAACTTTTGAAAGCAAAAAAAAAAAGCATAAATTAACCCAATAACAAATCTCTCATTTGGCAGTAAAAAAAAAAGGTTCAATATTTAACATTTTATTTTTGATAATTAACCTCTGGTTTTAAGTTCAGCATATTACAGTGTTTTTAAAAACCAAAGTTCAAGAGTTTCAGAATTTATGAATGATGATGATGAATGATGGTTATGATGATTATTCTGAAATGAATAATATTCTTGAGTTCTGAATGAGTCAGTGAACTGGAGACGCAACTGGGGAGACGCAGCTGGGGAGACGCAACTGGGGAGACGCAGCTGGGGAGACGCAACTGGGGAGACGCAGCTGGGGAGACGCAGCTATTGTAGTCAAATGTTCGAAGCTGAAGTTACGTAGAGAGTTATTAACTTGCCTGAACGTTATTTAGAGAGTTATTAACTTGCTTGAACGTTATTTAGAGAGTTATTAACTTGCCTGAACGTTATTTAGAGAGTTATTAACTTGCTTGAACGTTACGTAGAGAGATATTAACTTGCCTGAAAGTTACGTAGAGAGTTATTAACTTCCCTGAAAATTACGTAGAGAGCAACTAACTCGTCAAAAAGTTACGTAGAGAGTACTAATTTGCATGACAGTTACAAGTGAGGACAACACAAAAACAAAACCCGAATGTACGTTATTTTTCAACTCTAACATGTACTAGAGTTGAAAAACAATGTGTATTCCATGCACACGTTTATTATCATGAATTTTCAGAAGCGAAGTTGAAAAAAAAGTAACGCATCAATAAATTTTCCAGCAAACGCATTTAATCGTAGACTGAACGTACGGAAACACACGCAGATTTACGTCTACTCTGACGAGGCGGTTGGTGTTTATCAACGTCATCGTCTGGTCACGAACGCATCAACGCAGCAAGTTATAATGTGGATCGGAGTCTTTTGTAACTTTTTTAAATCCGATGATGTATGTGAAGTTGGTGGGGAAAAAAACAGAAATAGCTGAGGATGTCTGGATACATCACGGGTAATAGCAAGGTTACGTCATCTGACGGTTCTATCACTGGCCAACATTACGTCATATGACGGTTCTATCACTGGACAACATTACGTCATATGACGGTTCTATCACTGGACAACATTACGTCATATGGTCAACGTTATATATCTGGTGGCTATCTCATAAGACGTTACGTCATCTGACGGCTCTATCAGTGGACAAGTTTACGTCATCTGACAACTATCACTGGTAAAAGTTACGGCCTCAGGAAGACATTTTATGATTTTTTTCCTCTAGGCCATTTTATTATTTCTTCAAGGCTATTTGGACCCATATACTATATATATATATATATATATATATATATATATATATATATATATATATATATATATATATATATATATATATATATACACACACGAGGGTGAAGCGGTAAGCCGGTTGAGGGGCTCGATCAAATAACCCATACTTTAGTTTTTTTTCTTTTTCTGTTAACGAATAAAATGCTACCATGACCCTGACTTCTGTCTTGGTCACAAGGTGTTATTCTTGGGTCACCTTCCTTAAGGTAATCGTGACTGCAGCCTCCAGACGGGCGCCTCCTTCGGGTAATGAGTCACCGTCACCGTGTTCTCATTTCCAGGGACATGCATTAGTCAAACCGCCTCCCACACGTCCTACACCGGATTACAACATGTGCTACAAGTGTTAATACGAATGAGATACCAGACTTGATTAGACTTGGTGGTCGGCGGGAGAGCTGATGTTAGGAGCGTCCATGATAGATTTCAGCGACAAATGAATGGCCTGATGCTGTTATATGATTGTAATAGTAGCGGGAGCCCTCGCTCGTAACGAGGAAACGAGCCAATTAACGCTTTCCGGTGGGGGGATGTACCGGAGCACCTTCGCTAGTTTCAAACTCCCGAAGACTTGCACCCACCACTGCACCCTCCACCATAGTCTTGACCTCCTCAACACTGCCCACTGCCTCATCGCAAGACAATATTAAAAACTACACAACGTCACCTTTACATACATTGGCAGGTGCAGTAAGCTGGCGGTAACTAGCGTAGGAGCAAGGACAGAGGCGCGAGCTCCGTGGTACGCCGCGACTCTCACCGGAAGTGATCAACCACCTTATTAGCATATGTCGACGCCAGACACGCTCCCTGCTTACTAGCACCACGCCCACGCCCAAACTTGTACATCACTTGCGAGAGGCTGTGGGCGTGAAGGAGTGGGCGGTGGTTGAGAGGTGAGGTATCTCAAGAGACATACAACAAGCCTATCGGAATGGTAAACAGAGGTGCGCACGGGCGAGAAATATTATTAGACATATTCACTGTATCATTATAAATGCCAGAACCACTAGAAATGTGAGAGAAAAAAATGTACATTAGATTAAATGTTGAAAAGTGGAAACGAGCTTAGCTCTGCTTTTGTAGATACAGACAGATAATGAGCAAAAAGGAAATACGCGTGTTAGAGTGCGCTGATGAACCTACTTTAAACTTTAATTAAAGGAAGAAACACTTGCCAAGGAAACATGAAGGTGATCAGTTTTAGTGAAGGAAATACGGTGATAATTTTTGGTAAACAACGTTAATGGTGGAATTTCCTGAAGACTCTTCTGCCTTCCAAGAAACAATGCCACAAGTATGTACGACTGGGGGAAAGGATGGGGGGACGAAAATATAAAATCACAAAGACGCTAGTTTAAACTACACTTAAAGTACATATTGGAGTCTTGGTTTTCAGTGATTTTAATTAAATTCGAATAACAGTTAAATGCTGCAAACTCGTAATAACTAACTAGAGAATTAGTACCAAAACACAAATAAATATATAGCGTGTAAAAAAAAAGTTCTGGTGGTAAAGCTCATGACTCAAGTGTGTGATGAAGACTCTGGCATAGTGATACACTATGCATACAACATTAAAACATTAAATAAAAAATTCTGTATTTCAGCGTTTACTGAAGCATTCATATGTATGCAGTTACAAATGTATAAGTCTAAGACTGTAGTATGTACGTATGATACTTATCTTACACACACACACAAAGACCCACACACTAATTTTCTGCAACACTAAGGCCGTCTCCCACCCAGGTAGGGTGACCCAACAAAAAAAAAAAACTTTCACTGCCACTCATTCAATCACTGTCTTGCCAGAACGTCGCCGAAATCACAGTTCAGACGACCCTCTAGACCACAACACCTCCACACCTTCTTCAGAGTGAAGATTGTACTTCCCACCTCCGGGACTCAAGTCCGGCTAGCTGGTTGAATCCCTTCATAAATGTTATCTTGCTCAGACTCCAACAGCACGTCAAATCATGAAAACCGTCTGCCTCCCGTCACTCTTATTTAACACACTAACAGAAGGATGCGTAAGCCCCTTAGCTCTCAAAAATAACCTTTAATCCTCCCTCCAACCTTTCCTATGACGACCCCAACCCCTCTTTCCCTCCACCCTAGATTTATACGCCCTCCTAGTGTTTTTTTCTCTAACGTCTCTATATGTCCAGACCACCTCAGGCCCTCTGAATAATGGTTTTGATAATCCACACATCAATGTCAAACTCTGAAGACTCTGCATAATATTCACACTGCACATTGCCCTCCAACACAACATCTCTACTGCCTCCACCTTCCTCCCATGCTTCACACCCATACAACAGTGTAAGTACCACTCTGCTCTGGTATATTCCCTTTACTTCCATGGATGAAGTTTATTGCCTAAACAGATGCCCAATACACCACCCATCTCCTTCCCATCTCCCTATCTTTCAATCCCACACTTCTCCCCAATATCCTAGAGTTTACGTCGTTTACAATCCCATTTATATGTATGTATATATATATATATATTTTTAACTAGATAAGCATTTTATGCAGATTTACATGACCGTGTGCCTCATGTGAGTTTTTCAGGCTCGTCAGCTGGTTCAGCAAATTCAGGAGAAATCGGGCTTACAGGTGGGATATTTAGAATATGTTTTGGATGCTGCAGATGGAAAGAGAGAGATGGGGGGTCATAATGCTAAACGAGGGAGGTGGGGGAAATGAGAGTGGGCATAAATCGTTACAGACGATTAGGAGGTACAGACTGAGGAGTTACAAAGGTTAGAAATTGATCACTGTAAAGAACCATATAGTTTCGAGATGGGGTAAGATAGGGATAGATGGTGAAGAAGCCGTGAAGGAGGACAAAACTTGAAGTGTGGTGAGAAAGGGGCGATAGGCAGAGGATGAGGACAACAACAAACCCATGTAGGAAAAAGGTTGGTGGTCTGGAACCGAAGGAGGAGTATGGGAAGACGAAGATAATGAGGTGAGATAACTGAAGAAGACGAATAGGAAGATGATGATTGAGAGGTGAAAATGTTTGAAAGAGGAGCGTGAGAAGACGAAGATAAGTAAGTGAGGTATCTGAAGGAGGAGAAGAACGAAAAGATAAAGAGTTAACGTGTTATATTTTGAAGTACCTACTCCCCCCCTCCCCGATCAAATCATCCCAACGTCCTACAGGGTGAACCTAACTATCATGGTGAACCTAACTATCATGGTGAACCTAACTATCATGAGAGAACCTATGGTGGGGACTAATTGCAACCTGTGCTAGCAGAAATGGCTACTTTACACCAGGCAACTCTTTAAGTTATCATCCTGTTGTAGGTATACTGAGCTTTAAAGAGGAAGGGGAGAGAGGCCATCAGGCAGAATTTTTGTTTTTGTATTTTTTTGTACTTTGCATCTTTATCAACATTATCTAGTTCTGCCTTGATCATTAATTGTAAAAAAATGCTTATTTTATCACTGTGGTTTTTTGTATATTGTGATATCACCTGTTTACTCTGATCTTATTATTGCATATATATATATATATATATATATATATATATATATATATATATATATATATATATATATATATATATATATTGTATTTGGAAGGAATCACAGAAAAACGCGTGACTGCAATTATGAGAAAATAAACCAGAAATATATGAGATCCTTCATGTGCTTACACAAACATATTTAGTCCTCTGAAGACGTGTAAGTACATGAAATCAGTCCCTTATTCCTGTTATATATTTTCACTGTGGAATTTTTTTTTTTTTTTGTAAAGTGTTTTCATGGTAGATGAATATGACACATGTGCATCATTTGGGTGTGTCTTTATTCATTTTATTCATCATATTCATCACGTTCATCCCGTCGGTATTGCAGACCGTTAATATCAAGTACCGACGTCACTAAGGAATTTTCAAGGAGTGAAGATACTCCTAAAACATGCCTTGGAAAAAAAAAAAAACACGGAACGGGTGGGGGTTTTGAACCCGTTCCGTGGTTTGTTTGCAATCGTTTTATTGCGTTTTCGTGAGTAATGTGCCTTGGTAAACGCAACAAATAATTTTTTTTTATTAAATTTTAAGTCGTACTCAGAGACTGAGGGTTGATGACCACAAGTCAGATATTAATGACGTCCTCCCAATAATTCATAAATATAGAAAAAATAATAAAACGTAAACAATGCTGGAACTAACGCGTACACGTTATCACCGCCAGGGAGAACCCGGCCACCCAAGACTGGAGAACCTCACAATATCACGTGATGTAATGACCAATAGAACTGGATACAACAAGAGTCACGGTACAACACAGGCTCTCACAATGGGGAATAAAAAAATCACAATGCAGCGGTGGGAATAATTTACAACTAACCCACAATTTGGAGAGGAAACTATTGATGACGTTTCGGTCTGTCCTGGACCATTATCGAGTCACGAACGGCGTCCAAGGATTCCTCTCCAAATTGTAGGTTACTTGTGAACTTCACCATGGGTATTGAAAGAAGTAACTGAAGCCCAGTGAAGGCCAGATTTCTGTGAGAACACGGTTCGTTTTCTCACATTGTGGGTTGACCCTGAAGGTTCACCAGTGGATGAATGACATCGTAAGAACCAGATGGCAGAGTTGCGACTTGAGGGTGTGAAGCAGAGTGACTAGAGGAGTGCCCCAGGGATCAGTTATCAGTCTCGTCGTCTTTTCCAAGGATAAAATACTGTCAAGAGGAGATCGCTGCCTTCTTGTCAATGTCTGCAGCTAATGCAAAGGTTCCACCTCTTTTATACCGAAGCTACATCAAATTACTAACCATTGTTCAAGGTTCCACCTCTTTTATACCGAAGCTACATCAAATTACTAACCATTGTTCAAGGTTCCACCTCTTTTATACCGAAGCTACATCAAATTACTAACCATTGTTCAAGGTTCCACCTCTTTTATACCGAAGCTACATCAAATTACTAACCATTGTTCAAGGTTCCACCTCTTTTATACCGAAGCTACATCAAATTACTAACCATTGTTCAATGACAGATAACTAGGCGGAGACCCCGAACTCTATTAAGTTATAGTATAATTATTATTATTATCATTATAGTCATAAGCGCTAAATCCGTAGTGGTTACACAGCTCCTGAGGAATGGGAGTAAACCAGTTATAATCCGAAGAAGGGAAGGGCAGCTCGGATTCCTTAAAACACCAGATCCCTTCAGCATCACCAAGGCACTTCCAACCCCCGCAGGAAGGAAGGAAGGAGGAAGGAGGGACACTGCCACCCCCCCACACACACCCTCCAGCACCCGGACTTGAGTCATGCGTGTATATTGCATCAATGTCTCTATCATGCTACGGCCACAGTTCCAAGTTTCTGTGAATGCATTAAACCTGAATGGACCCAAGGTAACATGAACAAATACAAGGGGTGTTTATATCTTAATTACGTCAAATTGCACACAAGGACTTTGCAGGGCCCCTTCTCCCTTGTAGTCTGCCCTCCACCCCGAGTCAGGACTCGACCACACATCTGCATGATTTGTGGGCAGTTTGCTTGTTATTCCAGTGATTTGCCTCATATAAACAGGCAGTAAAATACACACAAAAGATGGGTAAACACTAGGATAACATGTCTCTGCAGAGTTCACTGTAAACCTTAACCAAGCTTTCAAAAGATGTGAGAGGAATTAGAGAATAATTTGTGAAATAATAATTAACGTATATAATACTATTAATAAAAATATTACTAATAAAATAATAATAATAATAAATAATAATAATAATAATAATAATAATAATAATAATAATAATAATAATAATAATAATAATATATATTATTATTATTATTATTATTATTATTATATTGTGAAAATTAAAGAATACAGAAAGGTCTTCGAATAAAAAATGCAGTAAGTATATATATATACAATAAGATATATAGTATATAATATATATACTATATATATATATATATATATATATATATATATATATATATATATATATATATATATATATATATATATATATATTATATTATATTATATTATATATACCCACTCGTATGTAAGTAGCTTAACAAATTATGAAATAACTTCTAACAAGAGGAGTAATTCAGCGGATGCTTGGTAGTGACCGGGTCATCATCCGTGCCAGGAGTCAATGAGACTTTGTTTCCTAACGAATAAAGCGAAATGACGACATACAATCTGGTACAATGGCACTACAGCATGCGTTATAGAGTTTCGTTGGTACGAAGACACTAAAGGATGCTTCGGACATACAAATCATCAAACTTCTTCACGGAGATTTGAATTGGGACATCGCCTCAAACCTGTGCGCAGGTGTGGAGGGGGGGTGGAAGGGCGCATGTGAACTACAGCCAGGGAACTGACAGGTGTGGAAAAGGGACGAACTATCGCGAGGGAAGGGAAGGAATGGTGAGGGAGCAGGAAAAGCTAATGCGAGGGAACAGATGGAAGGGTGAGGGAGAGAGAAGTACTAAGATTAAACCAAATGAACCTCAATAACAACAACAATAGTAATAACAATAATAATAATTTCATAATAATAATAATAATAATAATTCCGGTAAAATATCAGTGCAAATAAAGATAAAGTAAATCGAAGCGAGGGAGAGGTGGAGGCTCGATCCTCCGTATGCTGATCTCAGCCCCACTATATCTGGCCAGCCAGGCTGTTGGTGAACGCCTTGCGCTATCAGCAGCTTCAGCGGTTACGTGAGACTCAACACTTTAGAAGATCTTTTGACCCTTTTCCAAAATTTGTGGCTTAATAATGATCCAGAGAAAGCCGAAACCTCCTCTTGAAATTTTCTCTCCCAAATTACAGGTTAAGAGTGAGGTGTTCCAGCCGGGATATTGTGCGATAGTTGTGATGAATTGTTCCAGCCGCGATATTATGGGTTAGTTGTGAATTGTTCTGTCAACAGTCTAATACTTATGTAGTACATACTGTCATAACCCCAATTTTATAAGCAGGCTCTCTGGCCAAGCCTTAACTCACGTGACCCCAGTTTGACCAACACACCTAGGTCGGAGCCCTCTCTCTCTCTCTCCACGAGACCCAGGGGACAGGCAGACGGACAGGCCGGGCCCCGCCAACGCCTTCAATATATCGCCTACATAAAAGTACATATAACGTTGTATTTGTTGCTACCATCACTTCTAACCACGAACCCAACAGTTCCAGCCACGATATTGTGGGTTATTTGTGAACTGTGAATTATTGTGCGTTAGCTGGGAATTATTCTAGCCACCAGAGAGATGAAGTACAAGAATAAATACGTTTATTATATATATATATATATATATATATATATATATATATATATATTATTCATAGCGAAGCGTTAAACCAGTAGGATTTAAGTCATACACCGTAGACAGAATAAAGTCACAGGAGCTACCACACCCATTATTCCGGGGAAGGGCTCTTGATCCAACGAAATGGAGCATCCCTTTCAATCCTCGGATCAAAATTGATTAGTCAACACTGTCAAGGTCTTTACTGGTTTAGCGCTTCCTCACTCACACTCCCTACTTTGTGATTTATGAAGGAAGCGTAGAGGAAGATTTTTACCATGTAACGATGTTTCGCCCGCTATGGAGATTCGTCGAGTAGGAGAAATATGCTGACTGTACTTAATAGTGTAACAGAAAGGTGCTGAGTGTGTCTGATAAATCCCCCAGAGGGGCAAAACGTATAAATTAAGACACGTGTGCAACGTGTAGAAACTATCATTTCACTACGTTTTGCTTACCAGCAGCCCCTTTTTAACGCAATCACCGAGAGAAACGTCGTCGTCTTGTTACTGCTTGAGCAATAACAAGATGATTTAAATAAAAAAGAGGACACGCAAGCAAACACTAAGACATATTAGGAAACGTTTCGCCCCCCGTGTCCTTAAAGATCATTAACATACAGGAGGTCAAGAATGGTACTATATGGAAACAGAGACTCAAACACAGTGTAATGAGGACCTCATTACACTGTGTTTGTCTTTCTCTTTGGCACGAAACACCACGTTTCACCAATGGCAGTATATATGGGCATGAAAGTGAGGTATGAGTAGAAGGTAGAGACCTGACGAAAGAACGAGTGAGGTTCCGTGAAGAAACGTCAGGTCATTCATTAAAGAGATGAGGAAAGAACGAGTGGGGGTGTCCAGAGATGGCGTCAGGTCCCGCGTTAGGGATCTGATAGCTGTGTTGTGAGGGGTGGGGTGGGTAGGGGACTTTGCCTCCAAGTACGTCTTGCCCACAGGCACAACCCAACGGAGCAAGACGTGCAGGTGTCTTGAGGGTGACATGATAAGGTGGCAACTGCGGCACTGGGAGGGGCGTGCCAGCGAGGGGAGAAGAAAGAGAGAGAGAGTGTACATTATGGCAGTGTCTGGCACCCAGGCTCTCTCCCTGCCCATATCTCCTATGCTCCTCCCACAGTGCCTTATCCCGCACACTCAGGCTCTCTCTCTCTCTCTTGCTTTTTTTTTTTATATATATATATATATATATATATATATATATATATATATATATATATATATATATATACATACATACATACATATATCTGACAGGTTTGGCATTTCCCCACTGAATGTAATAATAATAATAATAATAATAATAATAATAATAATAATAATAATAATAATAATGAAGAGTAGAATTTCATAAAATAACGCCCAAAAACAGCAACTACAAGAAAAACTCAATAGTGAAAAACAAAAGAAGAAAAAATGAGCAAAAACAAGTAGAACGAGTCAAATTCGTGACAAAACGCACGTTGTAAGACAGCACCGCCTGCTCTGCGCTGCCAGACGTACGCCACACGTTCATTTCCCAGTTGTCGGTGGATATCGGTTAACGAGCTCCACTCTTAACGGAAAATAACAGATGTTTTAAAGGCTGTCACATTCGAAGCGTACAAAACTACACGTGTGACCATTCGCGAGAAATTGAGCGTTCCAATTCTAGTGTTTAAAAGAGATGGACCCGATTTTAATATATATTGCATTGAAATTGGGCCCATGGTTTTGAAACACCCTATTACAGGTTGCTTATTTTCTCTCCAACTCACTGTTCTGATGGTCGTATAACAGTGACAGCAACAGTATCTCTCCCACTCACTGTTCTGATAGTCACAACAGTGACATCAACAGTATCTCTCCCACTCACTGTTCTGATGGTCGTATAACATTGGCAACAGCAGTATCTCTCCCACTCAGTTCTGATGGTCGTATAACAGTGACATCAACAGTATCTCTTCCACTCACTGTTCTGATAGTCACAACAGTGACATCAACAGTATCTCTCCCACTCATTGTTCTGATAGTCACAACAGTGACATCAACAGTATCTCTCCCACTCACTGTTCTGATAGTCACAACAGTAACATCAACAGTATCTCTCCCACTCACTGTTCTGATGGTCGTATAACAGTGACATCAACAGTATCTCTTCCACCCACTGTTCTGACAGTCACAACAGTGACATCAACAGTATCTCTCCCACTCACTGTTCTGATGGTCGTATAACAGTGACATCAACAGTATCTCTCCCACTCACTGTTCTGATGGTCGTATAACAGTGACATCAACAGTATCTCTTCCATTCACTGTTCTGATGATAGTATAACAGTGACATCAACAGTATATCTCCCACTCACTGTTCTGATGATCGTATAACAGTGACATCAACAGTATATCTCCCACTCACTGTTCTGATGGTCACAACAGTGACATCAACAGTATCTCTTCCACTCACTGTTCTGATGGTTGCATAACAGTGACATCAACAGTATATCTCCCACTCACTGGTCTGATGGTCACAACAGTGACATCAACAGTATCTCTTCCACTCACTGTTCTGATGGTTTCATAACAGTGACATCAACAGTATATCTCCCACTCACTGTTCTGATGATTGCATAACAGTGACATCAATAGTATCTTTTCCACTCACTGTTCTGATAGTCACAACAGTGACATCAACAGTATATCTCCCACTCACTGTTCTGATGGTTGCATAACAGTGACATCAACAGTATATCTCCCACTCACTGTTCTGATGGTTGCATAACAGTGACATCAACAGTATATCTCTCACTCACTGTTCTGATGGTTGCATAACAGTGACATCAACAGTATCTCTTTTACTCACTGCCATGATGGTCACATAACAGTGACCTTTCTTTCAACTGCCGTTCCATTGTCTTGCTGATACCTGCATCCTCTAATACACCATGGACAGAAGGATTTTCCTCCCTTCCCCTTCCCCTTCCCCTGTCTCTCTACCTTACCTTTCCCCTTCTCTTCCTTCTCCTCCCCTTATTTCGTGGCACTCTAAATTCTAAATGATAATATTCCCAGAAGGCGGGTGTGGTGCCTCCAGTAGTGCCGATGGGGAGAGAAGGGAGAGGTGGGGGAGGGGTGAGGGAGGCTGAGGGGAAATGGATGGAAGGGAGTGGAAGGGATAGGATGGGAAGGAGTGAAGAAGGCTCGGAGGGTAGCCGAAGGAGAAAGAGAGGGAGGGAAGGGGCGAGAAGGGAAGGGAGAGAAGAGTTGGGAAGGGGGAAAAGGAGGGAAGGAAGGAGACTGCCTCCTTCCTCTCTCTCTCTCTATCTCTTCTTTTTTTTAGTTTTACACTTGCGAGTTCAACGGGGATTTTGGCTTCAGAGTTCCTGTTTTTATTTTGCACACTAGGAGTGATTTCTCCCTTTCTTTATCTCTCTCTCTCTCTCTCTCGACCTATCTTGATACCTCTCTCTCCACTCTCATTGTCTCTTCTCACCTCTCGTCCTCTCTCTTTCCCTCTCTCTCTCTCTCACACACACACAGATCTGTTCTCTCGCCTACTCTTCCTTCCTCCCCTAAGCCGCAGATCCATCCCTTTATTCCCTGCTTCCCCTTCTTTCTCTTACACTGCTGTCCCCTCATTCACTTCTCACTTCTCCCCTCCAACCGCTGTCCCCTTACCCACGTCTCCCTCCCCATTTACTACTGTCATGTGCTCTAAACCCATCCATTCCTATCTTCTACTTCTCTCATCTACCTCTCCATTCCCTCTTTTACCCTATTTTCCTGTATCCAATATCTCCCCCCTCCCTCCCACAATTCTCTCTCCTCATCCCACAGTTCTCTCTCTTCACCCCAAAATTCACTCTCCTCTCCCCACAATTCTCTCTCCTCACTCACATTCTCTTTAAATTCCAGTCCCCATGCTACCGTATACCTGGAGTATACATGGAGGGTGTTCCAGGGAGGTCAACTTCCCTGCGGCCCGATCCATGGCCAGGCCTTGCGGTAGATCAGGGACTGATCAACCAGGCTGTTACTGCTGGCCGCACGCAAACCGCCGAACGAACAGTGTAGACTAGAGCATATCGCCTTGGATCCTGAAAGCTCATTGAAAGATTGTGTCTTTGTTCAGTGTTTGCTCTTGGACGCTTCTTACTTCAACGATTCCACCAACAAAGAAAAGGTGACTGACAAACACATGACTTGTCATCGTCTGCCACACACACACACACACACACATATGCAAAAGTATTTTGAATTTCTTCTTTTTGCATATTTTCTGTTTTAAAAGTAACATTAACAACTATAATGACGATGATGATGATAATAATAATAATAATAATAATAATAATAATAATAATAATAATAATAATAATAATAATAATAATAATAATAATAATAATAATAATAATAATAATAATAATAATAATAATTATTATTATTATTATTATTATTATTATTATTAAGACAATGTATCAATAAACAAATGAAAAGAGAAAATTAATGAATCAATATAAATCACTTACAGCTTTTCAGTAAGATTAAAGTCGCAGACATTTTCTTCATGAGAAAATTTGTAATAATTTTGGTAGAATTCCTGACAATGTGTCGGGTACGAGGACACACGAAGCGAATTCTTTGTCGTAACACAGAAACAGTAGAATTTCTATGTCGCTTCGACCATCTCCAATATTATCATCAGGTGCTTAAAAAGTATATATATATATAGCAGTATTAAACGATAACTTTAAACTTGTCGTTTAAAATAATATACTGTTATTGCAGCAATGAATTTACGCTTCCCTTGCCTGACAAAACTAGGCTTTTTGATTTAGCTAAGTCAGTTTAAAAGAAGGGATGTCAAATAAGAGTAATTTCTATAAAACATTACGTTAATTCGATATATTTTTTTTATTTTATACAATGATAGATTTATTTACGAGGCCTATCGGAGTTTACAAGTTGTTTTAATTTGGTACCAAATCGAACCTAAAAGCCAGACCTAACCTTTCCCTTGCTAGAATTTACATTGTATAATGCAACCAAACCCTGTTCATCCTAATTAGATCAGCCTAAATATAGGCTGATGAAACATCCGGGTGTAGTGGACAGTGGTCAATAAACCGAGGAAATCACCCG
>WNWK01000167.1:317500-325000 GCA_009830355.1 Cherax destructor | reverse complement strand
TGTTTACGATATTTTTTTCCTTCTTCAGTCTGAGTTTGCTCTTGTGTTTATTTCAACTTATGTGTGCTATTCGTGATATTTTTTTTATATTATTAAACTTAATTATAGTCTACCCTATTATTCACGTATCTAGCAATTTGCAGAGCCCGCTTCAGCTCTTTTGTTAATACTGATTTGTAGACCATTTTGATCTTAAAAGCAAACACTAGTCCAATTCACGCAGGGGCCCCACAATTCCGTATTTTTTTTTTTTTAATATCCCGCTTATGCGTATTCACTTTGTATATTTGCACAGCGTGTGATGCAGTTTTGGGGGAGTTCAGAATTTCAACGAGGTGAAATATTACGATTATATTATCCAGAGGCGATACTTGTTGTACATCCTAGGAGCACGACTCGCTTCTGAGGAGAACAACCAAGGTTTCAACTGTAAATGTTAGGAAACGTGTTATATATATATATATATATATATATATATATATATATATGTGTGTGTGTGTGTGTGTGTGTGTGTGTGTGTATGTGTGTGTGTGTGTGTGTGTATGTGTGTGTGTGTGTGTGTGTGTGTGTATGTGTGTGTGTGTGTGTGTGTGTGTAATAGGATCACAGTAAACAGGTGATATCACAATATAAAAAATAACCAGTGATAATAAAATAGTGAAATTCCAAGCACTTTCATGATTTCTCACATTATCAAGGAAAATTGATAATGTAAGAAATCACAAAAGCGTTTCGAATTTCACTGTCATTTATTATATAGATGTTTGAGGTAATTATAGTAAAGCAAAACTCTCTCTCCCTACTTTCCACTACCTCCGGCCACTGCCGGCATGAATCACGGCGAGAAACATACCACATTGAAAAATAATCATAGAATTTGTAGGAGAGAGAGAATGAGGTGGGAGGAAGTCATGGGTTGTAGACTACTTTCATTTTTAATACCGTTTCTGTGTTTAAGTACTCATCTTGTTCCATTGCCAGTGGTTCAGTTTCTAGTTACCACTAGTTCTGATTCTATATAGTACTGTGGTGCTGGTGGACTCGAACAGCCAGATACCCTGACCGGTTTCAGAGTAATCGCCAGTTATTGCTATGGCTACCACAATTACTGCTATGACTACCACAACTACTGCTATGACTACCACAATCACCGTTAAGACTACCACAATTACCGTTAAGACTACCACAGCTACTGCTATTACTGCCGCAACTACTGCTATGACTATCACAACTACTGCTACTGGTATGACTACCACAACTACTTCTACTGCCTTGACTACCACAATTGCCTACGACCACCACAACCTCCATTGTAAACTCTACTTCTAACACTGCTATTGTTAACCCCCCGGGTGATCCACTGTCAGCTATTCTTCCTGATATACTTGCTGAACTAGCACCAGAAATTTATTGACTTCATTTTGCCTCTGAGAATATTTAACGTAATCCAGCTGGTTCTTAAATGACTGTATTATCTTCGTGCTTACGCCTTCAGCGAGTAGTTTGCTCCATTATGCCCTAATTCTGTTTGCGAAAGAGGTTTTACATTTGTGTTCAACCTCTTACCTCGATGCTTCATTTCACCGTATCGAGCTATCGAGTCAAGATGGATTTCAAATCATTCGCTATTTTAATCCTTGGAATGAGATATCTTAGTCTTCGTTTCTTAAGAGAGGGAGAAAAGGCTGAGTGCTTTGAGTCTTCACGCGGTTCGATTCTCAGTTAGTGTATGAAATTGTTCGTCCTTTTCTAAATTCTCAATAGCCTGTTTTCGCTATGAAGAACAAAACCAGGCAGCATATTCAGTGTGTGTTGGGTCAAAAAAAGTATGTTATGGAGTCAATATTAGTTCTCGTGTTTTGCATTCGAAATTTTTAGCAATGAAACCTGGAACACAGACATTATTTGGTGCATTTGAGGTCCTTGCTTTTGACAATAATTTATTGTCAAATATTTTGTTGTGTGTGTTAGAATGAAATATATATAATGGCAATATTTGTCACTTGTCTACACTGAGATGCGTCCTCACGTTTCAGACCACAACAACAACTTGTCTAGATCGTGTGAAATTATGGAACAGCCAGCCTGACGTTATAAAAATACTCAAGAAAATATAAGACACTTTATTCATAGCGGTATACGACGTTTTGTTTACATGTAGTGAAGTTTCTCGAGAACACAGGTTCTTCTAATTTCTCGAGTCTTTCAATCACTATGCAGGTCATTCTATAATCAAACAATGTTAATGGCTAGTGTATTTTTCACCCAGGTTTTTGTGCCATCCGCTAATTTTATATATGAGACGTCAGCCCTATCTCAAGATCATTTGATGAGTGCAATACCTGGTATCTTAATTCTGAAGACGTTTCACTAACGGTCTTCATTTTCAGCACATTCAATAACCTCTGTATTGTACTGATGAAGCCACTGGTGGGCGAGACGTCTTCAAAATAAAAATACCCAGGTGTGGCACATGTGTCTTTTTAGTCACCTTGTCGCTACTGTATTCCATTACTTCTGCCCTAGGATAATTTTCGTGCACTGTGAAAAGTGTCGAATCAATAACCACTTCCTGAGGAACTCCGCACCTTAGCGTCTAGCCACTAGGCTATCTCTCCACTCAGTACCACCATTTACTCTCCAGGCATGAAGTTTATCTCGTGTTTATTTTAGAAATCATTCTTCGACTGGTACCTTGTTATTATTTTTATTATTCATCTCGGGGAGCACTAAACCCGTCGGGGTCATACAGCGCCTGGGGAAAATGTATTCAGACTTGATTTGACTACAGGTCCAATTCTTAAGACCAAGAGCCCCTCACCAGCATCAAGGAACCTCTGGCACCTTGTTGAATATTCTCTTTAGGAATCTAGATATATTACATCTGTTGGAACCTTCTTGTCCAAGTTTTTGTCTAGTTAAAAAAATCGAGCAGGTTAGTCAGACATGATTTTGTGTTGCTAGATCTATGTTGATTTCCAGTTATTAGGTTGTTATATACTCCAGATAATTAACAGTATCGTCCCTAATAGCCGGTTTCCATTTATTTACCTAAAATTTATGTACAAATGATGGCCCAGGAGTTGAGAGCAAGTCTTGACTCCGTTATTTGAGGATCGGGGTAACATCTGTTAGTTTCCAGCCGTTTGACACCTTGCCTCCTAATGGTTTGCTGAATATTACTGTGAGTGGGTACGCGATTTCTTGTCTACACTCTTTGATAAATCTAGCAGGCAATTCCTCTGCTTCGTTTGATTAGTTAATATTCTGCTTCTCTAGGTATGTTAGTATTGTCGTGGCTGCTCATGTCGTAAATATTTATTGCGTCGCATTAAATATCGACGAAGTTTTGCTGGTCTGGGAATGTTGGTGTCATGCTGAGTCGTAAATACAGAGCTGAAGTCTGTGTCGAAGACTTGACCCCGCTGTTGTTGGCTCTTCATCCATTATCGCTAGTTGAAGGTTTTGTTTTTGCTTGAACATTTTCTCCATCTCCTGCCCATCCTATTTGAAGAGAGAGAGAGAGAGAGAGAGAGAGAGAGAGAGAGAGAGAGAGAGAGAGAGAGAGAGAGAGAGAGGGAGAGAGAATTCGAAACCAGATCGGCGGTAAGCGCTCAAATTTTGAAGAGTATTAGTAATGCCCCAGTGGCACTGGCTTAGGCCTGAAACACATCTCCCCCCCCCGGCACACTCCGAGCCGACCCAAACTTATGACACCACGAAGAGTCGCTCACATACAAAAATCACCAAAGCCGTGTGGGGTTCTCCAGTGAAATTCTCTAGCGTCGGTAAACCATAGAAGGTAAACTAACACTTTCCGCTTCATCCCGCAGGCTGCGGCACGCAGCAGGAGGGGATCACGCTGGGGCTAATATTCTCACCTGCACCCGCAAAGGGAATCACTGGATCAAGGGCTTAGACAAACTGGGTCTGTTAGCTCAAACTCGCCTATGATTTGATGGATACCGACCTAGCCGAGTGTGAGCGCTCTACACTCTTAACGACCACGGCCCATCCGGCCAGCTAAATACAAGAAGGCTACAGGTAGTGTAACTACGATATACTACAGCTTTAACTCTGCGTTCAATATTTCTTGTAGTGGTCTCTGAACCTCTCATTACAAAACTAATTAGTCATTAAAATGCGTGAAATATATATATATATATATATATATATATATATATATATATATATATATATATATATATATATATATATATATTCATCTCTAATATATATATATATATGTGTGTGTGTGTGTGCGTGTGTGTGTATGTGTGTGTGTGTGTGTACATGCGTGTGTCTCCCTTACAAAACTTTCTTCCCGAAATACGAACAAACGAGAGAGACACAGCATCACCCATGCATCTCTAGCTTCAGCATCACCCATGCATCTCAAGCTTCAGCATCACCAATGCATCTCTAGCTTGCACACGTCTCTACACATGAACTGCGGACGGAGGGTCGGAGGTAAACATGACCCCATGACCTTTAAAACACCATCACAGTGCAACACTAAATGGTGTACCACTGTAAACAACGAGCACCTGCCTCTTCATACACAAGATCTCAATACTCAGCCTATTTTAAGTAGATTAATTTCAGAAAGATATCAGTATTTCCCATTACCAGATAACACGCAGTTAACTATCTTAGGTACAGCAAGAATACATGATTTCCCCCCCCATAAACTTTTTACAGAGATATGTTTAATGGTTAGAAAATATATTTTGTAATTCAGCTTAATTCAGACTCCAGCGCCACCTAGTAATATTATAGAACAGTACAGTATAATACAGTACAGTGTAGTATAGTTTGATCCGAGGAAGGAGAGAATAGCTCCAGTTCCTCGGAGCAGCTACCAGGAAAGCAATATTTGCTTAATAAAGGTGATAATAACTTTATTTCCGCGATAACCTAAGTACCTCAAAAACTTTATGGAAAAACTAAAAAAAAAGGTTTAATATATTGGGAACACCTTGGGATGAGGGGCGCCTGGTACCAGGTATATCCTGGATACCATATATATCCTGGGTACCAGGTATATCCTGGGTATCAGGTATATCCTGGGTACCATATATATCCTGGGTACCATATATATCCTGGGTATCAGGTATATCATGGGTACCATATATATCCTGGGTACCAGGTATATCCTGGGTACCATATATATCCTGGGTATCAGGTATATCCTGGGTACTACATATATCCTGGGTACCACATAGTATATCCTGGCAGCTCAAACCTCTCGTAGTGTGTAATAAGAATGTGAGAGATGAGAGATGTGTGTTTATGTGTGTGTGTATGTGTGTGTGTATGTTAGTGAGTGTGTTTGTGAGTGTGTTTGTTTGTGTGTATGTGTGTGTGTGTGTGTGTGTATGTTAGTGAGTGTTTGTGTGTGTGTATGTGTGTGTGTGTATGTTAGTGAGTGTTTGTGTGTGTGTATGTGTGTGTGTGTATGTGAGTGTGTTTGTGAGTGTGTTTGTGTGTGTATATGTGTGTGTGTATGTGTGTGTGTGTGTGTGTTAGAAGTGAGAGAAAGAGGAGAGAGAGAGAGAGAGAGAGAGAGAGAGAGAGAGAGAGAGAGAGAGAGAGAGAGAGAGAGAGAGAGACATATCTGAAAAAAGAGAGGATGTTGCAGAGAATGGGCAAGAGGATATGGCGAGGAGTTGCAACTCTGGGAAGAGTGCAGGTCGGGCAAGGTTTCCCACCACCACCACCACCACCTCAACCACCATCACCACTACCCGCACATCGCCGCTAACCTCCCGATGCCTCGCCGCTAACGCCGCTGTTTCCTGCCGCTGCATGGCTGCTTTGCAAGCTAGCGGCGTGGTTGTTTGATTATCTGCACAAACGGCCACTTATGATACAGATAATGCTATCAAAAACGGAAAGAAAATTCTTAATGAACTCAAAATTGAAGCCTCTCTGGTCCGTCCTGAAGGGAATTGAAGCCCCTTTCTTCCGTGCTGCACGGAATTGAAGCCTCTTTCGTCCGTGCTGCACGGAATCAACATTAGCAACCTCGTATTTCCACGTGTAAATTATTCCCCTCTCAAAAGAGTAGAAAGCCATGATTCCGGGGCTTTTCATCCACGGAATTATACCACCCTTCCCCTCTCTTAAATCTGATTATCTATAACTCCTACGGCTTTAGCGTTTCCCCATGATTATTTAATTATTGTGTGTTTGTGTGTGTGTGTGTACTCACCTTGTTACTCACCTAGTTGTGGTTGCAGGGGTCGAGTCACAGCTCCTGGCCCCGCCTCTTCACTGGCCGAGTGTGGTGTGTATATGTGTGTGTGTATGGACGAATTTTCAGATCTTAAACTGTTAAGGAATCGAAAAAGAAAAAAAAATCGAAAAAAAACAGCATTCTATTTTTATCGTTGTGTGACACGCATAAATATATATATTTTTTCTCTCCAAATTTATTCATTTAGTCATGTTGCCTGCTCGACCATTTTTTATTTTCTCAAAGTGTTTTTTTTTTTTTTGCGATGAGCATATGCACCTAGTCTGGCCTCATATATTATTCATAGCTTACAATATATCAATCACACAAGAAGATATATCAGAGGAGGGATATTAATCACATGAACTATGGTATATTATATTAATCACATGAACTGTGGTATATTATATTAATCACATGAACTGTGGTATAGTGATATTAATCCCATGAACTGTGGTACAGTTATATTAATTCCATGAACTGTGGTATAGTTATATTAATCACATGAACTGTGGTATAGTTACATTAATCACATGAACTGTAGTATAGTTATATTAATCCCATGAACTGTGGTGTAGTTATATTAATCACATGAACTGTAGTATAGTTATATTAATACCATGAACTGTGGAATAGTTATATTAATCACATGAACTGTGGTATATTATATTAATCATATGAACTGTGGTATAGTTATATTAATATCATGAACTGTGGTATAGTTATATTAATCCCATGAACTGTATTATATTATATTAATCACATGAACTGTGGTATATTATATTAATCACATGAACTGTAGTATAGTTATATTAATCCCATGAACTGTGGTATAGATTATATTAATCCCATGAACTGTGGTATATTATATTAATCACATGAACTGTGGCATATTATATTAATCACATGAACTGTGGTATATTATATTAATCACATGAACTGTAGTATAGTTATATTAATCCCATGAACTGTGGTATATTATATTAATCACATGAACTGTAGTATAGTTATATTAATCTCATGAACTGTGGTATAGTTATATTAATCTCATGAACTGTGGTATAGTTATATTAATCACATGAACTGTGGTATAGTTATATTAATCACATGAACTGTGGTATAGTTATATTAATCACATGAACTGTGGTATACTTATATTAATCACATGAACTGTGGTATACTTATATTAATCACATGAACTGTGGTATAGTTATATTAATCACATGAACTGTGCTTCAGTTTTAATGGAGTGGATATATTGA
>WNWK01000167.1:180000-312500 GCA_009830355.1 Cherax destructor | reverse complement strand
AATTTAAAGGTTGGGTTTTAATCAATATTGTACATAATAGGGACAATTCAGTCTCGTGTTCAGTGCTCACATGACATCGACGGGCCACGGAGCGGTACCGCTTTCTTATAAATAATCATAGACTGGACTCGCCCGCTAACAAACTGCCATCTCCTCGCCTGCCCAAACTACCTTCTAACTACTTAATTATAGTGTAAACGATGTTGCAGCTGATATTTAGCGAGCAACAATGGACATTCTTGTATGGTGGGATAAACGAGAAGTTTGAAATTCATTTTTATGTATGTTTTATGTATATATATATATATATATATATATATATATATATATATATATAAACTGTTATAAAGGACAAAAGTACCTAGAAGGTTACTGACAGTTCTTCGTTATGATTACTTTCTATATTTAATAAATTACAAAATCCATAAAGAATAAATGGAATATGAAATTATTCAAACGACTTCAAGGAAAAACAAACAAGCACACACACACACACACACATATATATATATATATATATATATATAAAATATATATATATATATATATATATATATATATATATATATATATATATATATATATATATATATAATGTATGTATCATGTTATTTTAAGCAGAACTTGCCGACTTGTTCTGTAAGTCTTGTTATACAGAACAAGCCGAAAAAATATTCACTGTTGTAATAACTCAACAAGATTAAATAGTTAATTGATGTTAAATAATGCTAGGTAAATTTAGACTGGCCTTAGATAGGCTAGAGAGGATTTTGGGGCACTATAGTTTGATAGAATATTATAAATTTACATATTAAATTAATTCACATGAATATATCTAGTACTGAATAAGAGAATTTACTTAGACTATATATATGTATATATATGTATATATATGTATATATATATATATATATATATATATATATATATATATATATATATATATATATATATATATATATATATATATATATATATATATATATATATATATATATATATATATATATATATATATATATATATATATATATATATATATATATATATATATATATATATATATTATATATATATATACAGGAATACATAATTGAGATTAACAATATTAAATATTCAATATAAAAATATTATTATGATTATTATTATTATTATTATTATTCGTGGAAAGCGGTAAAACTGTACGACTCATTCAGCGCCTGAGGAAAGGCATGTAATCAGGTTGAGTTCAGAAGAAGGATATCTACAATTCCTTGGATCAAGAGCCTTTCGCCTGCATGAACGAACCTCCAACCTCCCATGAAGTGTTCAGTACAGGAATTATTTCCCTTCTGATGCCACACCTAGCCTTCTTTCCTATCGAAACTTTCCTAAAATAAAAATACGTGAGTGCTGCACATGTGTTTTGAACATATGTCTTGCACATGTTTCTTGAACATATGTCTTGCCCATGTGTTCTGAACATGTGTTTTGCATGTCTTCAACATGTCTTGCCCATGTGTCTTGCCCATGTGTCCTGACCATGTGTTTTGCATGTGTCATGAACATGTGTCTTGCACATGTGTCTTGAACATGTGTCTTGCACATGTGTCTTACGCATCGACTTGCCGGTAGTGTATATCATTTATATGATTTGTGAGCATTATGGTTACTGGGAGCAGCGACCAGTCTTTAATCTATATTATTTTACCGTTTTTAATTATTATTTTAATAAAAAAAAAGCGCTAAACCTACTAGGGTCACACAGCGCTACTCTTTTTAAAAACTAATCACTTTACTGACTTTAATTACTTAGGGAAAACCAAAAGCCTTTTTTTTTTTGCATATGACAGTTTCATGGGAGGTATATCTATCTATCTAGACATCTATATACATGTATATATATATATATATATATATTTTATATATATATATATATATATATATATATATATATATATAGTGTGTGTGTGTGTGTGTGTGTGTGTGTGTGTGTGTGTGTGTGTGTGTGTGTGGTGTGTGTGTGTGTATGTGTCGTGTCGAATAGGTAAAAACTTGCGATTTTGGCTTAAATAGCAACGCTCTTCTTGCCGAATAAGGCAAGCGAAAATTTGTGTATGCAATAATTTCGCAAAACGTCATTTCGAACCTAACGAAAAAGATATATTTCATTGTGTTTGTTTTTTATTAAATTATTGTAACCTTATCTAAAATATATTTAGTTTGATTAGGCTAAATTAAATTGCGCTTGTTATAATAAGGTTAGGTAAGTTTTCTAAGGTTCTTTTGGTACAAAATTATTAATTTTCACATTAACATAAATGAAAAATATATATATATATCTTTAAACGTATAAGAGAAAATTTTAGAAAGGACTTAATTTTACTTTAATCATTTTAATATTGAAAGACAATTGATATTTTTCTGACTTTAAAAGCGTTAAGCCCGTACGGTCCATGCAACGGTCTTCTGAAAGAGAATTTACCAGTTTCGAGGTCTCGGTGTATCGCAAAAAACAGTTTGGTTTGTGGATGCTGCGTCGGGGATACTCTTGTTTCTTGCGTTGATTTAGTTAAGAGGTTTTTGGTCACTCGATTGCACCAGGGTCTGCATCTCAAGTGTCCACCACCAATCAAAATATAATCATTTTGATCCCTCGAATATGGATTAAAGTGTATATACACCTTCTTGGTGCATATACACTGTGTATATACACCTTCTTGGTATATATACACAAACCTATATAAGCTATTCTTATTATTTTTTAAGAAAATATTCCTTGGATGCAAATCGTGCACTGCCGACAAGAGTAAAGAAAACACAAGTTCGGGTAAGCTTTTATTACGGCAACGTTTCGCTCTCCATGTTTACTTCACACTTGTTTTTAACGCATTAAGCAAACATGCAATACCTAAGTATGCTTATTATGAAGACTTTTCGCCCACGCTGGTGTTACATTTATGCCTCATTGATTAACTTGACGGTACTCTACGCCATCACTGCTAAGAAAATGATTTTTTTTTTTTAATTGAGGTGAGTTACCGTCGGTGAATCTTAAAAAGATGATATCTCTCCTTCCCTGGAAGGAGAGTTCCTCGCAACATTAAAACCTGAAAGGTGTGCGAAGTCACTCTTTGACTTGCATAAATTTCATTACATAAATGACGGTAGTGAATTGAATGAATAAATATATCGTCTGTTGACGAGCATAGTACAAGAAGCACATTATTATTATATAATTTAAAAAAATTAAGTTCTTTAATTTTTGGGGTATGAACATTATATATATATACGTATATATATATATATATATATATTATATATATATTATATATATATATATATATATATATATATATATATATATATATATATATATATATATATATATATAATATTTAAGAATTTTTTTCAAATTATATAATGATTTGTTTTTCGTATTATACTGGCTTGTCTACAGACTAAGGCTTTACGAGATACTTCCATTTAATTATAAATATTTATGATTATTTCATGACCAAAAGCAAGAAATTTGTGAGAGGCTGAGTGGCAGAGGTAGGCCTACCTGGCAGGCTGCTGGAGGCACTGTTGGTGCCAGTGAGGCTTACCTGCCGGACTTGGTGATGACCATCTCAGTGCCCAGCTTGTGGAACTTCTCCCACAGGTCTTTGCACTCGAGGGTCACCTTGGGATCGTCTACTACCCCATCTTCCTCCGGCAAGAGTGACCGCAGCGGCCGCATGTGCGACTGGGAGAGCACATCCTCGGCGGTGGTGAAGGGATGTCCTAGATGCCCAGGAAACTTGGGCAGGAGACTGTAGGGGTTAGGAGAACCTGCGGCCGCTGCAGCTGCCGCCGCCGCCGGCAGCCCCAGCGTCGGGAGATACGACGGTGATTGGGTAAGGAGTGAGTTGACGCTGAAGTCTGTAGGTCTCTGGAGGAGGAACGGATGGTATGCCATGCTGCCGCCCACGCCCAAAGGGGTGAGAGGAGGAGGGGGGGAGTTGAGTGGGGAGTTGACGAGGTGGCCGAGCTCCTGCAGGTTGTCGAAGCGCATGAGGCAGGTGCTTGTGGGGGGGTGGGGGGATGCTTGAACACACTACACCATCACCGCCCCACCACCACCTCTCCACACCAACACATTCGTCCAACACCACAGTACCACCAACCAAAATCTCACAATAAACAATAATTCCTCGCACGATTTATCAAAAAATATCACAAGTGCTTTTATTATTTTTCCCTTGCGTTTCACTAGAGCAAACCTCCTGGCCACCTCCAGAGAGAGAGAGCACTTTTCGGGTAGGGTGTGTAAAAGAGAGTGAGCCTAGACGGGTGTACAAGGTGGCAGGAGGTGCAGAGGCGTGGTATGTGACACTTGGAACGTACAGGCTCTCAGCCTTCCTATCGCGCGTTCGCACCTACACTGGCGACCACCAAGTCATGACCGCCACACCAGCCACCGACACCCGCCAACAATACTGATTGGTCCGTCAACACCAGTTCAGCCAATGGCTGGGCCAGGGAGGCGGAGCATCCGCGTCCCGCGTCACACCTTCGGCCTGGCCGATTGTGATCAACTTCACACGCACATGACCGCAAAAAATCCACCGGTGGCTATTACTCGATGCTGACATTGCAGGAACTTCCTCTCTTGGGATCCACCACTTCCCGACGGGTTGCTTATCATGGCGAGGCAAGATCTGCTGGCCTGCAGAAATACTGAGTGACAGAGAGCCAGGGAGATTTCGAGGCAGCGAGGTGAATTAATCCGCGGGCGTCAGAAGTCCCGCCTCATGGTGCGAGCGAGGGCCGGATCTCTGCCTGTGTTATCAACCTCTACTGGAAATCTTCTCTACTGGCGATTTTCTCCATCAACTATTTCTCACAACTTCCTCATTTCTTCAGGTCAAGGCAAGACAAACCTTAAAATCCCCCCCTCTTCTTGTGTGAGAAGTTCTGTGTAAACGAGAAGCAAAAAACGTGGAGAAAATAGTGGTGGAAGTGCAATGTAGGCGCGCGGGCCGGACAGCTTCAAGACGGTCTGGGCGGAGCTTATGACGCGGCCGCTGCCTACATCCGCGCCGACACCTCCCACCGCCACCGCTAGGGCCACTCCGGAAACTATACCCTTATTTCATCCCATTACACCCACTCACTCTATATATCTCTTTCCAATAACACTTCTTCTTGCCCTTAGAAGAAGACGCATCTGAAAAACACCCGTGGAAGGTGTAGGGAAAGGTCCAAATTCTGGCTAAAATGGGTTGCCTGTTTTCAGGTACTCGTCCGGGGTGTCGTGGCGGCGCCCGGCTCAGCCAGTGAGGGCGAGGGCCACTCACTCAGCGTTACCCGTGTTTACCACAGCCACTCAGCGAGCACACTCACCCCTCCATCCACCGACACCATTGGGAGATGGACTTTGCGGATGTCAACAACGAGGGAATAATAGGGTTTGTGGACGCTGTGGTTTCAATTGTGGATCGTGTGGGCAAGGAAGGGTTCCACCCCCTCGACCAGAGTTCATTAAAACACGTTTGCGTTACAATTCGCGAAAAATCCCTTCGCGGAGACTCAATTCCACGGTAGACCGCGGGAGTCGGAGGCAAGAACGCGAAGGATCGGTGGTCGGTCCTTGTCTGTCCCATCCAAGAAGCGCATTTAGAGCCTCGGGGTTAAGGTAGGTTACCGGGACCGCACTCAAGATGGCCGACAATGTCCTCAGGAGATACAGTGACATTCGACACCCTCCTCTCTCCCTCGGACCCCACTTGGACCATTCTCAATCCCCTAAAACCACCATTTATCCCCATTGACCTACCCTATTACCCCCTTTTCATTACACCCTAATCCCTTCATCACCTTCATCGGCAGAACGAGTGGTAGGGGATGTCATGGGGTGGTCAAAACATCAATCAGGAGTCATGTGTGAAGCGATCTTGAAGTGGTGGACTTATCTCACTGGTATCTTGGCTCTGCTGTCCAGATCTGACCGATAGTGAAGGTAATGCTCTCCATCTCTGACTATAATTATGATGAAGGACTTGACATGTTTGTACCCCTTCCCCATTTTCATTTGTAAAAATATTGATAATATATATATATATATATATATATATATATATATATATATATATATATATATATATATATATATATACATCTGAGTTTTCTTTGATTTTATCTTAATAGTTCTTGTTCTTATTGCTTTTACTTTCATATCCATGGGGAAGTGGAATAAGAATCTTTCCTCCGTAAGCCATGCGTGTTGTAAAAGTCAACTAAAATGCCGGGAACAATGTATATGTATATATATATATACATATACATATATATATATATATATATATATATATATATATATATATATATATATATATATATATATATATATATATATATATATATATATATATAAACCTTCCTTTAATAATCTGATCAATTCAATTACAAACAATGACTGATGTGTGTGTAAATACACTGTACTGACCGTGCTGTAGAACCCTCCTACGGGTTTAGCGCCTCCCCATCAATATTATAATGACGAGATATTAAAACGATAAATCTAAGTTAAAAAAAAAAAGAGAAGGTGTCGTTAACAAAAAATAAAACAAATGTTTTTGTTTGCCATGATCATCCTTGAGGGACGTGCACTGATGCTGGTGGAGGGCTCTTGTTCCAGGGAGTTAGTGCTACTCTACCCTCACCTTGATCAAACCCGGCTACCTTCCATTTTCCAGGCTTTACATGACTCCATGGAGTGTAGCAAATTTTTCATGAAAATAATAATGCTGATAATAATAAAAATAACAATAAATGCATTGATCAAAGATCAATGCATTTACACACACACACACACACACACACACACACATATGTATGTGTGTGTGTGTCTTGTGGCTAATAAGCTGAACTGGTCAATTAGGCCTAGAAATTGAACTTTTCCAAAATGTTGTGTTAGTGTTAGAAACACCGACTATGTCTGGTAAATGAACACATATGCAAATAATGTGACATTATACTGTAGCAACGTTTCGCTCTCCAGGACAAAGCTCCTGGAGAGCGAAACGTTGCCACAATAAAATGTCGCATTATTTGCACTTGTGTTCTTTTCCAAAATGTTATTTCACGGACTAATATATATATATATATATATATATATATATATATATATATATATATATATATATATATATATATAAACTTAGAGCCTTTAATTAAAGTAGAGTAATTTATATTAGACTAATACTGCTAAATTTATCATAGAACAGCTCAAATTTATGCTATAATTCATTAAAATAATTGTTATATATATATATATTATAATATTACGAACTTGGTTTAAAATTAACATTGAAAATTAACCTTGAAAAAATTTACGTTTACATATTTAAATTCTGCCAGACTTGTTCAGTCGCACTTTCTACATATTCTTATGAGTATATCCTGATGTGTGTGTGTGTGTGTGTGTGTGTGTGTGTGTGTGTGTGTGTGTGCACCGAGAGCAGCAGTACATGTACACTTGAAGGAATGTATAATTCAATATGTGTGTAATTGTTAAAATATGGTTATAATCATAACCATATTTTTTAAAGAGGTGGAGGGGTAAGCCAGCTGAAGGCCTCGGTCAGATGACCAAAATCTCCAGCTGTGTGTCATCGTATGACTAAGACCCGCGTCAGGAAACACTTGTCCTGTTTCCTGACAAACCTAATTCCTACCAATATGTGTACACTCTGAGTCTTCTCTAATTTTTACCTCAAGGAGCTAAGTGTCTCTGCCTGGTGGTGGTGTCCTAGTTACATGTGGCCTTGATGACCCTCCATGTAGTCGACAGGATTTTAACTAAATTAACCAATCTTGTTTACTGTCGGCCTAGCTTCATTTTTGTAGGCCGTTAGAGGGATGGCAAGAATGGGGTGGGAAAGGACTGGGGTAGGATAGAGCAGTGGAAAAAAAGGTTCTGGGAAACAGGAAAAGAAAGAGAGAGAAAGGTAAGAAAAGTTAAGTGGCGTGACCACTTTAAGTGAGGTTTAAAGGAGTGCTTTTTATTATCTATATATATACAATGAATAAAGTTGGTCCGTTTATTTCGTCTCCCACCTGGAGTCCTCTTCAGCTGACGAAGCTCTAAGTTGGGGGTCGAAATATACTGACTAACTTTATCTTCCGTGTTTCTGTCGCCATGTGGGTTTATTGCTTGGCTCAGCTTAGTGACAAATGTGCACCATCTTTAACATTCACTTCCTCTCTGATTTTACACAAGATGATGCAAATAATTATACAATAATTATGCAGGTCGAGCCGAGAATGCATTATGCAGTATGAATGTAACTAGTGACATGGTCCTCAGGCAACAAGACAAATTGAAACCAACCAAACATGTCACCCGGCTCTGACGAGGTGTTTTCAAAAGGAATGTAAAGAAAAACTTAGGAAGCCATTAGCTAATCTCTTCAGTGGAAAATTACAAGGCGGGTGATAGGTCTTTATCTTCAAATTATAGACCAATAGATGTAACTTCAAATGTGGGAAAATTGATGGAATCAATAACTGTGGATGCAATTCGAAGCCACCTTGCCTTAGAATTTACTAACCTTTTTCGCTAAAGTATTTGAGACAGTAGACCTTGATAAAAAATAGGTTACGTGTATATGGACTACAGTAAGGCCTTTGCTAGCAGTCTACCCAGGAGACTGATGAAGAAAGTAGCGGCAAATGGTATAGGAGAAAAATTTGTATCCTGATCTAACTATAATTGACAGATAAGCAACAGTGTGTGTCCATAAATGGAGAACAACAGAATAGTGTGCCATAGAGATCAGTACTGGAACCGTTGTTCACAATCTACATGAACGACTTAAAAAACGGAATAAATAGTGACGAGAAAGATAATTGGTGCTGTGGTCGAAGAAGTGGCAAATACAATTCATTGTAAACAAATATAAGGTTCTAATCCTAAGAAAACTAAGTAACTTTGGTATTTATAATCTAAATAATATAAATCGTACTCAAATGCAAAAAAAAAAAAAAAAAAATTAGGAGTTCTGATTAGAAGAAATTTAAAGCCAAGACAACCGTGCATAACTGTCTGCAATAAAGCCCATAAGATATTTTTATATTAGGAAGTATATAAATAACAGAAGCACTAAAGTTATCCCTGAGATTCACATATCTTTGGTAAGGCCATTTTTACATTATGAAGTATGGAAACTAGAGAAGGATTACGAAGTTTATCCCAAGTATCTGAAACCTTTTCCACGAAGATAGGCTGAAGGCGCTGCATTTACACCCTTTGGAAAGATGTAGAATTATTGCGGTCCCTGTGATCGTATTTGCTTGGACCTCCTCCTGTTTTTTGTAACATTGCAAAGCTCCTTATGATGTGTTGATTACAACACGAAAGGCCTAGAGCTATCATTCAACTTCCCCCCGTGGTTGTTTTGCATCTTGTATAGCTTGTTCGCGATATTTATAATATATATATATATATATATATATATATATATATATATATATATATATATATATATATATATATATATATATATATATATATATATATATATATATATATATATATATATATATATATATAAGCAGAGAAGTCTTATGCAACAAAGATGTGACCTCAGATGTACGCTCTGTGGGTTGTTTATTGCCTCACTGACTGTGCGAAATACATTCCCATTGTTTTGAAATCTTCAGTCAGGTTAAGATCTATATGTGAAGGCTTTCCTCAAGTGTTAGGTTAAAGTGAATTTGTTTTATCATACTTTGTAATCCTTACAGATTTTATGTATTACTAATGACTCCAGTTCATACAATTCTGGACTTATATTCAAAAGGTATTTAGTACTATATTTTTTTATAAAGATTAATTGTATTCTAGTTCGTTTATCCATAAATTTTCTTACTACAAATAACCCAATTTTTTTTAAATCAGTGGCGTGGTTAAAAAAATATTCACATGAATAAACATAGAATTAGACTCTTGATTACTTTTAAAATGTTTTATACACGGTGCTGTAATATTATTTTTAAGACCTTTTCCAGTTTTTCCCAAAATATTTTTTTTTTTTGGTATTTTGTGCCAGGAATCTTGTAGACACAGCCATCAGCGGTTTTTTTTTTTGGGGGGGGGGGGAGGGCGAATTCTTAATCAAATTGATTTGACGACATCAAGAATTTTAACTATAACTTTGATGTTAAAATTCTCAATTAGAGAATATCCAGAAAGTTTTCATAATATAGCAGAAACAACATATTTATTGCTTGAATATGGTTCCCGGTGAATGGGAGGTAATCAGGTTCAATCCAAGGAAGAGAAGGATAGTTCCAGTTCCCGGGATCAAGAGTTCTGCAAAGACATCCATGCACGTCCATCCCTCCCTCCCCAGACTGTCTGCTGGATCGTCCAGTACTGACTGGTTCAAAGGGCGTTTGAAGGCTCAATACTGCGATCAAGAGTGTTCGGAGATTTAAGGTTCATGTTGGTTCAGTTTGAGGGTTCAGAATGCATTAGGAGCTGGCTTAGCCGGGTTAGATCATCTAAGAATGTCTTGTGCTAATCTAGAAACAAATCGGAAAAAAAATATGATGGAGTACGAACACCGTGAGAGTTAGTGTTGTTGTTTTTTTCCTAGGATAAATGAAGGTTTCACCTGGATGCTTATCATACACGACTTGTAAATTGACGGGTAGAAGTGGAAGTTGAAGAGGGTAGAAGTGGAAGTTGAAGAGGGTAGAAGTGGAAGTTGAAGAGGGTAGAAGTGGAAGTTGAAGAGGGTAGAAGTGGAAGTTGAAGAGGGTAGAAGTGGAAGTTGAAGAGGGTAGAAGTGGAAGTTGAAGAGGGTAGAAGTGGAAGTTGAAGAGGGTAGAAGTGGAAGAAGTTGAAGAGGGTAGAAGGAGTGTCAGGGAGAAGGGAAGACAATGGGTTAAACATTTTGAGGATGTGTCTAACTCAGGAACACTCGCAAATAAAGAGTAAAAACAAAAAAAAAATCTTTTAGATTTGAGAAGTGTCAGTAAATGTAATCCTTGTTAATAAGCGAAGAAAATTAAGCAACTTTAAAACAGAAGGAGGAGAAAAAAAAAAAAAAAAAAAAAAAAGATGATTAGCAGTTTCAGGACGTTGGCACCGGTAGAGAATTATAATGTTTTGATGCCATCGTAAAATTCACATAACTTTACTCCAAAAAATGTGTTTATTTAACGCAAAGTATTATATATATATATAAACATAAAGCGCTACATATAATCATGAGCTTTTAATTTCGTATGTAAAACTATCAAGAAAAGAAGACAAAATTCGCATACATTCAATAAGTGTTGTGAGTGAGACATGGGAGTCATTATGGCATCCTGGACACAGGCGAGGGGGGGAGATCTTCAGCATATACTCGGCAGATGATAAAATTCTTTGTAGTGATGACATAAATTTCTTTTTTTTCTTTAAGCTCCTTGAGGAGGTGTTCGGCTTTAATGAGGTATCTCCGGTGTTCTTGTAGTTACGGAGGATAGAGCCCACAGCACTCCCGGTGCTGAGTGACACATAAGGGTTTAGCACCTTCGTCTCCCACTGCAAGGAGGGAAGAAGGGGGATAGGGTGACCTTGATTGCCGGTGAAGGGCTCTTGGTGCGAGAGACTGGAGCTACCCTCCCCTTTAAAGTAAAGCCGATTGCCCTTCTGTTCCTCAGACGTTGTGTTGATACCCCCTTACGGGCTTAGAGCTCTCCCTTGATTAACGTATATGCAGTATTCTAAGCGAAGTTGAAAAGATCTCCTTCGAGATATCCTTTATTTATCTAGTCTTTGTTCATTAGATATCTTCTGGATGTACCCAGTGTTCATCGTAGAGAGAGAGAGAGAGAGAGAGAGAGAGAGAGCTGGGGAGGGGTAGGGAGGATGTCGGAGGGGGGGGGTGAGGGAATTATTTTATTCGTCAAGAGGGAAAAATGGTGACATGCTCAATAGAGCTTTTCCTTATTTGACCGAGACCAGTGGAGCTTTACGGTCATGGAACCCAAACCAGTGGATCGTTACGGTCATAAGACCGAGACCGGTGGATCGTTACGGCCATAGGACCGAGACCGGTGGATCGTTACGGTCATAGGACCGAGACCGGTGGATCGTTACGGTCATAAGACCGAGACCGGTGGATCGTTACGGTCATAGGACTGAGACCGGTGGATCGTTACGGTCATAGGACCGAGACCGGTGGATCGTTACGGTCATAGGACCGAGACCGGTGGATCGTTACGGTCATGGCACCGAGACCAGTGGAGCCTTACGGTCATGGCACCGAGACCAGTGGAGCCTTACGGTCATGGGGACCAGTGGAGCTTTTGGTCATGGGACCGGGACCTGTCCCTTGCTTACGGTTAGTTGTGCATATTTATTTTTGTTTACAAGACCGGGAGGGTTAGTTAAAGTTGTTAGATTTTAAGCACATTATGGGCAGCCTGAGGGTCGTTAAGGCTGAGGGTCACCCGTAACATAACGAACCTAAAAGAACCCCCCATCCCACACACACACATACACGCCCCGATGGCATGGTGGCTAGCGCTCTTGCTTCACGCACGGAGGGCCCGGGTTCAATTCCCGGCGGGGCCGAAACATTTCGAAGTGTTTCGTTACACACACACACACACATACATACATACAACAGGCCTAGTGTCTAATCGACATGTGCCTAGGACAAAATGGTAACTAACACACACGCGCGCCTCTGAATGTATTTGTGTACTGCGACGTGTACATCTTCAGATGAATGTTTCACCCCACAGTGGAGCTTTGCCGAGATTTTCATAAAGCTCCACTGTGGGTGATAAAGCTCCATTGTAAGTGATAAAGCTCCACTGTGGGTGATAAAACTCCACTTTGGGTGATAAAGCTTTACTGTGGGTAATAAAGTTCCACTCTGGGTGATAAAGTTCTACTGTGGGTGGGTGTAGGAGTGTAGTGGAAGTTGTTCCCACCACTCCAGAAGTCTCCTGGTTACAGCGTGGATACGAGTGTCCACCAGCAGCAGTAGTGGTGGAGGAGGCAGCATCCACCAACAGGAGTAGTAGTGGTGGAGGAGGCAGCATCCACCAACAGGAGTAGTAGTGGTGGAGGAGGCAGCATCCACCAACAGCAGCAGTAGTGGTGGAGGAGGCAGCGTCCACCAACATCAGCAGTAGTGGTGGAGGAGGCAGCCTCCACCAACAGGAGTAGTAGTGGTGGAGGAGGCAGCATCCACCAACATCAGCAGTAGTGGTGGAGGCAGCGTCCACCAACAGGAGTAGTAGTGGTGGAGGCAGCGTCCACCAGCAGCAGCAGTAGTGGTGGAGGAGGCAGCATCCACCAACAGGAGTAGTAGTGGTGGAGGAGGCAGCGTCCACCAGCAGCAGCAGTAGTGGTGGAGGAGGTGGCGTCCTGTGCTTAAAGAGGTCACTAGGGCGCCTTTAAGAGCGTCCATCCCTAAGTTTTATGAGCACCGCTGCGGCCCTTACATCCTGGAGCTGAAGGCCTCTGGCGGAGGCTTCGCGCACACACTGGCGGTGGCACACACTTCAGAGCACGCACACTGGCGGTGGCACACACTTCAGAGTACGCACACTGGCGGTGGCACACACTTCAGAGCACGCACACTGGCGGTGCACGCACTTGAAAAGCATCATCAGCATTCACACACCTGCGGTACCAAGCACTTCAAGGCATCAACACATGCGGCTGCATGCACTTCAGAACACACACTTGCGGTGGCATGCACTTCAGAACACACTTGCTGTGGCATGTACTTCAGAACACACAACAGCGGAGATAAGCACTTCATTCCCCCATGATTTTGATATGGACATGCCTTGTATGGGCCAGTAGGCCTTCTGCAGTGTTCCTCCATTCTTATGTGTTATGTGCCTTGATGAAATACTATGTTGTTAGACATAGTTTTTCATATACCAGATTTCCCACACCATGACGTTATTACCCATATACAAGGTCAGTAATTATAAGAGAAAAAATGAAAAAAAAATGGATATTTTAATTCACAGATCACCTGACTGGTATTAAACAAAACAAAATCCATTTTTGACCAGGTAAGGGAAAAAAAAAGTTCAGTACCTAAAGAAACGAGCGTGACACCTTCGTTGTTTGTTATTTTTTTAGGGACATTAGTAAAATTAGTGTGAAAGTCGCTTTAGTAGAAGATAGAATAATTATTACCATCTGTCAGCCACTTCTTCCAGTCACAGATGGTGTTCATATGGAAAGAACTCAAAAATTCATAACGAGCCCAGGACACAAAACTCAGGAATAATAATGTTATTTGACTGAATAAACAGGTTAGGTGAGATTTGTCAGGAAACAAGACAAGTGTTTCCTGACGCGGGTCTTGGTCATTTTAATAAACAGAAACTTTAAACGAAGCCAGTGATGATACTCTTTAAGTCACTTTGCTATGGATTGGAATTCTGCTGCGCACTAACAGCTCCTTTTAATATGACAGATAATATGACAGATCTGGAGAACAGACAGAAAGCCTTCAGTGCCTGTATAAGTGCGGTCAAGCACCTAAATTAGTGGGCAGACTTGAAGTTCTTTGAATTGTGCTTCCTTTAACAAAGACTAGAAAGATGCCTCATAATTTACACCTGGAAAATTTTATTTGGCTCAGTCTCAAATTTGCACACTGAAATTACTCCCTAAGATAACTAGAAGCTTATCAAGCGGTACAAAATACCTCTAATGAAAAGTAAATATATCAAGACTTTTCAACACCCTTCATGCACACACACAAAAAAATTACCTACACACTCCCAGCTGTCTCCAAGAGGGAACTGTGGTGGGTACCCTGGACTGTGTGCGGCCAGTACCAAGAGCCTGTTTAATCAGGCCATCAACAAGAAGGCCTTCAGTTAACCAACAACTCACTTCAAACCACCACAAACACACACTTGCGGTGGCACACACTTCAACCCACCACCAACACACACTTGCGGTGGCACACACTTCAACCCACCACCAACGCTCACTTGCGGTGGCACACACTTCAACCCACCACCAACACACACTTGCGGTGGCACACACTTCAACCCACCACCAACGCTCACTTGCGGTGGCACACACTTCAACCCACCACCAACGCTCACTAGTTGAGCTTCTGATATTCATTAATTATTATCCAAGTATAACTTGTCATCTTAGTATCAACCCCTCAGTACAACTTAGTATCCTCTACTCACTTCAGCTGGGTATCCTCTACTCACTTCAGCTGGGTATCCTCTACTCACTTCAGCTGGGTATCCTCTACTCACTTCAGCTGGGTATCCTCTACTCACTTCAGCTGGGTATCCTCTACTCACTTCAGCTGGGTATCCTCATTTTAGATTGATAACTTCTTATCATTTCAATTGGATATCATCCGCGTCACAACGGCACTTGCTCTACAACCACGTCACTTATACAATCCTTACGCATACAGTATACGCATACAATCATGTCACGCAATCACGCCACTCATGCAGTCATTACACTTATGCAATCATGTCACTTATACAATCATGTAATTTACACCATACAATCATACCACTTACAATCGTACTACTCATACAATAATACAACTTTTACAGACATATCTTAAATATGATTAGCGTATTTTCTAATCCACTGAGGTCGTAGATCATTCAGTGTTCAAAGCATTTGTGTTCAAGTGTTAAAGTAATAATCGTGAACAAGAATGTTCTTCAGAAGTTATCAACGATGTGGAACCACAGGCATCAATTTCTTTTAGAAATATTATTGCTTAGTTTGTCAGATATGAAGCTTATCAACTCCACAAGGGTCATTAAAACTGCAGGTCACCTGTCCACCACCAGTCAACGATACTATTTACCAAAAAAAACAGAGATTAATATAAATCCGCAGTGAATATACACTGAGAGTCATACGCTTGTCGCTGTAGTATATACCCTGAGAGATAATACGCCATATATATATATATATATATATATATATATATATATATATATATATATATATATATATATATATATATACACAGATATACACCTTGCGTTGATGTCTCTTGTGTATCGCACTAAACAGAATCCACTCAACTCCGCGGTATAAATTACTGGAAGCAAAATCAATATATATCTTGAGGGTAATGTGAGGTTTTGTGATGTGATTGACACTAATTCTACAGTGGTGGTATTTACTCAACAGAACTCATCACAAAGTATTATGAGGGTGAAAATAAACTTTATTGGTTTGATTTACATAACAGCCTGGCGGAGATCACATCAAATCCAACGCACCCGATTCCACACTGTTATTATGCTCTCTCTACATAATTGGACTAGGAGATTTAAAAATAATAGTCCATGTTTGATATATATATATATATATATATATATATATATATATATATATATATATATATATATATATATATATACTATAACGATACGTGTAGTATATATACAGAGGTGTATATAAGTGTATGTCTCCCAGTGTATGTATTAGGTATTAAAGTATCCTTCATTGGTTGTGTAATGATATGCAGCCTTAATGACCCCTCATGTAGTAGATAGACTTTAAACCTAAGAAAGCAACGGTAAGAAAAACCACAGAGTTTAATGCACACCGAGACAGGTTTATCTTTTGGTGTATATACATTGTAAGTTTACTTTATTCCCCACTTTAGGAATTAAAGTGTACTTCATGTTAAGTGGTCCATGGCAATGCAGCTTTAATGACCCTCTTGCAGTGGGGGCACTTTAATGACCCTCGTCAATAATTAGACTTTAAGACCCTCGTCCATTGGAAATACTTCAGTAATAATAATATAATAATAATAATAATAATAATAATAATAATAATAATAATAACATCAATAATAATAATAACAATAATAATAATTATAATAATCAAATGTAGTGTCATAACTGCAAGAATGAGCGAGTTAATAGAATCTGGGGAGATAGAATCACAACATGCAAAATACCCCGTGACACAAATAAGGCAGACAAGGAGAGAGACTTTACGAGGGATGGGATGCTAGTGGAGGACTTTCGATCCCAGAAAATAGAGCAGCCCCACACCCCAATTTTCCCTGGGTCAAATCTCAGCGGCGACATTGAGACGCACATCACCACGACGTAGACGACCAAGTCAGAAAGGCGACATTTCTTGCAAGAAATAAGTACAAAATGTTACACGACGACAAAAAACGTTATACAACGACTGAAAAGGTCACACGACGACAATATTATACGACGACAATGAAGTTACATAACGACCACAAGAATTGTTACATGACAGTTAAGTTACACAACGACATATAAGGTTAGATAACGACCAAAAGAAAACGAAAAAAAATTAGGTAAAGACAAAATTGAAGATAGAGGACGACAAGCTAGATAATAATAAGGCATTGAGAACGACAAATGTGAGAACGACAACGTGAGGACGACGAAATATTCAGTAACTGACGGAAGAACTGTGCCAGCAGAGCGCAGGTGACCTAAGAACATAAGGTAGACTGGTGCAGGTAGACTGGTGCAGGTAGACTGGTGCAGGTAGACTGGTGCAGGTACAATGGTGCAGGTAGACTAGTGCAGGTAGACTAGTGCAGGTAGACTAGTGCAGGTACACTGGTGCAGGTACACTGGTGCAGGTACACTGGTGCAGGTACACTGGTGCAGGTACACTGGTGCAGGTAGACTAGTGCAGGTACAATGGTGCAGGTAGACTAGTGCAGGTAGACTAGTGCAGGTAGACTGGTGCAGGTAGACTAGTGCAGGTACACTGGTGCAGGTACACTGGTGCAGGTACACTGGTGCAGGTACACTGGTGCAGGTACACTGGTGCAGGTACAATGGTGCAGGTAGACTGGTGCAGGTAGACTGGTGCAGGTAGACTGGTGCAGGTACACTGGTGCAGGTACACTGGTGAAGGTACACTGGTGCAGGTAGACTAGTGCAGGTAGACTAGTGCAGGTAGACTGGTGCAGGTAGACTAGTGCAGGTACACTGGTGCAGGTACACTGGTGCAGGTACACTGGTGCAGGTACACTGGTGCAGGTACACTGGTGCAGGTACAATGGTGCAGGTAGACTGGTGCAGGTAGACTGGTGCAGGTAGACTGGTGCAGGTACACTGGTGCAGGTAGACTGGTGCAGGTACACTGGTGCAGGTACACTGGTGCAGGTACACTGGTGCAGGTACAATGGTGCAGGTAGACTGGTGCAGGTAGACTGGTGCAGGTAGACTGGTGCAGGTACACTGGTGCAGGTACACTGGTGCAGGTACACTGGTGCAGGTAGACTGGTGCAGGTACACTGGTGCAGGTACACTGGTGCAGGTAAAGTACACCTGTACAGCCCAGGTCATGCTTCCTTACATTGATCCACCGCTCGCTGGAGGACTCGCCGGAAGAAGGTGCTATCGTAGGCGCCGCCGTAAGGTCGATCCTCCTGCGTTGGCCCAGAGACACCGACGATCTTCAGGCCCTTCGGTGTAAATCCCAGATGTAAAAAGAAAAAGGGGAGCTTAGGCGATGCTGACCAGGTATGTATTTGCTTGATCGACACAGATTACGTCTCTCTTTCTCTCATTTCTCTTTCTCTCTCTCTCTCTCTCTCTCTCTCTCTCTCTCTCTCTCTCTCTCTCTCTCTCTCTCTCTCTCTCTCTCTCTCTCTCTCTGAAATAATTATATTTCTTTCACACTGGAATAAATTTAGATTTTTTTTTGGCTTTAAAGTTTACTGCTTTAAAATTGATTATTTGGAGAAGTTGCGTTATGTCTGTTATATAATTGTGTGTGTGTGTGTGTGTGTGTGTACTCACCTAGTTGTGGTTGCAGGGGTCGAGTCACAGCTCCTGGCAACGCCTCTTCACTGGCCGCTACTCGGTCACTCTACCCGCTCCATTAGCTTTATCATACCTCTCCTTAAAGCTATGTATGGATCCTGCCTCCACTACATCACTTCCCAGACTGTTCCACTTCCTGACAACTCTGTGACTGAAGAAATACTTCCTAACATCCCTGTGATTCATCTGAGTCTTCAACTTCCAATTGTGACACCTTGTTGCTGTGTCCCATCTCTGGAATATCCTGTCTCTGTCCACCTTGTCGATTCCTCTCAGTATTTTATTTGTCGGTATCATGCGCATTTAGCACATTCTGCTGATTATAATAATTATAATAATAATTGTAATGATTATAATAATAATAATAATAATAATAATAATAATAATAATAATAATAATAATAATAATAATAATAATAAAAATAATAATAAAATAATAATAATAATAATAATAATAATAATAATAATAATAATAATAATAATAATAATAAAAATAATAATAATAATAATAATAATAATAATAATAATAACAAGATAAATTCTAGTACTACTACTACTACTTCTGCTGTTATTATTATTATTATTATTATTATTAATAGTAGTAGAATTAATAATAACAATAATAATAGTACTACTATTACTACTACTAATAAGAATAGCACATAGTGGGCCAAGAATACCATGCAACATTGAATCAACATCAACGTTGCATGAGGATAGACCAACACCAAATTGCAATATTCCACCATTCAAATGATTTTTATTTTCATTCTGTCGATTGAACTCTGAGGAAATATATTGCAATTTCTAGATTTTTCATTGACAAATAAAACGGAGTCGAAATGAGTCAGATGGAGCGAGTATTACATTTTGAACATTAGTTCTGGTTTGTACAGATTCGATCAACATTTCACTTTCATTAGTCCTTAATAATTAGATAAATGGTTCATATATCTGGTTATTTGTCATGACGCATGCTAGGTCACGTGACACAGGTCATGACATGTGTGAAGTCACGTGACTCTGGAATACAGCAATATATGAACAGTAATGAAAGTCACTGATGTATTGAGACTGAAAATAAACTTATATATTTTAGAACTATTATTTTATTCAATAATCATGTTTTATTATTATTATTATTATTATTATTAATTCCTAAAGATATGCCATAAATTTTGAGGTAATATATATATATATATATATATATATATATATATATATATATATATATATATATATATATATATATATAACTGATCATAAACAAGGAAGAAAACAACATATCTTATATATAAACACAGGTGGGTCGAGAATTCGGACCTGGGGAACTCCACATTATACAGCAGATGACCAGCGAATTCCTACGAAGTTCTCCCACCACAACAGACACACACATCAAGGAGGCCGAAACAGAGTACGTATAACATGGAGAAACAGCTGAAAAAAATATTAATGGGATGAGTAGGGAAAAGTGAGAAACAATTAGAAAAGTTCGAATGAGGCCGTAGTGGTTTCAGTAAGCCGAAACAGCGATCGGAACTCCGCATGGGAAAACAATAGAACTGGGGAAGCGAAATATCGCGCGAAGTATCCCTGAGAACCCTAACAGAGGCCGGAACTCAAAGAAACCGAAACATCATCCAGATATCAAGAGGACCCAAACAGTGGACAGAAATCGAGGGGTGTCAGCAAAAAGCTACCACAATCAAAGGGGCCGAAAGGGACAAAAAAAAAAAAAAAAAAGAGTTGGTCGGTATCCAGCGCCAAATATGGCTGTAGGGAGATGGTGTTGATAAAGAGTAAATAACACAAGTGTTGACGCATCTGCGGGACGCATGTCAGTCTTCTTGTCGGCCATGATGGAAGACGCAGCCCTCTGGAGGAGACCTCCGGTACATAATGATTAGCCAAGACTGTGGTGACGGGTTTTCTCCCCCTCCGTCTCTTGGGGAGGGGGTGGACCTATTTCTTTTCCCTTCCCCCCACCGCCACTTCCTGGGTCCTCCCTTTCCGCCCCTTCGCCCTTACCGCAGGTAACACTTCATTAAATTCTATTAGTCAGGAGTAAGGGACTCTGATGACATGGCTATACGATAATCTGTTCTTATTTTATAATGTGTGTTTTCCTATGTGATTTCGAGCGCCAATCTATACACCTACCCGACAATCAGATATTTTTCGAGTGGCGAACAGATTGTTATGTAATAGACAGGGACGGATGAACATTAGGGACTGATTACCTCAAACTCCTACTGATCTTCATCCATTCTACTCTGTATTGGACCGAGGAAGTCACTGGTTGGAGAAACGTTTCCACAATAAAGAAACTAAAGTGTTGCACAAGTGTCTAATTCAGTGAGGGTGAGATGGAACAGGTGTCAGTCAGTGGATAATAATATATTGGCTAAAAGTTTGGGAACTCTGATGGTGGTGGGGTAGTGTCGGTGGGGGCAATAAATGTAACTTCCAACAGTTTCCACAGCCCTGCATTTCTTGCAATGGTGTGCAACACCGACAAGTTGATAAATAAGACACATTTGCAACTCTAGGAATCTTTATTGACGAAATGTATCGCCTGCGCTGTAGGCTTCACCAGTCGAAAACAGAGATGAATCAGAATCCTGGAGGTAGACGAGGTAGACGAAGCGTAGATGTAGTCTGGTGTGATCAGTCCATCATCTTATGAGTAATAATGTTGGTAGAATTACCGACAATATGTTAGGTAAAAGGACATTGGTCAACCACTCTATTTGACTATAATTTTTTTTACTATCCTTTCCATTCCACTTTTGCCTCAGTTTGCAGCTGTAGTCTCTTGTTATCCTTGCTGTTATCCTCTTCTCTTCCTAACTTATCTGTTTTTTCCCAGGTGTGGGCACCACGCAACCGCTGAATATTCCAATTTTTAACTGATATAAGTTATAAACAACTTTCTTGACATTACACAATTCATATATTTCAAAGTTATTTTATAGTTTGCCAGAGTAGCAGATGACTTTCTCATGATTTCATTTATATGATGTTCTGGTATTTTTTTTTTTTTAAATATTAACTTCTAGATTTCTTCTCTATCTGATACTATTCTCTATCTGATACTATCTTAAATTCTCCATGTGGCCTGATTTCATTTTCTCCCATTTCCACTACATGACATTTATCTATAGTAATTTTAGCTACAGTAATTTTGATTATTAATTTTACATAAGATTTTCGCATCATCTGCAAAAATTTTCATATGTGTGTGTGTGTGTGTGTGTGTGTGTGTGTGTGTGTGTACTCACCTATATATGGTTGCAGGGGTCGCTTCACAGCTCATCCATATTTGGGAAATTTTTAACCAATAGTCCTAGACATATACAAATTCCGTTGTAATCTTCGGTATAGCCATCTATGTAGCATAGAGGCTCTCCTATGGCCCTCCTTCAGTAACTGTAGCACACGGCCGCCGACCGTAGGTCTCCATGGCTGATGGAACAATTATTGAAGAAGTTAGAGATTTTCCAGTAACTTGTGTGTTTAATATTTCAACTATCTTACGTTACACTGTACATCCTGAGGCTACCTGGTGTACTGGGGTAAACAAACTCCCAACACCATTAACAATGTGCTCATCTGATCACTTCTAATAATACGGTAACAGGAATGCTGTAACTTTGCTGTCTGTTTAGCACATGGCAATAAGACATACCAATATTCCTTTAGAATAGTTCGTACTTACGTACGTACGGGTTTGTCGTTTGTTTTCCAATATAATTATAATAAATCTAAGGAACCAACGAACGTCGTGTCGGTATTTTATACCATCTATCTCCATGTTCGTTTTGTGAAATTTGCTCTTCCCTTCTTTGCCATCATCTGGTTTATCTTATTTAGTCTTTATTTACTCTTTAGACATATAAATAGCTCATTTACCTAGGTAAACAAAAAAAATCCCTTCATCGTTTCTATTTTGGTTTAATGTTCAAAGTTCTCACGAACATAAAATGCAAAATAACGAATCAAATTACTGGCGTCATCCAGTCATACATTCATCAGCGTCCCTCACAGTTATTACTACAACTGTTTCTTCTCTACGACAATGTAAGGCAACGTAAACCTCCTGCAGAACAAATTGGCGTCGGCGCAGATTCTAACCCAAATGCTGGTGCGCCAGTCACTGTGTATAGCAACGTCACTCAATCATCCGAGTCCATAACAAAGAAACATATTATCATTCGATGCTGAAGAAATTTTGACAAGAACTGATGTGTGTAGTTACAAAGTTTGCCACTCATAAAAAAAAAAAAACAGATTGTCATGCAGCTCGTAAAATTCTTGACCGAACACACAGGCGCAGGAGACCCTTATTTTCCCCATTATCTGCCCGACACAATCATATGGGTCACTATCTTCCTCTTGACAGAATTGCACAGTGGCCAGCACCACTGTGTACCAACACGCTGGTCAACACCTCCAGTGGATGCAAACATCTCCTGTAAACACAAACATTAGTCCTTATCATCATCAGTGAAGAAAGCTACATGAACTGTCGCAAGCCATCACACACAGGCACCCGGTAAGTACCAAGTGTGGGACCCAAATTTCTCCGAAAAGGAGGACCTCTAATTAAGTAAATTGTACGAGATTCATAGGAACTATGAAATTCGCAGAAGACATGCACGGGATCCAAAAATCAGGGCCACGAACTCATCTGACTGGCACTCGGCACACTCACATGAATACCACAATCAGGGCCCTGAGGTTTCCTGTTCGGCACACAACACACTAATTTAAAATCCAGGTTTTAGACTCGTCTATCTGACACACGACACACTCACCTGCACGGGAGAAATCAAGGTTCTGGACTCACCTGTCTGACACACGACACACTCACCTGTCTGACACACAACACACTCACCTGTCTGACACACAACACATTCACCTGTCTGACACACAACACACTCGCTCAACTATTAACCTTCCAGATAAAAATTCACCGAGTGAGCAGTGAGGTGGGAGCTGCTAGAGTCACAGACAGAAATGTGATATAAATCTTCGTGTCCACCGCAGCCGTACTAGTGGTTACAGAGGCTCGAGCCCGCAGCCTCACAACCATACTAGTGGTTACAGAGGCTCGAGCCCTCACGCAGACGCTGCCGTCTGCTGACCTTTCCATTGGAAAAAATTAGGCAAGGAATGAAGGACAGAAGGGAGTGAAGGAAGGAGAGTGGATGGAAGCAAGGAGAAGAACAATGCCAATTTCGATTATACTTTATGTATAATGCTAAACCTATTTGGGTTTAGTGCCTCACGTAAAAGGGAAAAGGGAGGAGAAAGTATGAGAGAGAGCGACAGTAAAATGAGTGGAGGAGTTTACGAAGATTTGCGTAAAGGAGAGTAGCAGAAAGGAAGGGGATTTGAGGATAGAGGTTGAAGGAAATAGCAGAAATTGAAAAGAGAGAGAAAAGTCAGAGGAGAGGGAAGGGGGGGGGAAGAAAGAGGTGAAGAGGGACGGTTAGAGTAGGAGAAGAAGGAGGAGGAAGAAGAGAAGAAGTAAAGGGGGAGAAAGGGTCAGAAGGAAGGGAGATTGAGAAGTGTAGGGAAAAGGGAACGCAATGGAAATGATAAAAGGAAGGAAAAAAGAAAACGAAGTAGAGGAGAAAGAGAGGAAGACTGAAAGAAGATACGAGAAACGACGGGGGGAATTGGGAAGAGAAGTGGAGGACAGAAAACAACACACACAAACACACACACACACACACACACACACACACACACACCTAGAAAGGAATGAGCTTATCAACGAAGGGCAACACGGTTTCAGGGACGGGAAATCCTGTGTCACAAACCTACTGGAGTTCTATGACAGGGTGACAGCAGTAAGACAAGAGAGAGAGGGGTGGGTAGATTGCATATTCTTGGACTGTAAGAAGGCGTTTGACACAGTCCCACACAAGAGATTAGTGCAGAAGCTGGAGGACCAGGCAGGGATAACAGGGAAGGCACTACAATGGATCAGGGAATACCTGTCAGGAAGACAGCAGCGAGTCATGGTTCGTGGCGAGGTGTCAGAGTGGGCGCCGGTGACGAGTGGGGTGCCACAGGGTCAGTCCTAGGACCGGTGCTGTTTCTGGTGTTTGTGAACGACATGACGGAAGGAATAGACTCCGAAGTGTCCCTGTTTGCAGATAATGTGAAGTTGATGAAGAATTCAATCGGAAGAGGACCAGGCAGAACTACAAAGGGATCTGGATAGGCTGCAAGCCTGGTCCAGCAATTGGCTCCTGGAGTTCAACCCAACCAAGTGCAAAGTCATGAAGATTGGGAAGGGCAAAGAAGACCGCAGACGGAGTACAGTCTAGGGGCCAGAGACTACAAACTTCAATCAAGGAAAAAGATCTTGGGGTGAGTATAACACCAGGCACATCTCCTGAGGCGCACATCAACCAAATAACTGCTGCAGCATACGGGCGCCTAGCAAACCTAAGAACAGCATTCCGACATCTTAATAAAGAATCGTTCAGGACCCTGTACACTGTGTACGTTAGGCCCATACTGGAGTATGCAGCACCAGTTTGGAACCCACATTTATCCAAGCACGTAAAGAAACTAGAGAAAGTGCAAGGTTTGCAACAAGACTAGTCCCGGAGCTGAGGGGGATGTCCTACGAGGAGAGGTTAAGGAAATCGACCTGACGACACTGGAGGACAGGAGAGATAGGGGGACATGATAACGACATATAAGATACTGAGAGGAATTGACAAGGTTGATAGAGACAGAATGTTCCAAAGATGGGGCACAGCAACAAGGGGACACAGTTGGAAGTTGAAGACTCAGATGAATCACAGGGATGTTAGGAAGTATTTCTTCAGTCACAGAGTGGTCGGGAAGTGGAATAGCTTGGGAAGCGATGTAGTGGAGGCAGGTTCATACACAGCTTTAAGAAGAGGTATGATAAAGCTCATGGCGCAGGGAGAGTGACCCAGTAGCGGCCAGTGAAGAGGCGGGGCCAGGAGCTATGTCTCGACCCTGCAACCACAACTAGGTGAGTACACACACACACACACACACACACACAACACACACACACACACACACAAACACAACACAACACAACACAAACACACAACACACACACACACACACACAACACACAACACAACACACACACACACACACACACACACACAACACACACACACACACACACAACAACACACACACACACACACACACAACACACACACAACACACAACACAACACACAACACACACACACAACACACACACACACACACACACACACACACAACACACACACACACACACACACACACACAACACACACAACACACACACACACACACACACACACACACAACACACAACAGCACACAACACACACACACACACACACACACACACACAAAGCACACAACACACAACACACACACAACACAAACACACAACACACACAACACACAACACACAACACACAACACACAACACACACAACACAGCACACACACACACACAACACACACACAACACACAACACACACACACACACAACACACACACACACAACACACACACACACACACAACACAAACACACAACACACAACACACACACAACACAACACACAACACACAACACACACACAACACACAAGCACACAACACACACACACACAACACACACACACACACACACACACACACACACACACACACACACACACACACACACACACACACACACACACACACACAACACAACACACACACACACACAACACACAACACACACACACACAACACAACACACAACACACACACACACACACACACACACACACACACACACACACACACACACACACACACACACACACACACACACACACACACACAACACACACACACACACACACACACACACACACACACACACACACACACACACACACACACACACACACACACACACACACACACACAACACACACACACACACACAACACACACACACACACACAACACACACACACACACACACACACACACACACACACACACACACACACACACACAACACACACACAACACACACACACAACACACACACACACACACACACACAACACAACACACTCCATCATTACAAGTGATCATCACACACAAAGCAGAAGCAGAATATAGTCACGTTTGTGGTTAGCGTGGAGGACCAGGATGATATTAATCTATGTTTTACGTGTTGCTTCTGAATTGACAAAGTAGAGCATGAAGGAAGAGTGAAGGAGGGAGGGAGAGAATGAAGCAGAGGGGAGGGATAGAGAGAGAGAGGAGGAGGGGCAAGCACAGATTGATGAACGTAGCATTATAGCTAATACAAGATTATGTGTCTTTTGCTTTCATTATATGTATAATAAATGTCATATATTTACAATGAAGGAAGATGAAAGGAGGGAAAGGGATGGGAGGAACGAAGAGGTAGGAAAGGGAAGGAAGGAAAGAAGAGGTGGGGAAGGAAGAAGATACGCAAATTTAGAGAAGGGTGAGGGAAGTGGGAAAAAGAGAAAGAGAGAATTAAGAGGTAGGGATGGAAGGACAATAACGTTAGGAAGACGGAAGACAAGAGAAAATCAAATATAAACTGTAATGTACCACCTGCATCACCACCTGTATCACCACCTGCATCACCACCTGCATCACCACCTACATCATCACATGCATCACCACCTGCATCATCACCTGCATCACCACCTGCATCACCACCTGCATCCACTGCATCACCACCTGCATCACCACCTACATCACCACCTGCATTACCACCTGCATCACCACCTACATCACCACCTGCATCACCACCTGCATCACCACCTACATCATCACATGCATCACCACCTGCATCACCACCTGCATCACCACCTACATCATCACCTGCATCACCACCTGCATCACCACCTGCATCGCCACATGCATCACCACCTGCATCACCACCTACATCACCACCTGCATTACCACCTGCATCACCACCTACATCACCACCTGCATCACCACCTGCATCACCACCTGCATCACCACCTGCATCACCACCTGCATCACCACCTACATCATCACCTGCATCACCACCTGCATCACCATCTGCATCGCCACCTGCATCACCACCTGCATCACCACCTGCATCACCACCTACATCATCACCTGCATCACCACCTGCATCACCACCTGCATCGCCACCTGCATCACCACCTGCATCACCACCTGCATAACCACCTACATCATCACCTGCATCACCACCTACATCACCACCTGCATCACCACCTACATCATCACCTGCATCACCACCTGCATCACCACCTCACATCCACCCCCCTCACATCACCACCTGCATCACCACCTACATCGCCACCTGCATCACCACCTGCATCACCACCTGCATCACCACCTACATCATCACCTACATCACCACCTACATCACCACCTGCATCACCACCTACATCATCACCTGCATCACCACCTGCATCACCACCTACATCACCACCTACATCACCACCTGCATCACCACCTACATCACCACCTGCATCACCACCTACATCACCACCTACATCATCACCTGCATCACCACCTACATCATCACCTACATCACCACCTACATCACCACCTGCATCACCACCTACATCATCACCTACATCACCACCTGCATCACCACCTACATCACCACCTGCATCACCATCTACATCACCACCTGCATCACCACCTACATCACCACCTACATTCCGTGACTGACACATAATTGAAGGCAGACTACACTATTTTATTTCGTTCTATCCCAACCCAGTGTTCTATTTTACGAAATACCAGTAATGGACCAACCAATCAGTGACTTTTTTTTTATCAAATGACGGGCTGTAACAGCATGCATGTGGACCCCGCTAATTGGCCAATCCCTCACTACCATGCACAAAAAAATGGACATGATTGGTCTCTTCAACGAGCTTACCAATCAGTTTTTCGTATCAGGGAAAAACAGTGACTGTGCTTAAATCCACAACAAGAAGAGCTTAGCATTTATCTTGATAAACATCAATGGTCATCTTTTTTTTTTTTTTACTTTAGTTTCTGATATCCATCACAGTCTGGTTGATCTGGCACCTGGTGATTATTTTGGAATGTCCTCACCCCTATCCCGTGAGTGCCTCCCCTCCCGTGAGTGCCTTCCCTCCCGTGAGTGACTTTTCCTTTCCCCTCCCGTGAGTTCCTAACCTCCTGTGAGTGCCTTCCTCTCGTGAGTGCCTCTCCTCCCATGAGTGCCTCTCCTCCTCCAGGAAATGCACTATCCTGAGAGATGCTAATTAATTCCCGTGTAATAGTAACTCCAGCCCTGCTGGGACGAAACCCTCGAAGCTGCCGTAGCAGATGAACCATTAATGGAACACCTGACGGTATCCTCACTGCCCTACAGAAGGCTCCCAGCTGCGGCTGACACTATATAGCACTGTGTATGTGTATAATAGGGCAGCAGTTCGACACTGATGCATAAAGTGCTGCTAGAATGTCTCTCTTCCGTTATTTCTTCTTCCCCTCCCGCGAGTGTCAGTCTGTCTCTCTCCCGCGAGTGTCAGTCAGTCTCTCTCCCGCGAGTGTCAGTCTGTCTCTCTCCCGCGAGTGTCAGTCTGTCTCTCTCCCGCGAGTGTCAGTCTGTCTCTCTCCCGCGAGTGTCAGTCAGTCTCTCTCCCGCGAGTGTCAGTCTGTCTCTCTCCCGCGAGTGTCAGTCAGTCTGTCTCCCGCGAGTGTCAGTCAGTCTCTCTCCCGCGAGTGTCAGTCAGTCTCTCTCCCGCGAGTGTCAGTCTGTCTCTCTCCCGCGAGTGTCAGTCAGTCTCTCTCCCGCGAGTGTCAGTCTGTCTCTCTCCCGCGAGTGTCAGTCAGTCTTCTCCCGCGAGTGTCAGTCTGTCTCTCTCCCGCGAGTGTCAGTCAGTCTCGTCTCCCGCGAGTGTCAGTCTGTCTCTCTCCCGCGAGTGTCAGTCAGTCTCTCTCCCGCGAGTGTCAGTCTGTCTCTCTCCCGCGAGTGTCAGTCAGTCTCTCTCCCGCGAGTGTCAGTCAGTCTCTCTCCCGCGAGTGTCAGTCAGTCTCTCCGCGAGTGTCAGTCAGTCTCTCTCCCGCGAGTGTCAGTCAGTCTCTCTCCCGCGAGTGTCAGTCAGTCTCTCTCCCGCGAGTGTCAGTCAGTCTGTCTCCCGCGAGTGTCAGTCAGTCTCTCTCCCGCGAGTGTCAGTCAGTCTCTCTCCCGCGAGTGTCAGTCAGTCTCTCTCCCGCGAGTGTCAGTCAGTCTCTCTCCGCGAGTGTCAGTCGTCCTCTCCCGCGAGTGTCAGTCAGTCTCTCTCCCGCGAGTGTCAGTCAGTCTCTCTCCCGCGAGTGTCAGTCAGCTCTCTCCGCGAGTGTCAGTCGTCTCTCTCCGCGAGTGTCAGTCAGTCTCTCTCCGCGAGTGTCAGTCAGTCTCTCCGCGAGTGTCAGTCTGTCTCTCTCCCCGAGTGTCAGTCAGTCTCTCTCCCGCGAGTGTCAGTCTGTCTCTCCCGCGAGTGTCAGTCAGTCTCTCTCCCGCGAGTGTCAGTCAGTCTCTCTCCCGCGAGTGTCAGTCAGTCTCTCTCCCGCGAGTGTCAGTCAGTCTCTCTCCCGCGAGTGTCAGTCAGTCTCTCCCGCGAGTGTCAGTCAGTCTCTCCCGCGAGTGTCAGTCAGTCTCTCCCACGAGTGTCAGCCAGTCTCTCCCGCGAGTGTCAGTCAGTCTCTCCCGCGAGTGTCAGTCAGTCTCTCCCCGAGTGTCAGTCAGTCTCTCTCCCGCGAGTGTCAGTCGTCTCTCCGCGAGTGTCAGTCAGTCTCTCCCGCGAGTGTCAGTCAGTCTCCCGAGTGTCGCTCTCTCCGCGAGTGTCAGTCCTGTCTCTCCCGCGAGTGTCAGTCAGTCTCTCTCCCGCGAGTGTCAGTCAGTCTCTCCCGCGAGTGTCAGTCAGTCTCTCCCGCGAGTGTCAGTCAGTCTCTCCCGCGAGTGTCAGTCAGCTCCGCAGTGTCAGTCGTCTCTCCCGAGTGTCAGTCAGCTCTCCCGAGTGTCACGCTCAGTCTTCTCCGCGGAGTGCTCCAGTCAGTCTCTCCCGCGAGTGTCAGTCAGTCTCTCCCGCGAGTGTCTCTCCCTCTCCCATATGAACGCTGATGAATGACGCTTATTTATTTTTGTTATTTATCATGACGTAAGGCGGACTCCCTTCTCCCATATATAATGTATTTGTGGTTGCAGGGGTCGATTCACAGCTTCTGGCCCCGCCTCTTCGCTAGCTACAACGTTTCACCTACACAGATTTGACAGGAACCAATGTGTGGGCGAAACGTTGCCGTTAATAAGGATATTCACTACATCTAATCATCATTCACTGCACTTTCGATCCTAAGTGGACACTGTGTGTTTGGCTTTCACGGCGAGTGTTTTTTTTTTGTTTTTTTAAACCAGCACCGTCATATACACGTACAAGCAGCTCGTGCTGGTTAAAGTTTTAGTGCAACGACTGTGTTTGTCGGGGTTGTGTTCACCTCCCTTTTTTTTGTGGCTGTCTTTGTTTGCGTTTGTCCTTGCTCTAATTAAAATTGTGTTGACAGGGCCCTCCAGGAGATTCTTTATTTTTTTTTTGTTTCATCGCGATGAATTTTCCGGCGTGCCGTGTCCTTGTTCCCGGCTCCTGGTGTTTGATAAATTAGTAATTATTCCATACATGAGCTGGTGTTTGTGTGCCCGACGCAGGGAAGCAGACGCAGGGAGACTCTTACCTAGAGACTGACAGACACGTTCAGATAGACGCAGGGAAGACTTGGTTGATAGGAGACAGCTAGGGAAGGGGTAAGCCTGGTGGATAGATGGAGATAGATACAGGGAGGCTGGTAGATAGATGGAGATAGATACAGGGAGGCTGGTAGATAGATGGAGATAGATACAGGGAGGCTGGTAGATAGATGGAGATAGATACAGGGAGGCTGGTAGATAGATGGAGATAGATACAGGAAGGCTGGTAGATAGATGGAAATAGACACACGGGGGGAGTTGAATGATAGATCCAGGCCTTTCGTTATGCAACCAACACATCATCAGGAGCTTGCAATGCTGCAGAAAAGAGGAGGTGCAAGAATTTTTTCGAAAAAAAATAGGATTTAAGAATATATGATAGGTCTTTTCAAGCAATTAGCTACTCACACTCTCTAGGTAAACTTGACAACTCCCATTTCGCATAATGACTAAGGGTTTAGCGTTTCGCTTTAAACACAGCTATAATAGCATAATGAAATACTGAAAACAATGGGGCCGTAGAAAATGTACAGTGGGTCATGTTTGAGCAAGTGTACCGGAGCTTCGTTGCAAGCGCACTCAGGTCACACACTGAGGTCCGTGGTTCGATCCCCGGTACGGTGTCATTGGGACGTTTTCCTTAAGACACGCTGTCCATGTTCACCTAGCAAATGAATATGACCTGGGTGTTAGTGGACTGTGTGGGTCCATCCTTGGACAAATTAACCTAATTTCAAGCTGCATCAGGACTGAGGTCGTGGTTCACCACTCGTACATGTGAGAAATATAGAGTTATTCAAACACCTGTAATCATGAACCTACATAATAGTACCATAGGTTAATAACTAATGTTCACCTAACATAAATAATAAATTTCATTTATAATGTGGTGCCCACTTTTAAAAATATATAAATCGAATAATAATAATAATAATAATAATAATAATAATAATAATAATAATAATAATAATAATAATAATAATGATGATGATGATGATGATAATAATAATAATAATAATAATAATAATAATAATAATAATAATAATAATAATAATAATAATATATAATTATTATTATTATTATTATTATTATTATTATTATTATTATTATTATTATTATTATTATTATTATGTGGTAGCTGGTCCAGGTGGCACCAAAAGGCAGCTGGCACTGGTGCCATCAGGTGAGGCAGCTGGCACAGTTGTCAGTACGTATATATTTAGAGTCCACTTTACTCTATTTTAAGTGTTAAAGTGTCCTTGACAAGTGGTGTGCAGGTGACTTGCAGCCTTAATGACCCCTCGTGTAGTAGACAGACTTCAAACCAAATAAATCAATAACAATAATAATAATAATTATTATTATTATTATTGTTACATGAAATGGAAGCGGTAAACCCTTAATTATCCTACAGCGTCTAGAGGAATAGATAGCAATTGGGTTTGACCCGAGGGAGGAGAGGAGTAGCTGCTCCAGTGCCAGTGCATCAAGGACCCTTCACCAGCATCAAGGCTCTGCCCATGAATGACTCCGGTAGGGAAGTGGTAAACAGGCCTGGTCTATATGACACACACACACACTATGTCATGTCTTGATGGTATCTCACTCGGCGTCCCTCTCTCCCTTCATATTTCTGACGATTCTGAATATTATATATATATATATATATATATATATATATATATATCCTGTTAGTGTATGCTATAGTGCTATATAGGAGTGTTAGGGGGAGGAAAGTCATAAGCAAGCAAGGAGCTTCTTGCTTTGCTTGGAAAGTAAAAAAGAGTAATATTAATCAAAGTAAGAAGCAAGGGCATTAATGAAGGCAAGAAGCAAGGGCATTAATCAAAGTAAGAGAGGCCTTGAGTTTTATCGCCAGCTCACGTCTCAGGCGTTGCATTCCTTTGGGTCGGTCCCCGGGACCCGTCGAGTATGTGGATGCTGTCACAGGCCTAAGAAGAAGAAGAAGAAGAAGTAGAAGAAGAAGAAGGAGAAGAAAGGAATTATTATTATTATAATCTTCATTATTATTATCAGTATCAGTATCATTATTATTATTATTATTATTATTATTATTATTATTATTATTATTATTACTATTACATTTATGGAGGTAGCGGTAGGCTCACAGGGGACATACAATGCATGGGGAATGGGAAGCAATCAGCTTTCACTGTTCAGTGTATATGTTTGGCACACACGCACGCAAGGACTCACGCCCGCCCGCACGCAAGGACTCACGCACGCACGCAAGCACAAGTAGGCCTTGGATCTTTTAACAGTTCTACTTCGTGATCATGAGCACAACTTGGTGACCCAAAACGGTACGCAGCACGTAAACAGTTGAAGGTAATCCATAACAGTATACAACAGGTAAGCAGTAACAGGCGACCCATAACAGTATGCAACAGTGATGCAGGAACGGGTGAGTGGTAACAGTACATAACAAGTAAACAGAATCAGCTCATACGCGATTCTGACGCATTTCATCTCTACGTAACGCATCCTGCGTGGTGGGTTGAAACAGGGAATCATAGCTGCCTTATGTTCCTGCTGTGTAACTAACATGTAATATAGTGTAGCAGCACACTGATGGTGCCTCCAGCTTTGCTAAATAAAAATAGAAATATCTCTCTCCCTCTCTCTCTCTCTCTCTCTCTCTCTCTCTCTCTCTCTCTCTCTCTCTCTCTCTCTCTCTCTCTCTCTCTCTCTCTCTCTCTCTCCTGACGTCTTGAAGCTGGCTTCGTCTCACAGCAGTTCCGGAGGCAACAATAAATCATGCAGGTGTTTTTGTTCTCTGGATGAGTGCATGGCCTCCCCATCACTCCTCACCTGATGTCACACACCTCACCTGATGTCACACACCTTACCTGATGTCACACACCTCACCTTTGTGATGTCACACACACACATACCATCTAACTGATGTCTCGAATCAGCCTCACTTAACACACTGTATTAACAAAATCCGTCATTGAAAGCACAAAAACGAGGTATAAAGAACAGGTAGGAAGGAAGAGAGAACGCTAAAGAAAAGAAGAATAAAAGGGAGAAGAGAGGGGAAAGGGAGGAAACGAGAACGAGAAAGAAAACTGCAGATAAAACAGATAGGAAGTAGAAACGAGGAAGAGAAAGGGGAAAAGGGACGATGGTATGTAAGGGAAGAAAAAGGAATAGAAGAAACAAGGGAAGAAAGATTGTAAAGCAATGGTTGGATGAAGGGAGAAAGGGAGGGAGAGAGGGAGTAACGAAGGTAGGGAGGGAAGGAAAACAGAGAACGCGGAAAGAAAGAAATTAGAGTAGCGAAGGGATGTAGGATGGTAGTAGAGGAGATTGCGAGGAAGTGAAGATGGGATGGAGAGAGAGTGATGAAGATAGGGAGTGATTGAGACAAGGAAGGAAAAAAAGGGGAGGGAGAAGGAGGTAAGAAAGTAGAGAGGGGTAAATAGGGAGGAAGGGAAGGAATTAACTTGGGAAAGGGAGAGAATGAGGAATGGAGTGATAGAAGAAGAGAGGAAGTGAAGAGAGAAGGACAAAATACTACATTATACTGCAATATGCTACAATAGGCTACAATAGGCTACAATATACAACAAAATACCAGAATATACTACAGTTCATGAAGTAAGATCTTAACCTACAATTCTGGTTGTGTTGATTTGTTTCTCCACCTGATTTGTGTATTGATTTGTTCAACAGGTACTCAGTATATTAGTCTATTTAGTTAAGTGAAATTTCCAGTACATGTTGAGAAGGTCCGTTCGAAAATATAGATGATCTTTCTATTGGATTGATCCTAAAAGTTTTATACAGAGGGGTAATGCCTGGTCCGTCTGAACCCCTTGACGAAGAGACCTGATCAATCCGAACACCTGAGCAGCGAGACCTGATCAATCCGAACACCTGAGCAGCGAGACCTGGTCAATCCGAACACCTGAGCAGCGAGACCTGGTCAATCCGAACACCTGAGCAGCGAGACCTGGTCAATCCGAACGCAGGACTGCGATTCCTGATTCGACAACTCTTATCTCTTTCATTATTACAATTATTTTTCCCCCCCTGCATTTGTCTCCTCTCCCCTCTCCCTCCTCCAGACATACGTGGCACTGTAAGCAAGTGACGACCCGCTTGTGAGTTCGTGCAAAATGTAATTGTACAAATCATTAGCTTGAGGAAGGGTTGGGGAGAAGCAGCAACGAAGTCTAATAACGCCGGTGATTGCTGTCAAATGTTGAGACTTTCATTTCGAAAGGATGTGATTGAGGTGATTACCGTCATGCGTTACTGCGGATCATTGGCTGTGACTGTTAGTGTGTGTGTACCGCGAGCTGTGACTCTTACAACGTGTGTACTATGATCTGTGACTGTTTTACCGTGTGTACGATGAGCTGTGGCTGTTGTGTGTGTGTGTACTAGAAGCCGTGACTGAAATATTGTATGTACCATAAGGTGAGAGTATTGGTGTTCGTGTGTACCAACATCAGTACGTGTATGTGTACCAGAAACCGTGACTGTTCCTGTGTGTGCACCATAAGCTGTGACTCTTGCTGTATGTGTACCAGGATCTGACTTTTGTTGTGTGTATGCATCATGAGATGTGACTTTTGTTGTGTGTATGTATTACGAGATGTGACTTGTTCTATGTGTACCAGAAGCGTTGACTGTTGTTCCGTGTGTACCAGAAGCGTTGACTGTTGTTCCGTGTGTACCAGAAGCGTTGACTGTTGTTCCGTGTGTACCAGAAGCGTTGACTGTTGTTCCGTGTGTACCAGAAGCGTTGACTGTTGTTCCGTGTGTACCAGAAGCGTTGACTGTTGTTCCGTGTGTACCAGAAGCGTTGACTGTTGTTCCGTGTGTACCAGAAGCGTTGACTGTTGTTCCGTGTGTACCAGAAGCGTTGACTGTTGTTCCGTGTGTACCAGAAGCGTTGACTGTTGTTCCGTGTGTACGAGAAGCAGCACCAGTCTTCAATACGTTCCTAAGTGACTGTATGCTCGTGATTACCTGTTGCTTTATAAACCCAAAGTAGACCGTGACTGTTCCCTCTGACTAAGCTTCCTAATTGACTAGCAAAATCTAGTAATCGTATCTATGTATCCACGAATTCGTACGTTCAGATTATGTTTACGGGGAAGAACTAAACCCGTGGGAGGTAAGTCAGGTTCGATCCAAGGAACGGAAGCATAGCTGCAATACCCCGGATCACAAATAGCCTTTCACCAAGGTGCTTGTAAAGGGCTCTTGGAAAACAGTGCCTCCAAATTACCCTAGCCTCACCCCTTTCAAAAACTCTTGGTAACCTGCCACCTGTTCCATACACCTGCATCACCTGCCACATGAGCGACCTCACTCACCCTGGCGTATGCCTTTTCTAATTCCATCAATGAAATAGTTTCTCTACCTTCAGTCTAAGTGTTCTTCACTTACAGTCTTCAACGTAAACACTTTAGGCTTCACATCCGCGACCTTTCCTCCATCCTACTTTTTCTTTCGTCCCTTACTTTTTCAATAATAATTCTACCTTTCACTTTATTCGGTGTACTGAACAGACTGTATACCCAACAGGCTGTGTATACCCAACAGGCTGTGTATACCCAACAGGCTGTGGATGCTCAACAGACTTAATACAGGCTTATATTTATTATTATTATTATTATTATTATTATTATTATTATTATTATTACTATTATATTTATTATTATTATTATTATTATTATTATTATTATTATTATTATTATTATTATCATCTTTATTATTATTATTATTATTAGTAGTAGTAGTAGTAGTAGTAGTAGTAGTAGTAGTAGTGATATTTACTACCTAAACACGTTGTCAAATACTGCATATACAAACCTTCAACGTGATGTTGAATAGGTGAATATAGTTCACATACTGTTTGTGTGTGTGTGTGTGTGTGTGTGTGTGTGTGTGTGTGTGTGGTGAAGGTGTGGTGAAGGTGTGGTGAGGGGCACGGATGAGAGGGAGGGTTGAGAAGAAGGGGGTTAGGAGAAAGGGGCTAAGGGAAAGGAGTGATTGGGAAGATTCAGAGGGAAGGGGGAGAAGCCCTGAGCAAGTACTTACGTAATAAGATGCGAAGTTGCAGGTCAAGACGAGGCAGTGCGGGTCCGCGGAGGTCACAACAGCGTGCAACATGCAACAATGTTGTTACCATTATTTTCCCTACGTCCTTCTTGCATATTTATGCGAAGTGTATGAAGAGGGGGACATGAATAAAGGGGGGGGGGAAGAGGTGAGAGGGAAAGAAGGTAGAGGAGGAGAAGGTAGGGGAGAAAGATGATGATATAAGGTGAAGAAGGATAGAGATAGGGGGGAATGGAAGAAATGGGAAGAATAAGGATGATGGAGAAATAAGAGGGACTGAAAAAGAAGGGGAAAGAGACAAGAGGGGAAAAAAGGGGGAACCAAAGAAGCGGAGGAGGAGGAAGAAGAAGAAAATAAGAAGAACGAGAAGAATTAGTAAGGAGAATAGGAGGAAACCGAAGAAAAGTGGGAGAAAGAATATGAGAGCGGAGAAGAAAAACTGGCAAGGGAGGACAACAGATTAATCCATGTGGAATATCAAACGTTTTAGCACTTGTAAATAAAAGGAATCAACTCACAAAGAAAAAAAAAATTGTTCCGTTTACTTCGACCTCGCTCTGAGGTCCTCTTCAGCAGAATACGAAAGAGAATAAAGTACATCACATAAAATATTTGTGGCAGGGAAGGTCAGGTGAGCATCTGAGCCTGACGGACCTTGTCAACGAGACTGAGAATGGCTTGATTTATATAATGCTTTGTTGTGGTGTTGAGTCTTTGGAATGTGTCAGTGTGGGGATTCCCAATTAAATTGGGCGTTGGGATCTACTTCTAACTGCGAATCTTGTCATTGCATCGGCTTTTTAACTGCCTTTTAAGTAAGTTAAAGTCGCGATGTTGGTTGAATAACGCTGCTGTTTCTGGCAGATTTCCTCTTGTAGACATCTTCCATTTTATGCGGAATACCTGCACCTTCCCAGCGATGGTATGCCTGCAAGATTTCACCAGCAGGAAGACTGAAGATCTTGTGTGTACTTAACTGATCGTATGAGTTCCGTCAACCTGGTCTCTAAATTCCTTATATCCTCACTGATGTAAATTAACTCACAGTTATTGCAGGGTGTCGGGTCAACACCTGGTGATGCCCTGGTGTCAACACCTGGGGATGCCCTGGTGTCAGGTTTCTTATACTTGTTGGAGAGAGAGAGAAAGAGAGTTGCAAATTTTGTTGAGATAAGAGAAAGTGAGACAATAGATTCTTTTGCTGCTTTCTTCGATTTGAGGTTGAAAGAAAATTACCAGACTGGTTAGCTGAGGTTCCTTTATATGTTCATGTGTGTCAAGGAACCTCCACCAACCAGACTGCTCTTGATCTTTCAATCAAATATCATATTTCATCACTCTTATATCTTCTAAAAGTTTACTAATAACTGCCATGTTTGGTGTTACTTCCACACACACACACACACACACACACACACACACACACACACACACACACACACACAAACACACACACACACACACACACACACACACACACACAGAACAGTGAGGAAAAGCTTGTCGTGTTTGTGTCAGCAGAACTGCGTCAACATACCCATACATTAGCCACCAGCCCAAATTTCTCCTCAATCAGAGAGACCCGCACGAACCAGCCGCTGCTGGATGATTCTCAGGTTAATTCCTTCGTGGCTGCACAAATTATACATTAAACCAGGAACTGCGTGATCTACCGTTGACATCCCATGAGATAGTGGTGGTGGTGGTGGTGGTGGTGGTGGTAGTGGTGGTGGTAGAGGTGGTGGTAGTGGTGGTGGTAGTGGTAGTGGAGTGGAAGAGGGGAAGTGGAGGTGGTGGTGGGGCAGTGGGAGCGGTGGTGGTGTTTGTGGGATGTTGGTGGTGGCGATGTATCATGGATCTCCGTGAGATACATGTATATGTCTTCGGGATACATTTTCTTGATACAGTGCTCGTATTTTTACTCATAATGCCTCGACTTCTGATGAATTTTATTTGCCTACCACCGAGCTACTACCAATACAAGTGTTGGTACCACCACTGCTACTATTGATACTGCTACTGAAACTACTACTATCGCTACTACTACTGCTGTTGCTGCTGCTGCTACTACTATTAATACTACTGCAACTACTATTACAATTACTATTACAACTACTTTACGTGCTACTACTATTACCACTCTTATTACTAATAAGACTACCACAAGGTGAGATTACCACTTCACACTTATTCCCTGGAACGCTCCCACCATCCCTCTTATATCCTCTACTCTTCTTCCAGTTCCTCCTTCCTCAGGTATCCCATCACCTATTACTCCTCCTCCTTCGTCTTCTCTACCTGTTCCTCCTCCTCCACTACCTACTCCTCGTCCTCTACATCCTCTCCCTCTAATGAAAATCTAGAGCCGGCACAGTGGCCAGGACAGACTACATGTGTCCGAGAATGCTCCCGGCTGCCGTATGCAATCTGGCTGGGCTCTGGCAGTCCAAGAGCGGCTATTCAGGAAGCACTGCAATCTGCATAGTGCAACTCACCCCATTGTCTCAGAGCTAACTTATGGCCTTTAAATGGAGGGTCACTTTGTACGTGAGGACCCGAGGCGAGGTGCAGGAAAGGGAAGGGGGAAGGGAAGGGAATGGAAGGGAAGGGAAGGGATGGAATGGGGTAGGGAAGGGGGTGAGATGGGGGAAGCCCCTCTAGCTTTGCATTCGTCCCCCAGGTCTTAACTTTTACCCCCTTTTAATTCTTTTTTCCCCTGAACTCTTCTATTTCCCAGAGTTTCCATCCCTTGATATGAACCTCTTCTCTCCTTGATATGAAACTCCTCCCTTTCTCCTCCCTAGTTTTTCTTACGTCTGTGTCTTTGTCTCCTTGTTCTGTGTTTATATTACACACTATTACACACCCGTGTGTTTCTGTGTAACACACTCTAGTTACACTCATGTGGTCATGTGTGTGTGTAACACACTCTAGTTACACTCGTGTGGTCATGTATGTGTGTGTAACACACTCTAGTTACACTCGTGTGGTCATGTATGTGTGTGTAACATACTCTAGATACACTCGTGTGGTCATGTGTGTGTGTGTAACACACTCTAGTTACACTCGTGTGGTCATGTGTGTGCGTTGTACACTGCAGCCTCGCCCGTGTGGTCCTTCCTCATTATTCTAAGCTGTAGTTTATTATCTGTGTCCCTGTGCTCCTCTACCTTCTTTTAAGGTCAGTGGTAGAGTTTTGTTGTTAATTTCATGCGTGGTGTGTGATGAGGGAAACATTCTTCCTTTAGAGAACTTACATTGAAGCAGCTAGAGGAGAGAGAGAGAGAGAGAGAGAGAGAGAGAGAGAGAGAGAGAGAGAGAGAGAGAGAGAGAGAGGTGGATAAAAAAGGAAGTGAGATGATAAGAACACGTGAGTAAACACAAGGACATGTTTATTAGATAACACTTCTGTCCTGGGACCCTGATCGCCTTGATTTGAAGTGATCAAGGTCCCAGGACCGAAGCGTTTTTTCAATAAATGTGTCCAAGAGTTTGCTCACGTGTCTTCTCAAACCAGTTTGCTGGTAGCAGTTATCAACGTTGATACTAGCTCTCATAATCCCCCCTCTATATACCTGGGATTGCAAGGGATAGGTATACTCTGTGTATCCACACACCACTGCTAGCTACTGCGTCAACATCAACCCTCGTCTCGTCCTCCCTCAATGGACATACAGCTGCATCAATTACCCCGTTTTTCGTAAGGCCAACATCAAGAGGACTTCAGCAGCATTAACAACTATTCAGTGGACTCAAACCCTTCAGTAGCATCTAGAGAACTTCAGTAGCATCCAGAGTCATTCAGTAGAACTCAAGAACCCTTCAGTAACATTAGGATAATATCAGGAAGATCAAAAGAGTTTCAGCAGCCTCAGAACTTCAGTATCATCACGATAACTACCATCAAAGACCCTTCACCTTTCCTCTTGAAGGGACCAGCGTCATTGTGTCATCATTGAGTCAGGTCACACTGTGACCTGCGTCTTTGTTTATATTGGTGTCACTCTCGCTTACGTCTTTACGATACTGTGAAATAATCAACAAGTTTCACATCCAAATAAATCTCATTTCTTAATGTCAACACTCTGGCTTGCTGGCGTCTGCAGTTTCTTCCCAGAGTCTGTCACCCAACGAGGACCTGCTGTGAGTGGCTAGTTGTGAGGACCGGCTGTGAGGGCCGGCTGTGAGGGCCGGCTGTGAGGGCCAGCTGTGAGAACCATCCACTTTTTCCTTAAAATGCAGTTTGATTAAAAATCATGATAATTTAGGTGTTTCTACAAAATACAACATCACTTCCTGTAGTTAGTTTATTAGCGTTTAGCTGTCATTAAACGCTTGAATCATTAAAACGGCTGGTATCATTAAAACGCCTGCGTTCGAGGCTTTTTCTATCCTCTGCAGGCCGGCCTGTAGCTAGACTTCCTTCATGACCGCCTAGCCAACTGAGGCTGTTGTTGCCAGCAGTTTGTATGCCTACATTAGCTCTCACAACCTGGTTGATCATACATTACTGGTAATCATCTGTTTTACTTACTCTTACGCTCATTTTCTCTTTCCAGGCTTGATGCTCGTATATTATTCACACCGGAGTACCAGACTACACCAGCACCCTCTACGAGTCCAGGGTCTGAAGCACAGCTACGAGTCCAGGGTCTGAAGCATAGCTACGAGTCCAGGGTCTGAAGCACAGCTACGAGTCCAGGGTCTGAAGCATAGCTACGAGTCCAGGGTCTGAAGGGCTGCTGCAAGTCCAGGGTCTGAAGGGCTGCTGCAAGTCCAGGGTCTAAAGGACTGCTGCAAGTCCAGAATCTGAAGGACTGCTGCAAGTCCAGAGTCTGAAGGACTACTGCAAGTCCAGGGTCTGAAGGACTGCTGAAAGTCAAGGATCTGAAGGACTGCTGCAAGTTCAGGGTCTGAAGGATTGCTACAAGTCCAGGGTCTGAAGGATTGGCGAATCCGCAGACTGACACCCGCAACAGCACTCAGCGCTCACCATTTATAAAGTTACTAACAGAATTCCTTCTAACTGCTGTTTCTAGTTGTGAGAGAGACTCCAGAGCTAGTAAGGCCTCCATTGTAAATGCTAATTATTTTAAATCCTAGAAATACTGGTCGTCTTCTAATTGGACTACATAATTACAACGTTCTGTAGTCCTAAGCGCTGATTTGTCTCTGATGCCACCGCAGATTGTGGATCTACACGCTGATTGGCTGCCAGGTGCCGCAACTGGCTAGTCTACGATTAGTTCATTCTGGCGCTCTTGGTATAAATTCTAATTAAGACATCATATATTCCAGGTATGCGCATGAGTCAAGCGAAGACTCACTAATATTCACAATTACCTGACTCTTTAAGAGGAGGACTTTCATATCGTCAGCGTAAATACCTGGGCTCATATCACTGTCGGGGTAACAGTTGCTTAGGGGGAATTTATTCTATCTAATAAGACTTTACATGCAGTTATCCGCGGTGCTCTCCCTCGTTAAGCCTCCAGCGGGAAGTAAGGCATTCTGACGTCAAGGGAAGGTTAATTTACGTCTCAGAGTCGTTTACCGGCGAGGAGATGTGGAGGAGAGACGCCTGCCTCTCCTCCCCCCGGTCTCACACGGAGGTCCTGGCCTCGACACCCACCAGCCACACCATCGCCTCCTGTAAAATGTGACAACAATGCCCAGCATGAAAACAAACCGAGCTACATGTGTCCGCTGCTGCTCCATCCGAGAAAATTATGCCCGTATCTCTACCTCAATACACGCTAAAGGGATAGTACAGAGTGTGGCATCAGTTTCTAACGCAGTTAAATATCAATATTGTAGAAACCAGGGTACTGGTGGGGATAGAACCCATGGCGAGGGAGTCGTAAAACTATAGACCACTGCCTAAGCTACTGGGCTAGCTGGCTACAGTAAGATTCATCCAACTAGATATATTTATACACCATAGATAGGTTAGCATAGGCTCCACTGTGACCACAAATGAATCTCTAAGGAGATTCATCTGTAAAACTTGCATTTATGGTCACAGTGGTGGCCCATGCTAACCTTCCTATGGTGTACAAATATACGTAGTTGGATGTTTTACGACTCACTCGCCATGGGTTCTATCCCCACCCGTACCCCGGTTTCTTTGCAATCGTGTTACTGCGACTTGAGTCAGCATGGAAAATTTGAGTCCAATCAAAAGAGTCATTTACAAGTTATTGCATATTAAGTATTGTCATAATTTCTCCAATAAAAATAGAAAATTGACTCCCACACATCATTAGACCAATTCTAACCTTCCAGTAAGATACTCCAGATCTGAAAGTATAAATCCTATCAGAAAACACATTCTTTATCTATTTTCAAAGACCAATATCCGAAAATACACCAGCGCTTAAGTTTGAAGCTGCCAAGGAGTCGCATTCTCAAGTTATTGAAGTTGAAAGGTTGAAGTCGATCGGGTGAGGCATTCACGGATTATAGCATGAAAACCAGTATTTAGTTCTTCCTCATTTCTTAATTATAATTTTCGAGCTAGCACTCAACACAGAGTTTCTCTTAAGATATAGCAGAATTTAAGGTTTGAAGCCAGTCTGAAGAGACATTCTCCAGTTACTGCATAGGGAAAAATCCTTTAATAAAATTGGCAAATTTAAACTCACACAACCCAAATGAGTGTCAAGCTTCCTATGAAAAAAAAAAAAAGCACCACGTCTAAAAGTTTGAAGCCTATCAGAGGATTCATTCTCCAGTTATCGTACAAAATCCAAACATAAATCCAAAATACCCAGGGTCATTAACTACGATAGCAAATTGGAAAATTTTCACTTACACACTAGGCCTAAAACGTATTATTCTTTTCATGAGATGCTTCAGGCAGTAAAGACTGAAACAGTGCTGAAGATGCCTACTCGAATTATTTCACGGAAAAACCCAGTGCCATTTAAAAAAAAATTGGCCATTTGGCACCATCCCACTCCAAAAAAAAGGTATCTCAGCTATTTTCTATGTATAGTGATATAGACATTGCGGAAAAGGCACTGATGTACAGTTCAGACCATTTATTTCGCCACCAGTGCCTTCTTCACTCCTATTGAAGCCACTCTTGGCGAAACGTTTCCCTTAAGAAACGTCTTGAACTTACACAAGTTTTCTTCCAGACAGGACACACCAATGTTGAAAGTTTGAAGCCGGTCGGAAGTGGCTTTCTCAAGTGTTCGGGAGGTGATTTATAAGAGTGGCCAGAGAGCACCTGTTGTATGACCCTAGTGGGTTTAGCGCTTCTTTTTGATAATAGTAATAATAATGCACATGTCAATAGTTGCGTCACCTTTCTTTCCATTTATACATTTACACTGGCGTTGGTAATTTTAATCCCATTGGATGAGATATTCTTAAGTTGAAAAATAAGACACGGACAACACCTGGGTATTTTTTAATTTACGAGACGTTTCGCCCGCGGAGCAGCCCTTTTTTCAGTCTAATACAAAGGTGACTACTACACTGGAGGCAGTGGAATAAGTGGAGAGGTGAGTCAGACCCTTAGCCTTTTTAAAAGATGCTTAGTCACTTAAATCTGGTTAAAGGACTATACACCTTAAAGTTACCTCGTAACTTTTTTCCACTGCCTTCAATATATAGAGTCGCCTCTACGTTAGACTGAAGAAGTTTGCCTCGCAGGCGAAACATCTCGCCAGCAGAGATACCTAAGTATTGTACATGTGTCTTATTCATCAACTTGTCGGTATATAATGAAACTTTCTCAAAAAAAAAAAAAAACTTGGAGACTGGAAGGGGGGAAAATATATATATATATATATATATATATATATATATATATATATATATATATCAGCTGATGAGTGCGTACGAGGGAGTGCTGCCTCCTGGTGGCCGACTCCAACACTTTCCCTCAGAGTTTGTTTACATCGCGTTCGAGTCTGAGAGAATTTTTTTTTTTTTTTTTATATTACCAAGAAGCTGGAGCCGGAAGCGGGAAGCAGTTATCACAGCGCGGATTACAGAAATTTTCTTGAGGTAAGGGATTAAATGAGGACAAAAATGATGTATGATAGAGGGTGATCATGCTGGATTCAATTTGCGCATCTCCCAGTGAGAGATCGGCAGAGCCCTGGGTGACGAGGCTCGCCCTGCATATTAAATCTTATGATGGACATTCTATGCTAATCCCAAGATGGTCAACATATTGTTTATTCTTTTTTTATTAGTTGACATCACATACTTTCCTAAATAGCATGAATGATTCAGGCTATTTGTTACTCCTCCCTCCCTCCCTCTCTCTCTCTCTCTCTCTCTCTCTCACTCGAGCGAGGCTGTCACCCTCCACTTTTTTTATGATATTATGGTGGCTACTTATCCTTCTTGTTCCTAGAATCTCCTTCCATCATTCATTCCCTCTTCTCTTTCTCTCTCTCACTCCCTTTCCTCCTCATATCTCCTTCTTCTACTTAATACTTTACTTCCTAAATTTACCCCTTTCCTTTCTCACGGCTCAGCCCTTTCTCACATCTTCATTTCTCTCCATTCTTGTTTGTCTCCATGCTACTTTTACTACTTATATCACTTGTTTTCTGTTTCTACGTGCTTCTCTTCCACATCTGCATTTTCCTCCATTCTTTCTCTTCTTTCCTACTCCTTCTCAACCTTCTTAAGTTCCAGTTTCCCCTCTTCTTATGTCTCTTCCTCTCCATCTACCCGTTTCCCCCTCTCCCTATCTTCCAAGTTTTATTCCTTCATATCCCTACTCCTATTTTTTTTATGTTTTTGGATCAATTTCTGCCCTGTTCCCCTCTTCATATATTTACTAGAATCCCACCCTCTTTCTTATCCTTATTATTGCTTTCTTACTCCTAACACAGTCCCTATTCCTCAAATCTTACTTTCGGCTATCTATCTCATCTGGGAATCAAATAGCTTCGTCTCTACATCTATTCGTCTTTCAGTCAATCTATAAAAATTATCCCTCTCACTCACTCTCTGTTTATATGTAACCAGTTTTACTTTAAATAAATGTCAATTGCTTTTCGTGAATTTGTGCATGTGATCAAATGTTTTCTTGTGCAATAACAACACGGCAAAAGTTGCACGTGACAGGAGTACAACTTTGTCCTGTCAGTAAGGCTGACAAAAATGTCTTGACATCACTGACAACTCGAAAAATGATTTGCATAATTCCGTCACATAAAAAAAAATATGTTCAATACATATTGGCAGGATATTCATCTTGCTGATAATTTTGGGACGTTCGTATTGGCTCCATAACATTAATAAGGACCACGGACTGTTCGTGAAGGCCACCAGCACGCGGTTCGTAAGCACCACCACCACGCGGTTCGTAAGCACCACTAACTTTAAAAATAAATCCAAAAGCATTCATCATTCCACGACTCACAGTTCCGGCAGCACACAAACCTCATTCCGATTTTTAACTTGTAGTGAGAAAATACCTTAGGGAGTTCCGGTGGTGAGTTTGCGACTACCAGTCGTACTCACGCACCTTCCTCACCTTGTACTGGTACCGTTTGGTGTACTGGTACTACACAGTGTATTGGTACTCTCCGATATTTTGGTATCACCCAGTGTACTGGAGCAATTCAATGTCATGGAGCTGTACAATGAATTGGAGCCATCCAGTATTCTGGAGTCATCCACTGTACAGTATATTGGATCCGCACAATCTACTGGATCCGTCCAGCGCATTAGAACCCCACGGTTACAAGGGAACCACCCAGAGGTGCTATCTAGGACCAATGGAACCTCTAACTAGAGAAAGGTACCAGTGAATCCATGTGACTTCTGGTAGCCTCAGTGAGCTCAAGGAACACCGTAGGCTTCAAAGAATATGAGGGGCTCCAACTGGTCTCAAGGAATCCAGGTAACTCCTGGGATTCTTTGACTCCAAAGAGTCAAAGAATCCCAGTGGCTCCAGATGTTCTAAAAGAATCCAGAGAGATTTAGCAAAGGTCAAAGAATCAAGGTGAATACATGACTGCTGAAAGCGTATAGGTGACTTAAACACGTCCGTGTGACTCCAGGTGGTGGCTGGAGGTGTGGCCAGTTATTGAGATCACTGGCAGCTGCTCTAAGGGGGGATGGGGGTTATTTCCTGAGGATGAGGAATTGCGTAATGAGGGGAAGAGGGAGAGAGAGTCGAGTGAGAGAGAGGGGTGGAAGAGTCGAAAGAGAGAGAGAGAGAGAGAGTGAGGAAGGGGCATGGTTTGAAATTACATACCTAAATGATGTCAGGAAGTATTTCTTCAACGTAATGAGTTGAGCAATGACACACTGAACCGTCCTACACCCCCCCCCCTCTGCTCATCCTCTATCCCCGCCCCAAGAAAGAGGTCCAAAAAATAAAAATGACGAAAACCCAATGACTTGATTTGGTCCAAACTTAAAAAACTCACCCAAGAGCTGGAGCTCACAGTTACACACACACACACACACACACACACACACACACACACACACAGTAGCGGACAGCGAAGAGGCGGGGCCAGGAGCTGAGTCTCGACCCCTGCAACCACAATTAGGTGAGTACAATTAGGTGAGTACACACACACACACACACACACACACACACACACACACACATACACACAGGGCACGTAATGGTCACCTTGGAGAGATATAATCATACCAAAATGGCCGTTGGTGATGGCAGACCATTGATGGCTCCCGCTGCTCGCTCCCGGCCTCGTAAATATCACGTGCCCACTTAATTAATACCCATGGTTGGAATTATGCAAATATTGATCTTATGACTTCCGTTCACCTAGGAACATTACACCTTATTACATTGTGCTTTATTAGGGTCATACCTTCTAATAATAATAATAATAATTAATAATAGTAATATTAATAATAATAATAATAATATTATTATTATTATTATTATTATTATTATTATTATTATTATTATTATTATTAGTAGTAGTAGTAGTAGTAGTAGTAGTAGTAGTAGTAGTATTACAAATATTATTATTATTAGTAGTAGTAGAAGTAATAGCAGTTGTAGTAATAGTAATAATAGTAGTAGGAGTAGCAGTAGGAGTAATAATAGTAGTAGTAGTAGAATTTTGCATTAATACTTTACTATCTTTGTTATACTTAATTTTATTTTTGTTAACTTTGTCTTCTTTATTTTATATTTTAAGTATTGATAACGCAGGTAAGGTCGCCCTGTTGTTATCAGGTAAGTTCACCCTGTTGTTATTGTTGTTGTTATCAGGTAAGGTCACCCTGTTGTTTGTTGTTGTTGTTATCAGGTAAGGTCACCCTATTGTTGCTGTTGTTACAGGTAAGGTCACCCTGTTGCTGTTGTTATCAGGTAAGGTCACCCTGTTGCTGTTGTTATCAGGTAAGGTCACCCTGTTGCTGTTGTTATCAGGTAATGTCACCCTGTTGCTGTTGTTATCAGGTAAGGTCACCCTGTTGTTGTTGTTGTTTTCTAATGGACAACGGAATAGAGTAAGGTGTCCCGTGAAGGTCCACCAGACTGTGTCACTGGCTGCAGAGGGCAGCGAGAAGGTGCGTCCGAAATTGAAGAGGACGTGAATAGACCTTCATAGTACGTGCTGTTCATAGTACGTGCTGTTTGTAGTACGTGCTGTTTGTAGTACGTGCTGTTCGTAGTACGTGCTGTTCGTAGTACGTGCTGTTCAATTACAGATGGAATTTTTCGATTATATTTGTAAAAAAAATAATCACACTGAAATATGATAATTTGTTCACAGTTTTAATGTAATCAGTATAAATCAGTGTTACTTTTGCAGTGAATGATAATTATATTATTTTTTTTCGTTCGTTTTGCTTCACCTTTTATATTCGTTCGTTCAGTTAGTTTTATCCACTAAATTGTCAAATTATTTCGTTACTGAGGAGGAGGATAATTATTTTTTGAGATGTTGCCGTGGTGACGACTTCTGCTTCACCTCTCCCTTTCCTTACTCCTTCCTTCCTTCCTTCCTTCCTTCCTTCCTTCCTTCTCTTACTCTCTTTTTCTTTCTGCACCTTTCACATCCAGTTATTTTTTTTATTTCTTCTCTCCACCCTTTCCACACACACACTTCCTCCCCCCTCTCATCCTTCTCTTTAAAATCCTTTTCACTCTTTCCAATCCCCCCCATTTTCACCCCCAATTTTTAATTTCCCCTCCCCTCCCCTCCCCTCCCCTATATCTACAATCTCCTTTTCCCACTCCTTCAACCTTTGCATCTCCCCTAATCCACCCTTACCTTTCCTCCCCTCTCTCTTTTTTCCCCCTTCAATATACCCCGTCTTCCCCCTTTATTTACTCCCCCTGCCCCACCTCTGCTCTCACAGTGGCCAGCATCACCCAGGTGACACCACCGGGTGTCCTACCTTCCCTTCATTCCCTCTTTCCCTCTCTCTCCCTCCCTCCTTTCCCTCTACTGTAATTGGATAAGGAATTTTTACAAGTGTTTTTTCCCCTTTCGTTCTTATTGGTCGTCTACCGTCCGTCTTCCTCTCTTTCTTTCTCTCTCTCTCTTTCTCTCTCTCTCTCTCTCTCTCTCTCTCTCTCTCTCTCTCTCTCTCTCTCTCTCTCTCTCTCTCTCTCTCTCTCTTTCTCTCTCTCGCTGGGATTTAATAAAACAAATTAAGGTAGCCGGTTAGAATTGTTGTTCATGCAAAGGTAATTCAGAAATACTCTCCAGACACAGGAAAACTGCTCTTAAAAGTGAGCATATCCTCAGTGGCTTAATTTCCCTTTCTGAGGAAAGGTTAAGGTTGGACTGAGTTAGGGTGTAAGCTTCATAAGTTTATAAGAAAAGCTTATACTTAACCACAAATCAGCAAATGGTAGAGTGTGATCAGGGAACGTTCAAGTCTAGACGAGTGTTCCAGGTGTGAGCACTGGGTGTCCAGGTAAGATCTCACCGCTGCCACCAAATCTCCAAGACAAAGGTAAACAGAGAAGAGTAAGATAAGATAATAAATAATAGCTAATATAAAAATATAAAATAGAAACTACAGGTCAGCTGACAGCTTAATTATTAAATTATTTAATTGTCTATTATTGGTTTATATGCAATTTAAAACTTGGTGTAAATGTTGTTGGTCTATGTACTGAGATGTTATACCTGGGAAAAATGTGAACAAGGTGATCACACACACACACACACACACACACACACACACACACAACACACACACACACAATCGTAGACGGGGGGGGGGGGAACCTGTTTGCGAGCATGAAAAGGTCAGAGGAATTTAAATATAGTAGATAATAAGACACTGAAAAAAATCGGAACTGGTTTATGAAAGGACATGAACGAGCCTGTCCGTGTGTGCCTTCCTCCTTACAACTTGTCTCAGCTTCCCCTACCCCCTGTCTCAGCCTCCTTCCCTTACATGTTGTCTCAGCTTCCCTTACCCCCTTTTGCAGCCCCCTACATCTTGCTTCAGCCCTCTCCACTTTCCTCAATCCCACACCCCTTGATTTAGCCCCACTTGTCCCAGCTTCCCTTTCCCCACACACCTCGCCTCACCCCTCTCCGTGAACTGGACTGTCTTATGAGATAGTAATAGTAACTCCAGCTCTGCTGGAACGAACCACTGAAGCCGCAGACGCTGCTGAACCTTTAATGGAACACTTGACGATATCCTCACGGCCCTACTGAAGTCTCCCAGCTCAGGCTGACACATTTAACAGTACGTGGGAGCCCCGCATCCCGTGTCATGGAAAACACACGGGGGGAACACATAGCTAGCTTTTGTTCCCACCGTGTAACTGTCTTATAGGGTAGCAGCACGTTGCAGTTGTATCTAATTTTACTAAATGGTGACCCCCTTACACCTCCCCCACATTTTGCCTTACCTTCTCCTGCCCCTTGTGCTAGTTCTGCTAGCCCCTCCCTTGTTTCAGCCCTCCATCCCTCTACCCCAGCCCCGTCCTCTGCCCCTCACCGCCCTTTAGAAGTATGGGCTCCCCTCCATCCCACCTAATCCAGCCTTTTTTTTTTCATTCTTCCTTCTCACATTGGCCTTCTCCCTCCATGCCTCCCTCCATCTCTCCCTCCATCGCTCTTTCCCACTTTCTCCTCATCTTACCCTCTTTCATCGTCTCTCTTTCATTCCCTCTCTTTTTCTCTTCCTCTTTCCCGCTATCTTTCTTTCGTGCTCTCCCTCCCTCTCTATATTTTTTTCAGCGTCTCTCTCTCTCTCTTTAACTGTTTCCTTGCTTAAGACCTGAGTCAGGAGACATTATCCTGACGAACAAAACACCACCATCACCAGCAGTGTCAAAAAACCACCACCACCACTATCACCACCACTATCACCTTCGTTTCCTCCACTTTCTCTCCTACCAATGGCATTTATCCATTTTTCTTTACATTCCTCTTCCTCCTCATTATCTTTCTCCTACTCCTCCACGTCCTCCTCCTCCTCTTCCTTCTTCCCCTTCCTCCTCTTCCTCCTCCTCACTCTTCCTACCATTATCGACGTCGTCGTCAGCTACCACCCACTCACACCAGGTAACCATCTTGGACAAACAGCCCTGCACCTCCGTAATTACCTCTAACAACCCCGTTCTCTCTAAGCACCCTCCACCCTCCCCCTTCCATACCACTAATGGCATGTCAACTGATTACCAATATCGAACAAGTCATTACCTTCATCCACTTATAAAATATCTTCTTGAAATTGCATGTAAGGTAGGTACAATATTTTGTGGGGATTTGTGTACACAAAAATAAATTATGTACATAAAGACCATGTACTTTTTTTAATCCATCAAATTGGGAAACAAATCAATGAATTTTATTTGTGACTTGGATTAATAGATGATGGATGATTAGATTAATAGAAATTTGAATACATTCTAAGTTTTTTTTTGGGTTGGGTTTGGTTCTTGATGTGAAAATTGTATTGCATTGGGAGGCGCTAAATCCGAACGGGTCTATGCTCCTGGGGAATGGAAGGTAATCAGGATTGATTTTTAAAAAAGTGGGAGGATTGCTCTAATTCTTTGGATCAAGAGCCCCTCACCAGCATCAAGGCCTTACTGTTGAAGGTTACATCTGAAGGATAAAAATATGGAGATACCTTTATTTCTTCCTACCTCCTTGCCTCACCTCTCACCCCTTCCTCCTTGCCTCACCTCTCACCCCTTCCTCCTCGCCTCACCTCTCATACCTTCCTCCTTGCCTCACCTCTCATACCTTTCCTGCTCACTCATACCTTCCTCGTCCTCACCTCTCATACCTTCCTCCTCGCCTCACCTCTCATACCTTCCTCCTCGCCTCACCTCTCATACCTTCCTCCTCGCCTCACCTCTCATACCTTCCTCCTCGCCTCACCTCTCATACCTTCCTCCTCGCCTCACCTCTCATACCTTCCTCCTCGCCTCACCTCTCATACCTTCCTCCTCGCCTCACCTCTCATACCTTCCTCCTCGCCTCCTCTCACTTCCCTCTCACTCCACCTTCCTCCTCGCCTCACCTCTCATACCTTCCTCCTCGCCTCACCTCTCATACCTTCCTCCTCGCCTCACCTCTCATACCTTCCTCGTCGCCTCACCTCTCATACCTTCCTCCTCGCCTCACCTCTCATACCTTCCTCCTCGCCTCACCTCTAATACCTTTTGGAGGTGAAGAGACAATGTTTTGAAGGCACTTGCAGCTCTAACACTTGCGAGTTCCTACAGTTTTAGCGCTCACACGGGCTCAAGTACAGAGTTGAAGCACTTACAGGAAGTTAAGTGCAGAGTTCTCAAGCTTAAAGGAGTTAAATACATAGAATTCTGTCACATATGGAACTCTGAGCTTATAGAGGTTAGTACACAGACTTCTGTAATTTATAGAGTTCCGTCTTATGTTGGTTAATATACGGAATTTTGTCATTTTCTAGGGTTAATTACAGAGTTCTAGAAGCCGTTTCTGGGGTCGAGTTTACACAGAATTTAGCACCAAATCGCTTTGACAGAGTTACACAGCTGTATTCATCCCAACATATTTTTTTAACCTGCATATATATATTACTCTCGATTACTTTTGTTGGCGAGTTTTTTTCAACCATTCCATTCAAGAAATTGTATTTGGCCGATGTTAAAGTTAGCAAAATTCGTAAGACAGGAACGTCCCTTTGTAAAACTGTGCTGAGACTCATTAATCAAGTTGTGCCTTTTTTAGATGGCTACGAATTGAATCGGCAATTATTGATTCCATAAAATTTCCCAAACAGTATTCTCAACGGAGATTATTTTTTTTAAATACTTTCATAAGATGTACTTCTTGGTCTGGTTATGTTATTCAGGGCCTTGCGCTGGACACCCTTAAGTCAGGGGCCCGGAGTTGGACACCCCTTGAGTCAGGGGCCCCGGAGCTGGACACCCTTCAGCCACCTGTGACCGATTTCAAGGGATATACTCTGGAAGCTCCATCTCAAATTGTGGGGTCTGGTCAGTCAAAATATTACTGAGTGGTCAGTCACTGTTACTGACTGGTCAGTCACTGTTACTGACTGGTCAGTCACTGTTACTGAGTGGTCAGTCACTGTTACTGACTGGTCAGTCACTGTTACTGACTGGTCAGTCACTGTTACTGACTGGTCAGTCACTGTTACTGACTGGTCAGTCACTGTTACTGACTGGTCAGTCACTGTTACTGAGTGGTCAGTCACTGTTACTGAGTGGTCAGTCACTGTTACTGACTGGTCAGTCACTGTTACTGACTGGTCAGTCACTGTTACTGACTGGTCAGTCACTGTTACTGACTGGTCAATCACTGTTACTGACTTGTCAGTCACTGTTACTGACTGGTCAGGTCACTGTTACTGACTGGTCAGTCACTGTTACTGACTGGTCAGTCACTGTTACTGACTGGTCAGTCACTGTTACTGACTGGTCAGTCACTCTTACTGAGTGATCAGTCAGACTGTTACTGGGCAACACAAAAAAATCCCTTACACCACGTGAAACCTACAATCGTATCAGTACAACTTCTCGACGACTTGAAAATCTGTCATTGAGCGAAACGTTGTCTTAATATAGGCCTTACTGTGATTTGTGTTTATGTTGCATGTCTTGTGAATACTCCGTCATGCAACTAGACTGTTGCTACTGGCGGCATTCATGGCTACCAGAATTGGTTATAAATAGCATGGCGCTGTCGACAAGCGGTGGTAAAAGGCACTTATGTACAGTTCAGGACATTTATTAGGGGAAACGTTTCGCCCTAAGGGGCCTCATCAGACCATTAATGCATGAAATGTTCTTACTAGGTTTATTAAAGCTGCCTCGTACACCTTTTATAGCAACAACTAACGAGTGTAATACAATAACGGCCTGGAAAGCAATTATTGATTCCAATAATGTGCCGATTATTGAACTCAGACTGATTGGACGGTAATTTGAAGGTAAGGACCTATCTACCTATTTGTAAATACGTCTCAGAACGGGCACCTTGCACATCACCCACACGGAATCCATTTGCATCGATTCGTTAAACAGACGAGTTAATGGCTTTCTAATGCTTCTTTGCGTGATTTAACACACTGAAGAGAGTTTGTCGGGGTCCGAGAAGTTTTTGGACTTTATTGTGTAAGTTTTTTCCTCTTGTCTCTTATAATTAGTCATTTCTTGGATTTTTTTGGGTATCTTTTTCTGTAAACGTAAATCGAAAAATGAAAATCAGACCAGTAAATTAGTTTGATTTACATTTGTGTTGACATGTCTTTTTTTCTGACTATCTTTAGGACTTGTCTCGGATTACCTTGAAACTTTATTTTCATCTTCTTTTATTTTTATTATCCCTTTTATTGGCTTCTGTTGATGTGATCCATTTAGTCCATCATGTAGGCTTAATTCCTTCTTTCTTGCGCCTCTAAGTGCCTTCTCTTCGCACCCAACAGATGTTTTAATGTGTTTAGTCTGAGACGAGGCCTGGTCTCAGACATGGCCGCGGGGGCGTTGACCCCCCAGAAACCCTCTCCAGGTAAAATCTCCAGGATAATCATGTCTGGACAGTAAGGTGGAGGATATCATTCTGGACCTCCTCTTCATTACCCCTCGTCATGTTTTGGGCGTTTGTAACGAGAAGGTAAGATTAGTTTCTCGAGACCTCAGAGAAGCAGCAACCAAACTAATAGATTCTGATGCAACAGAAGTCAATTTCTTCAGTTTGTCTTTAGCTTTTCAACTACTTTCCTTGCCTTTCACCTACTTTCCTTGCTTTCACCAACTTTTCCTGCTGATTTCAGAATATTTTCATAGTCTAGGGTAATCATAATAAGAAAAAGGCACAATACAGTGACTGGAACAATAAACAGATAATCCACACCTAGGAGAGACCCCTTCCTTCTCCCAGTTCCTCAACCACTACTCTCCCTCCCTACTTATTACTGCCACCACTACTTCTACTACCAGTATTACATCTACCACTACTCGTCCCTTCTTTATTCCTGTCTTTGTCCTGTTCCTGTCTTCCTCTCCTACATATACTGGCTCCCTCATCTTCTTGTGTTAGTGTGACTTGTTAATAGTCCAAGTCGGGACCGAAACGTCCTCATAAGATTCTCTCTTCTACGTTCTGGTTGCTAGTATCTAGGGTGTTACAAATTCGTCTTCTTAAAACATCTGAGCATGGTAGAGACTTAGGTAATTTATTCTCGTCTGACAGTTGGCCTGTTACCGCTTTTGTAACAAGAAGTTGTAATATAAGAATTCGGGATCACAAACCAAATAGATAAAATTTAAGATGTTTATTAGTAAAGTTGTCTAGCAGAATATATATATGAATACAAAGTTAAAATATTGGACATAAATAAGGAGTCACGCTCCTACACTTCTCTTGGTATGTACATTTAGTGGTATCCTCATCCAGCCCGACAAAGACCACAAAGTAACGTACAGTTTCAGTGTCACACGACACTATTCTCTCAGTGTCACACCACGACAACAGCGTCGTGGGGACAACCGTGACTGAGTGAAGTAGAACTCTAAAATGACCCTTGAAAGAGGAAATCAGCCTCAGAGAGGCCAGCAGGTAACTGAGTGAGGCCAACCCAACAACCCAACACTGGGTGACATGACGTTGACTCACTGTGGTACGGCAGAGACACCGCCAGGTAAACAATCTAGCCGATAGTTAGCTAAGCATATACCCATGTGGTCAGCCAACCACAACTCTCCAACACAAAATGTACATGTTACACCCTACCTAATATAATAATATAGCTAAGTATAATATACACAGAATATTAAATATACCTTGCGTCCAGTTCAGGGTAGGCAACATAGGGTAATCATTATTTTTGTTATTTAAATTTTATAAAAATTACTCTCCCATACATACCAATACCCCTAACTTCGATTGTTTTGTTTAAACCCTGAAGAAATTCAGCAGCGGCCCCATTAATAACTGGATAACGATACCACACTTGGGAACTGTCTTTAATTACCAGTGTGTGGTCGTGATAGACCTGCGTAGTTGTTATGGTTGAGGGATGAGTCCCACGTCGGGGAGACCAGCCGACACCTTCAGCCACGGCTGTTACCCAAAATGCCAACAATAATTATCAGGTATGAACAATAAATGAATACAGAGATGGAGATAGATGGTATAAAATGCCAATAAGATGAAACAAAAATAGAGACCAATGCAGTATAAGGCGACCAATTAAACAATCGCAAGTGCGCATGTAGGATGGGCAACACCAGGTAAAAAGATACCTTTTCTTTTTTTACACGACACTTGAGTACTTCCAACACTTAACACGACACTTGAGTACTTCCAACACTTAACACGACACTTGAGTACTTCCAACATTACACGACACTTGAGTACTTCCAACACTTTACACGACACTTGAGTACTTCCAACACTTAACACGACACTTGAGTACTTCAACATACACGACATGAGTACTTCAACTTAACACGACACTTGAGTACTTCCAACACTTTACACGACACTTGAGTACTTCCAACACTTAACACGACACTTGAGTACTTCCAACACTTAACACGACACTTGAGTACTTCCAACACTTTACACGACACTTGAGTACTTCCAACACTTCCGAAGAGTACTTCAACATATAACACAGGAGTACTTAACTGTAACACAAACAGTATTCAACCTTTGAGACGACAGAGTCTTCCAACACTAACGACTTATGTCCTTGCAAGGGATTAACACGACCGGAAAGTATTAATACTTTACCCTGGAGTCTTCAACATTACCCGGAGCGAACTTCCGGATCACTGCATGAGTACTTCCAACACTAACACGACACTTGGTCCCACCTTCCTTTTTAAAGATAAAACAGGAGGACTAAGTAAATATAAAGAGAGAGAGACAAGAGAGTGACAAGGACAGGTGGGACAGAGGAAAACAGGGAAAGAAAATTTTTGGGGGGAGAGGAACCTGGGTGACAGAAAAGACTATAGTGAGCCACTGGGTAAAAGAGGAAAAAAAGAGAGAAAGAGAGAGAGGAAGAGGAAAGAAAGAAATGTGGGAGGAAATGGGTGACAGAAAAAGTATAGGCAACTGGAAAAGAAGAAAAATAAAGAGAAAGAGTAAGGCGAATGGAAGTATATTTATATTTAAGATTTCATATATTAGTCTGTAATGTGAGGTATAATAGGAGAACCATACCTTTAATAGTAATAATAATAATAATAATAATAATAATATTATTATTATTATTATTATTATTATTATTATTATTATTATTATTATTATTATTATTTTTCTTGTTTGCTGTTTCTACTATTTAACGCATTATCAATATTAACACTAATAATATTGATATTAATATAACCTCCTATAATAAATTATTAAAGAAACTGAATTTTCTCAAATTATTCACCAAGAGACTAATATACAACAACTTTAAGACACTGACTGGGGACTGATCCTCTGTTTGTAAAATTGGGTGTGAAAACCAACTGCAATGAGCCAGTGAATTCTTAACCAGTTATGTGTCACCTGAGGAAGACCCGTGTCAGGAGACACCTGGTCTGTCTCCTGACGAACAAGCTACCACCAGAGGTTCATATCTTGATGAGCATATAAGAATAGCTTTGAAAGCTATGAACAAGGGTTCAGATCACTCTCTATATACATCACACATAAGAAAAAGTACTGGAGTACGCGGCGCCATCATACAACCCTCATATAATCACGGAGGTAAAGAAAGTCCCATATATACAACAACTTAAACATGAAGATTCTTTAAGAGAACTAAACCTCGTGTCAGCAGAAGATCGAAGAACCAAAGGAGATATGGCAGTAACGTATAAGATACTCAGATTTATCCACAAATTACACAATGACTGACTGACATGGGAGGAAACAGAATGACTTGAACACAAAAGAATACGAGAACGTTCAAAGGCGTCAGAGGGACGTAAGATCATTTGTTCTTATAGAGTGAGGGCAGTGATCAGGAGTCACTAATTAGAAAGACGTGTGGTGGAAACTAATACCGTACAAGGATTCAGAGGAAGGAAGGTTTGGAGAGCAACAGGTCAGGCAGTAACCACAGACAATGCAAGAGCAAACATGGACTAGTAGGAGACGACGTTTCGCCCAGACACCCATCACACTGCTGCCTCCACACCCGACTTTGCGCAACATCCCTCTGGGGAAGGGAAGAGTACCGTGTGTAGTAATGGTAGAGTCTGGATGACTCAATTAACTGATCCAATTCATCCCTCGTCAGCTTCCCCCCTCATTCTTTCCTCCCCCCTCCCTGAGGCTGCCTCAGGCGCGACGATCCCACCTTCAGTTATTATCACACTTGAAATCGAGTGTTGGCGCACTTCACTCGCGTGTCCTCGCATGATGCCAGAGTGATAAAAGTGCCAAGGACCGGATATAAGTGCATGACGCAGTGAGCGTGTATTGCGTACACTTCCGGTTAAAAATGGCGAGAGGTGGGAAGAGAAATCGGCAGGTAGGCGCCAGCTAGCGGCCAATTAGTGTCAAGAGCCGGATATGAAGCCGCCAATCAGCTTCGTCCCCGGGCCTCATCAGCGCAGCCAGGGAAGAGAAATTCATTCTGTTTAGAGCTTTGTGGCCAGGCAAGCTTTATTTTATGTTGCATGCACCGCTTCAAGTCCCCTTTGATTACGTGGATGGCTGCAAACACACCCAACTATCAGTGTGTGTGTGTATATATATATATATATATATATATATATATATATATATATATATATATATATATATATATATATATATATATATATATATGAAATACCTTACAATTCCATTTAATCACAGAGAAGAAAAATTACAAGTATTTTTGCAATGTGTCAATCACATTAGGTTTAAATATACGTCAGAAGACTGACACCTCATCCATGAACTTGGTCATATAACAAAGTCAGGTCAGGTCAAGGGGTAATTTGACTTTCCAGCAGATCTCAGAACTTTCATAGATGTTATTAGTAAACTCCAAGAGTCGTAATCGTCAGCAGTAAAATTTCACACATTTTAACCTCAGTTCATGCAGTCGCTGATATGCATGTGTATATTTTTAATGTACATTGTTATCAATTACTATCTTTTACCCCAAGTTATCATTCGAATCCTCTACGAGTGTAATAATAAATTTGCATTATTTTAATCTTAAATCCAGGCTCTTTTTTTTTTTCTCATTATTTCTTACGTAAAGTTGATCATATTTTTTTTTACATGAGGGATTTTACAAACATAACTGTCAACATTCTCCAGGGAAAATTAATAATAATGAAGCAGTTCTCATGAAATTTGCATTTTTTAAATGCCACATTCAGCCTATAAAAAAATATGAATAAATTTGAAATTTTGAAAATGTTTATAAGATACAGTAGCAAGAATATATGTTTCCTTGTGTATGATTCTCTTCCGTCGTATGAATACACGTTCCTTGTGTATGAATACACGTTCCTTGTGTATGAATACACGTTCCTTTTGTATAAATATATGTTCCTTGTGTATGAATACACGTTCCTTGTGTATGAATACACGTTCCTTGTGTATGAATACACGTTCCTTGTATATGAATACACGTTCCTTGTGTATGAATACACGTTCCTGGTGTATGAATACACGTTCCTTGTGTATGAATACACGTTCCTTGTGTATGAATACACGTTCCTGGTGTATGAATACACGTTCCTTGTGTATGAATACACGTTCCTTGTGTATGAATACACGTTCCTTGTGTATGAAAACACGTTCCTGGTGTATGAATACACGTTCCTTGTGTATGAAAACACGTTCCCTGAAAGGTTTTCGGTACTGTCTACAAGGACACTTACACTTTAGGACATTTACTGAAGAAGACGTTTCGCCACGAGAGACTTCTACAGTTTCTTCTAAAAAAAAATCTCATGAACTTGTCTGTATCAACGTACCATTAACAACTGTTTTTAGCACATTACTTAACCGGTTATATACTTCAGAGTTCCTCTCATTCATTTTTGTTCTCATTTTTCAAGGGTAGATGGTAGATGGTAGTGACATATATAAGGTGTTTCACTGGTAGGAGGTCCCCAAGTTGGTACCCCCGTACTTGCAACCGTCTTGTTTGTATGTCTGTAGTAAACGATAACTCGTGGCCTCCTGCAAGTGAAACACCGTGCACAACCACCCTTGAAACTGCAGCTCTCACCCCCTGAGAGCTAAACCCACCCCGGTAATCACACACCAGCCAGTGTACGGTTTATAGAGTAGAATTGAAGGTTATGGCTCCCACCCCCCTCCGCCTCCCTCCATTGTATTCCCCCTATTGTATTCACGGTGGTGACCCACCCTCACCACCCCTCCCCCTCTTCCCGTTCTCAGCCTACTGTATTTCCCCAGACATTACAACTACGTGTGTGATCACTGTGTCTGTTTAGCCTTTATTACTTAAATACTTTCTTTGGTCTTATCCAGACTAGAAATTCAATTCATTTTTGACTCCCGGATCCAACTAAATCTAGGGATCCCACTAGCCGAGATCCACCTGGAGCCAGGGATCAGCTCTGTGAAGATCCATTCTTCAAGGGTCGGAGGGGGGGAGTACCTTGATGTCTGTGAAGGGCTCTTGATCCAAGGAATTTGGGCAACCCTCCTCTTCCTCAGATAAAACCGGATCGCCTTCCATTCCCCCAGGTACTGTAGTTCCTTTACGGTTTTAGTGCTCCCAAAAATAGAATAATAATAGCAACAATAACAACAACAACAACAACAATAATAATAATAATAATAGTAATAATAATAATAATGAGAATAATAACAACAACAACAATAATAATAATAATAATAATAATAATAATAATAATAATAATAATAATAATAATAATACCCATTGGACACATAAAGTTCAATAATTAACTAGTGACCACAACGGGACCAATAAAGGAGCAAAAACGGCAACAACAGCACTAACGGTACTAACATAAGTGAATAATTCACAATAATTTATAATAATTTATGATAATTTACCTCTGTGTTGGAAGCCAAGCCAACAGAACGTCGCGTTATCCTCACGCCACAGTGTTGCATACCTTTAATTTGCAATTCCCTTATTCAACCTCTAGCAGTTTACCCCTTAACCCTTTCCCTCCTGTTCAGTAACTCCTGCTCTCTGCTCCTTAACTCATTCCTAGTGTCCCTTAACTAATGGCCCCTGCCCCTTGCCTAGTTCCCCCTTTGTTCCTTTACTTGTAGCCCCCTGTCCCTTAACTCATGCCCCTCGTTGCATCTTACCTCGTAGCCCCTGCCTCTTACCTCGTAGCCCCTGCCGTACATGCAGGTGTGGGGTCTTGATGCGCACGGTAATTACTGGAAGAATCAACCGCTCCTCTAACTATGACTGTTATGAGTTGCCGTCATAACACTGCTGATGCGTACACACCACTCTCGCCCTAACCCTCCTGTGTACGTATGTATACATGTATATTCCATGGACATCTGCCAGGGTGTGTGTGTATATATATACATAGTGTATTTGTTCTTTAAAAACTATGATTATTTGTCCCAGTTTCTGTTCCGTGTCTTTACAGTCGTTGTTCCTAGTTTGTATAATGAATTTAATCACCTTTATGGTAGATAACAGAGGGAGGGAGACGATGGGAGGGAGAGAGAGAGAGGAGGGGTGGAGGGGGAGGGGGAGGAGAGCATGTTGGGGGAAAGAGGGGCGGGACATGTTGAGGGTTGGAAAGAGTAGGGAAGCATGGTAGGAAAAGGAGTTGGTAGGAAAGGGAGGAGGAGGGGGGGGGAGGGGAAGAGGGGAGCGGGAAGAGAAGGGAAAAGATATGAGTTAATGTGATGATTGCGTTAGTTCCCCCACCCGCTTCACCTGGGGTTCCCCCACCCACTTCACCTGGGGTTCCCCCACCCGCTTCACCTGGGGTTCCCCACGCGCTTCACCTGGGGTTCCCCCACCCGCTTCTCCTGGGGTTCCCCCACCCGCTTCACCTGGGGTTCCCCCACCCGCTTCACCTGGGGTTCCCCCACCCGCTTCTCCTGGGGTTCCCACATCAGCTTCACCTCCTGGGGAACGAGCAGCGCCATCGTAATTTTTCAAAGACTGGAGCTTTCCCCGTTCCCATCATATTGTTCACCATTAACTCAGCTCTTGATATTTTTACGATAATAATCGCATACCCAGACACACACACACACACACACGCGATAAAGCTCATGGAACAGGGAGAGAGTGAACCTAGTGGCGACCAGTGAAGAGGCGGGGCCAGGAGCTGTGACTCGACCCCTGCAACCACAAATAGGTAAGAATACACACACACACACGCCCGACAACTTCACTAAACAGTAAACAAAGTTGTGTCTTCTGACCGGAAGAGTCTTACCCAATTAAAGCAATTGATTTCTGCCTGGGAGAGTGTCTCAAGACTGGATCAAGTGTCTCAAGACCTGAACAAGTGTCTTCCCGTTGAAAGAAATGTCTCCCGCCTGGAACAGCTGTCAGCTGTTGAGAGGAGACGTCCGCCAGCTGGTGTAGTCTTCGTTGGGATTCCAGACGCCCATCACACATTCCAGAAGGCTGCGAACCTCCGAGACGCAGCTTCCAGAGCCCTTCATCCTCTCACACGGATCTCTGGCATCTTGAGACTGAGAGTGCTGAAGGAGAGAGAGATCTCAATTTGCCTCTTCAAGGAATCTGAGATCTCAATTTCATTCAAGGAATTTAGTATTTCACTTGGGTTCTTCAAGGAACTCAAAATTTCAATTAGCCTTTTTTCAAGGAATTAGATATCCCAGTTTGGTTCTTCAAGAAATCTGCGATCCCAATTTAGTTCCAGGTATTTAAGATCTCAGTTTTGGTTTTTCAAGGCATTTGCGATGTTTCACAATGGTATGGCAGTCTGATATTTCTGCTTTTTTATTGCGAGTCTTAATTTGGGATGATGTGATGAAGGCCCGTCAGTGATTATCGTTGGCTTGTCTGCAATGTCCTAAACCACATTCCTAGATTGCCATGGTCTTTTTCTCAGTTTATCATGGCCCTTTAATTGGAGCAGCATGGCCTTTATCTTAGATTATCATGGCCCTTTCATTAGAATATCATGGCTCTTTAATTAGATTAGCGTGGTCTTTTTCTTAGATTATCATGGCCTTTTAATTAAATCAGCTTGGCCATTTTTTAGGTTATCATGGGTCTTTACTTAGAGAAGCATAACCTTAATCTTAGAATATCATGGCCCTTTAATTAGACCAGCATGCTCTTATAGATTATCTTGGCTCTTTAATTATATTAGCATGACCATTATCTTTGATTATCATGGCCCTTTGACTAGATTAGCCTGTATTTTACCTTAGCATAGTCTCTTCTTAAATTAGTACTGACCTTTTTCTTAGGTTAACACGAACATTTTCCTCAGATTAACATGACCTTTCTTTCATAGGTAAGGAAGAACCCTTTTTTTCTGCCTTTCTTGGCTCAGTTTCCAGTATTATAGTCTCCTGAAGAAGCCTGTCGTGCATGAAGTAAAGGTTAGGCAACAAAGATACTTAAGTGTTGTGTCTTATTCTTCAACTCGTCGGTATGGTGTACAATTAGTATGATCTCAGTCGAGTCACATTGTTCCAGACTATGGAGCTGAACACTTTTCCAGGCTGAGGGACTGACCACCTCAGAAACTTTCTTCCCATGGTTGATGGACTGATTACATCATCTTCGCTACCACGCCTACTGCCTCTGTACTTGACTGAAGAAGCCTACTGTGTAGGCGAAAAGTTTAACTCAACAGTAAATATACCCAGCTGCTGCACATGTGTCTTACTCTTCAACTTATCTGTACTGTATATTATTTTCAACATAATCTTGACCAGTTATCACTAAGACAACCTCGGCGTGTCCCTTCTCCCTGAAGAGCGCAGCTGTGCGTCTCCACTCCTGGACTGCCCTCTGCTCTTGGACGGTTGTCTAACAAGACTGAAGTGATGTCAACATTCGTTGCCCTCTTCTTATGTTTACTTTTTGGTTCTCCTCCAGGAAACGTCAACAGCCTACTGGCTCTCCTGTGTTTGACTACAATTCTTTTTACAGTCTGTCCGTCCTTACCCCGGGAGGGGCGAATGTAGGCCCGTAAGCATCTTCTTCAGCATGATCTATGTACGTCAATATGCGTCTATATACCAGAGAGGAAAAACCCACCACAGCCAGCTAACACTACATCATCAAAACACTTCCCTATAGAACCCACAAGATGTCCCTCCAACAGAGTCCGATGTTTCAACCACAAGAAGAACTTCACAAGACAAAACATTCTGACTCATCTCCCTCATCGATTATGAAGATTTGCATCAAGACGAAACAAGCAAGAAATAACATTTCCATTTGCGTCAACACAGGAATAATATATTCATATGCGTCAACACACCTAATATACGCATTTGCGCCAGGGAATCTATGTAATTTTTTTTCTAATCAAAATACTGACCCGTCTGTTTTTCGAAGATGTTTATTAATCACATCTGCCTAAGTATTTTTAAGTCTAACTTCGTTACTAGCAAAGAGCGGAGTTTCGTGAGTCGTTACTAGTAACGCAGACGAGCGAATAGTGGCTATAATTGCCATGCCAGACAAACAGGCGAATTATTCAGTGGTAAGAGGCAGGGCGATGCTATTATTAAAGAAGAGTCGATTCTCGTTCGCGTCTAATTTCTTCTTAGTCGTTGTGTACTCACCTAGTTGTGGTTGCAGGGGTCGATTCATAGCTCCTGGCCCCGCTTCTTCACTGGCCGCTACTGTGTGTGTGTGTGTACTCACCTAATTGTGGTTGCAGGGGTCGAGGCTCAGCTCCTGGCCCCGCCTCTTCGCTGTCCGCTACTGGGTCTCTGCTCTCCCTGCTCCATGAGCTTTATCATACCTTGTCTTAAAACTATGTATGGTTCCTGCCTCCACTATATATTTCTCTAGACTATTCCACTTCCTGACTACTCTGTGGCTGAAGAAATGCTTCCTAACATCCCTTTGACTTATCTGAGTCTTCAGCTTCCAGTTGTGTAACCTTGTTTCTGTGTTCCCTCTCTGGAACATCCTGTCACTGTCTACCTTGTCGATTCCCCGCAGTATTTTGTATGTCGTTATCATGTCTCCTCTGACCCCTCTTTCCTCCAGTGTTGTTAGTCCTATTTCCCTCAACCTTTCTTCATAGGACAGTCCCCTGAGTTGTGGAACTAACCTTGTCGCAAACCTTTGCACTTTCTCTAGTTTCTTTACGTGCTTGACCAGGTGTGGGTTCCAGACTGGTGCTGCATATTCTAGTATAGGCCTGACGTACACGGTGTACAGTGTCTTGAACGATTCCTTGTTAAGGTAACGGAACGCTAATCTTAGGTTTGCCAGTCGCCCATATGCTGCCGCAGTTATCTGGTTGATGTGTGCCTCCGGAGACGTGCTTGGCGTTATACCCACCCCAAGGTCTTTCTCCTTTGCCGAGGTTTGTAGCCTTTGTCCGCCTAGCATGTACTCTGTCAGCGGTCTTCTTTGCCCTTCTCCGATCTTCATGACTTTGCATTTGGTGAGATTGAATTCGAGAAGCCAGTTGCTAGACCAGATGTCAAGCTTGTCCAGGTCTGTTTGAAGTCCTGCTTGGTCCTCCTCCGATGTGATTCTCCTCATTAATTTCACATCATCTGCGAACAGATCCCGTCCGTCATGTCATTTACATATACCAAGAATAACACTGGTCCTAGGACTGACCCCTGCGGTACACCGCTCGTCACAGGCGCCCACTGTGATACCTCATCACGCACCATGACCCGTTGTTGCCTCCCTGTGAGGTATTCCCTGATCCATTCCAGTGCCCTTCCTGTTATACAAGCTTGTTCTTCCAACTTCTTTACTAATCTCATGTGAGGAATTGTGTCGAAGGCCTTCCTGCAGTCCAGGAAAATGCAATCAACCCACCCTTCTCTCTCCTGCCTTACCTCTGTTACTTTATCATAGAATTCCAGGAGGTTTGTTACACAGGATTTGCCTTCCCGGAATCCGTGCTGTCTGGTGTTTATTATCCTGTTCAGCTCGAGGTGTTCCACCATTCTTTTCCTGATGATTTTCTCCAGGACTTTGCACACTATACACGTAAGTGGCACCGGTCTATAGTTTAGTGTGTGTGTGTGTGTGTGTTATTGGAGCAACAGGAATAGCAACAGGTAATTAAGACAACAGGATAGCATGCAAGCAGAATGACAACGGAGTTAATATTACAACATGTAGGTCTGGCAACATATTAATGTGGCAAGAGTGCAGTGCAGCATATGTTAGCATGATAAACAACTCCTCTCCCACCCACCGTCCAGCATGGGAGTGTCCCAGTATATTTCAAATTTTAAAAACAACATACATAGAGTAAATTCTTGCCCGCACATTTCCAGAATAAATTTGCGCATAAGATCGCAGTATTTACTGCCAATGCCTGATTTTTTTTTAACCTTCCTGAATAAATCCCCACGGGAAAAAATAAATGGCCTACAATTACCTTCTAAAAAAAAAAAAAGAGCCGGGGTAAGGTATTTTCTTTTCTCTAAATATCATTAATAATGTCAGCTAACAAAGGCAGCATCAACAGCCTCGCTCGAAACAAATACAGTCGTAGCCACAAGTAAATTTTTTTTTATGTCACTACAAAAGCAAAGAAGATTATTATTGTAAAGTCCATTTTAAATCCACATTCAGAGCTTCGTACCTGGGTGGCCATTACTTATTTTTAATGAAGGGCCACTAAGCGTATCTTTATTCATTTTTATTTATTCATTGCAATTATTAATTTATCGAATGATTTTTTTTTTAATTTTTTTTTTTCATTTTTTTTTAATCATTGGTAATGTATATCACTGACTGACTACCTTCCGTCACTACCGTGTGCGTATACACACGGTGCGTAGACTGACTACCTTCCGTCACTACCGTGTGCGTACACACACGGTGCGTAGACTGACTGACTCCCGTCACTACCGTGTGCGTACACACACGGTGCGTAGACTGACTACCTTCCGTCACTACCGTGTGAGTACACACACGGTGCGTAGACTGACTACCTTCCGTCACTACCGTGTGCGTACACACACGGTGCGTAGACTGACTACCTCCCGTCACTACCGTGTGCGTACACACACGGTGCGTAGACTGACTACCTCCCGTCACTACCGTGTGCGTACACACACGGTGCGTAGACTGACTACCTTCCGTCACTACAGTGTGCGTACTCACACGGTGCGTAGACTGACTACCTTCCGTCACTACAGTGTGAGTACACACACGGTGCGTAGACTGACTACCTTCCGTCACTACCGTGTGCGTACACACACGGTGCGTAGACTGACTACCTTCCGTCACTACAGTGTGCGTACACACACGGTGCGTAGACTGACTACCTCCCGTCACTACCGTATGCGTACACACACGGTGCGTAGACTGACTACCTTCCGTCACTACCGTGTGCGTACACACACGGTGCGTAGACTGACTACCTTCCGTCACTACCGTGTGCGTAGGTGGAAACGCTGGGCATGTTTCCTTACACCTGCTGCCCCCTGTTCATCTAGCAGAAAGTAGGTACCTGGGTGTTAGTCGACTGTTGAGGGTCACATCCCGGGGGGGAGGGGGGGAAGGGTGTTAGTATATCTTAGGGCCAGACTTTGATATGAGCCGAGGCAGGCTAGCGGTTCTAAACCTGTAAATTCAACTGTTTAAAAGAACCCGATTTTATTGGGCCGATTCTTCGTTGGAAGAAACTTAATACTGAATGAAATCCAAACGTATTATGCATAATGTGTCTAGCTAAATATTGAGGTCTGTCAGAGAAAGCGTGAAACACATCACTGAATCGTCGAAATATGACAAAAAAAAAAATAACGGTTCAATATATTTTTTTTTTCATTATTTCGCATACTTTTTTTTTTAAATAATGTTCATGGATTGCAAATGAACAACAACGAAAGTGTCATCAATGAGCACGCGTCCATCAACGAGCAGGAACCTCAAACTAATAACTCAAAAAAAAAACAAAAAAAACATTAAGTTATCAAAAATAATGAAGCAACCATCGTAATAAAGAGAGTAAAGGGGAGATGTTATTTTTGTAGTGCTGGACTATCTTTGTCAAATTATAACCTTATAAAGCTGCCTTTGAGCGAGACGTCTCTGTTATGAAGAGTTACGCCCAGTTCCTCGCTGCCTTCTCCACTCTCCCTTCACTGGTACTCTCTGAGGTAAACGACGGGCATAAGAAGCAAGATTGATCTAAGACTTACGACACTTCGACAACTTTAGTCATAAGGCATCTGCACGTACCAATTGTTCCAAGAATCTTGCCCGAGTTACCGTGCACCAGCGTGCAAAATTTGAAGTCAAACGGGAGAAGCATTCTCGAATTAGGAAATGAATAAATTCAGTCTTTTTAATGCATGTTCAAGCTAAAAGAAAAATTCAGATACGTCAGAAAACGTCTCAAACCGCGCTGAAGAGTGCCTGGAGGATGTGAAGAGTGCCTGGAGGATGTGAAGAGTGCCTGGAAGATGTGAAGAGTGCCTGGAGGATGTGAAGAGTGCCTGGAGGATGTGAAGAGTGCCTGGAGGATGTGAAGAGTGCCTGGAGGATGTGAAGAGTGCCTGGAGGATGTGAAGAGTGCCTGGGTGAACCCTGGAGGATGTGAAGAGGGCCTGGATGATCCCTGGAGGATGTGAAGAGTGCCTGGTGAACCCTGGAGGATGTGAAGATGGCCTGGATGATCTCTGGAGGATGTGATGAGTGCCTGGGTGATCCCTGGAGGATGTGATAAGTGCCTGGGTGATCCCTGGAGGATGTGAAGTGGGCCTGGGTGATCCCTGGAGGATGTGAAGAGTGCCTGGAGGAACCCTGGAGGATGTAAAGTGGGCCTGGGTGATCCCTGGAGGATGTGAAGAGTGTCTGGGTGATCCCTGGAGGATGTGAAGATGGCCTGGATGATCCCTGGAGGATGTGATGAGTGCCTGGGTGATCCCTGGAGGATGTGATAAGTGTCTGGGTGATCCCTGGAGGATGTGAAGATGGCCTGGATGATCTCTGGAGGATGTGATGAGTGCCTAGGTGATCCCTGGAGGATGTGATAAGTGCCTGGGTGATCCCTGGAGGATGTGAAGTGGGCCTGGGTGATCCCTGGAGGATGTGAAGAGTGCCTGGAGGAACCCTGGAGGATGTAAAGTGGGCCTGGGTGATCCCTGGAGGATGTGAAGAGTGCCTGGAGGAACCCTGGAGGATGTAAAGTGGGCCTGGGTGATCCCTGGAGGATGTGAAGAGTGTCTGGGTGAACCCTGGAGGATGTGAAGATGGCCTGGATGATCCCTGGAGGATGTGATGAGTGCCTGGGTGATCCCTGGAGGATGTGATAAGTGCCTGGGTGATCCCTGGAGGATGTGAAGTGGGCCTGGGTGATCCCTGGAGGATGTGAAGTGGGCCTGGGTGATTCTGAAGGTTACGAAGAGGGCGTGAGTAATTTTTGGAGGTTGGATAAGTGGGCTTGCGTCATTCTGGAGGCTGAGCAGGTGTGCAGGGATGAGCCTGGAGGCTGAGCAGGTGTGCAGGGATGAGCCTGGAGGCTGAGCAGGTGTGCAGGGATGAGCCTGGAGGCTGAGCAGGTGTGCAGGGATGAGCCTGGAGGCTGGGCAGGTGTGCAGGGATGAGCCTGGAGGTGCAGTTGGTGGTCCTGCTGACGTGGTTGTTAATAATCTTCTTAAATTTCACTTGGGGAGACCTGCATGCAGGCGGCCGAGTGTTCGCCCACAGGCGGCCTCGGCTTCATCTTCGTCACCTCTCCCGACGCACTCTAGTTGATGACTTGCCGAGTGGGGGGACTGAGAACATTGGGACAGGTTGTATACTCGTGCCCAAAGGGGAAGTTTTCTGCGGTTGGATATTTGGGTTTCCGACACTGGATGCCACTCAGAGCCCACTTGGGGTTCCGGAGGGTAGGCTTCCACACCCCACAAATTAGCAGGGTTAAAGACGCAAAGAAAATGGCCGGTGAAGTAAGATTGAAACTTGAGATGAGTGTGTGTGTGTGTGTGTGTGTGTGTGCGTATGTGTGTGTGTGCGTATGTGTGTGTATGTGTGTGTGTGCGTATGTGTATGTACTCACCTAATTATACTCACCTAATTGTGGTTGCAGGGGTCGAGACTCAGCTCCTGGCCCCGCCTCTTCACTGATCACTACTGGGTCCTCTCTCTCCCTGCTGCATGAGCTTTATCATACCTCGTCTTAAAGCTATGTATGGTTCCTGCCTCCACTACATCACTTGCTAGACTATTCCACTTCCTGACTACTCTATGGCTGAAGAAATACTTCCTAACATCCCTTTGACTCATCTGAGTCTTCAACTTCCAATTGTGACCCCTTGTTTCTGTGTCCCCTCTCTGGAACATCCTGTCTTATCCACCGTGAGTGTGTGTGTGTGTGTGTGAGTGTGTGTGTGTGTGTGTGTGTGTGTGTGAGTGTGTGTGTGTGTGTGTGTGTGTGTGTGTGTGTGTGTACGCGCGCACGCACGCGTGTTAAAAGTTTTTCCCGCATCTCTAGATTTCGGCCAGTTTTTTTTTCTATACCTTGCAAGAGGGCAGCTCCCAGGGTAGCACCCGCGGCACCTGTGGTCGCAGGCGGCCAAGCATCTTCATCCTTCCGCGCTCCACCTGGAGCCTATCTCTCAACGTCGCTAGAGGAGAGCAGAGGCGGAGAACACGGGCAGTGGAGCGTAGGAGAGACACCAGCAGTCAAAGCTTACCAAGATCAGGTTCCTCAAAGCTTACCAAGAGCAGGTTCCTCAAAGCTTCTCAAGATCAAGTTCCTTAAAGCTTACCAAAATCAAGTTCCTCAAAGCTTACCAAGATTAAGTTCCTCAAAGCTTACCAAGATCAGGTTCCTCCAAGCTTACCAAAATCAGGTTCCTCAGAGCTTACCAAGGTCAGGTTCGTCAAAGCTTACCAAGGTCAAGTTCCTTAAAGCTTCCCAAGCTCAAGTTCCTCAGAGCTTCCCAAGCTCAAGTTTCACTAAACGCTCTCTATTCAGGGCCGTCGACGCGCACACAATGCCGCAAGCGTTACCTCCTTGCTGCACCGCCTGCGGCAGGAGAGCGCTAACCCGTACCCGTCGATCCAGTCGACGCGCGACCGCTAGCGGGCAGCGAAACAGACTTTACGCGGCGAGATAGTGGACGGCGAACTTACTCTTACCCAGGTAGCGACGCGGCCGCCACCACCAGTACGCACACACACACACACACACACACAACACACACACACACATACACACACACACACAAACACACACACACACACACACACACACACACACACACACACACACACACACACACAACATACACTCGCAAGAATCTGGAGACAATCTCGTATAACACGTTTTAGAGAACTGATATAAAATACCCACACGATGGAAAAAAAGAGACATAAATGCCGTGTAATTTGATCATTTATTGACGTTTCTCCCACCCAGTTGGCCCACTGAGAGGGCGAAACGTTGCTAGTAAAGCATCGCATTTTTTTCTGCCTCCGTCTCTCCTTTTCCATCTCTCACATAACACTTAGCATAAGACCTGTCCATATCACACGCAAATACACACAAACTCACCTACCTGTGTGACACCTGCACTACAAACACATGTGTATCTGAATGACACCTGCCTCTTAAAGGACACATTTTATAGCGGTAGGCAATTACCTCAAGAGAGAGAGAGAGAGAGAGAGAGAGAGAGAGAGAGAGAGAGAGAGAGAGAGAGAGAGAGTGAGGGGGAATATTTGATAAACTTTTGTGGGTAGCCACCGTGGGTTAATATCAGAGAAGTACAAGTGTGTCAAGAAAACTGTCTGAGGAGTTGACACGAGAGGACTGAAGGGGGCGCTTCACGGTGTGCTGAGTTCTGCATATTCATCCTCCCATTACGTCTTGCTGAGGCTCGCTAAACACGCTCGTAATACCTGGCATACCACGACCAGTCTTCTCGATATGGTTCCACCCTGAATGACACAATGTCTTGGGCGAGATGATCAAAGGCAGTTCCTCTCCGGCTTATCTGCACCGGATAAGTACGTAGTATCTTTGGTCAAGCGCACGGTGTCTCTGGTTAAATACTGTAGTGTCTGGTTAAGTACACACTGTCTCTGATTACGTACAAACTGTATCTGATTAAGCAAATACTGTCTGATTAAGAACGCAGTGTCTCTCAGACAGTGTCTCTCAAACAGTGTCTCTCAAACAGTGTCTCTCATCAAACACAGTGTCTCTGATTACCCAGATTATCTCTGCCACTTTAGAATACAAATTATCTGCTCATGATCTGGAAACATGGGTAAAGATGAGGAATTTGAGTCCATAAGTCTTACAATATATATTTTTTTGTTTAGTTTTAACAGGAGAATTCTTGCAATTTCACTCTGACGCAAATTGAATTAACTATGCCATTTGAACATGTGAATGGCTGTTTATCAGGTCTAAATGGGATGAAATGTCTCATTCAGTGCCATTTTCCTGTCTGCCCGAAGTAATAAGCAAGAAATTAAGAAAATGACTACTGCAATAAACAAGAAAGTAAGAAAGTGACTGTTGTAAATAGTGATTACTTCTGTCTCACCAACTTAAGTAAACTGCTGTTTCATACTGTGTCTCCTTTTAGCGTATTACCGTATTCGGTAATACGCAATCAAGACCAGTTATTGGTGGACGGAGAATCGAGGCTCCACTTGCTTTTGTTTGCTGCCTGAACTCACATTGGATTAGTGTTTCATTAACTGATACATTAATTGATATCAGTAAGTCAAAGATGCCAATTCTTGAAGAATAAGTCACAATACTGTGACCGAAATAATTTATAACAAACCTTCAAAATGGAAATTAAAACTAGCAACGTATAGGTCAGTCCTGGAGAACGACAAGAAGTTAGAAGTCAGGTCAGGTTAGGAGAGGGAAGGGTAAAGCGAAGGTCAAGCCAAGAGAGGTGAGGAGACGTCCAAGATCGGGTCAAGAGAGGAGAGGCAATAGCCAAGTTCAGGTGAGACTGCGGGTGTTCTGAAGACTAGAGCACTCGGTAATGAACGTACCACAAGAAGCAAGCATCTCCAGAAACAAGGCCGGGAGTAAGACTCGTGTAAGAGCTATTGTGCAAATGAGCCGCTAGTACTTTATTTCCGGCGGTGATGGGGGGCAATTTCAGCCCCATTACCATTAATACAATTTTTCACTCCAGCATCATCCATTCAGCATTAGGGAAGCAATTCAAGACTGTATAGCTTCCATCCGATCTCCTGGCGCTCCTTCCAGCAGCCTCATCCAGCCTTCCTGATCCAGTAGCGTCAGTTCAGCAACTCTTTCCCATATTCCAGCAACCCATGTGTCATATTCCAGCATCCTTATCCAATATTTTTGATCCAGTATCGTCATTCCAGACACTCCATGCCATATTCCAGCATCCTCATCCAATATTCTTGAGCCATGCATCATTCCAGACACTCCATGCCATATTCCAGCATCCTTATCCAATATTTTTGATCCAGTATCGTCATTCCAGACACTCCATGCCATATTCCAGCATCCTCATCCAATATTCTTGAGCCATGCATCATTCCAGACACTCCATGCCATATTCCAGCATCCTCATCCAATATTCTTGAGCCATGCATCATTCCAGACACTCCATGCCATATTCCAGCATCCTCATCCAATATTTTTGATCCAGTATCGTCATTCCAGACACTCCATGCCATATTCTAGCATCCTTATCCAACCTTCCTTATCCAGTAGCGTCATTCCAGCAACTCCCCTGCTTCCACTTGCCGAGGAAAAGACAAATGAGTTTCCGAGAGCGGAAATGGAGGAACTAAGAAACAATGTGGTTCGCTTCACAGCGGGTAAAACTCACTCACGCCGCCCTACTCAGGAAATTCAATATTTTTTTCTACAGAAGGTTCTTATGCAGGATCCTACAGCAGGAGGGTTGAACAAAGGACCTAAACCCATAAATGAGCACGGCTCTGATGGAGGGTCACCAGCTATATTCCATCCCCCTCAAGAGATAAACTTTCAACTGCGTGGTGGGTCGATGAGTCCGTCGGTGAGGCGCAAGATAAGCAAAGAGATGCTAGATTACGATGGTGGAGGTGATGAAGGTTTGAGAGAGAGAGTGTAATAAGATCATTAAAAACGAATGAAAAATCTAACGAACGATGGAAACAGGACGACACTTGAGGAAGTAACCGCAAAAGAGAATAAAAGTAAGAGGAAAAACGGCGGAGGCAAGAGAGATTTGGGGAAGGGAGGGGAATGGAAACATGTTATGTCTGGCGGCGCCCCCCATCCCTGACCGCCATCTCGGGGTAACAGATGATCGCAGACTGTAAGAACAAAACGCGATCACGATGCGTCCGACCCCGAGTGTCACTCCCTCAGCGGCCGCAATAATGGCGTCCCACCTACTAACTACACAAGCGAGCAACACTGCCGTATCTCCATCTCTAGCCTCTCAATGACACACCAATACCGCCCTTCGGAATACCCTCCATGTGGCTCAGACCCTCCCGAAGACACCAGCCAACGCTACGCTCACATTCCTCCGAATGACCGCTCCTTATTTTACGTAAATAAGCCTACAGCCGTCACGTAACAATACGAGTAGCGGCAGACACTACGTCACTGGTCTCTGCAGGTCATAGCGGGTCATTTAGGTCTATGGTCCGGCCAAGGCTGGAAACAACAAAAAAAAAAGGGAGAGGCCATTAGGGTGACGTGTGGGTCAGGCAGCCTGGACTCCGACAAAGAAATAAAGAGCATCCTGGCTACTTCCAGGCCAGAGATGACCATCTTATCCTGGCTGGAATCTAAAACTATCTCGAAGAGGTCGTTTATTTCTCTCGCCTGTGCGGCTATTTTATGAAACTGTCTGGCTGGAGCCTAGTACTGTCTGGCTGGAGCCTAGTAGTGTCCATAGTGTCTGACTGGAGACTGGAAGTGTCTGACTGGAGCCTAGTAGTGTCTGACTGGAGACTAGAAGTGTCTGGCTGGAACCTACTACTGTCTAGCTAGGAACAAGTAGTGGGTACCTAGAGCCATGAATTGGTTGTTTGGAGCGTAATATTGTGTTGCTGGAGCCCAGCAGCGTCCGGCTGGAGCCTAGTAATGCCTACCCAGAGCCTGTAAGTGTCCCGATGGAGCCTAATAGTGCATGGATGGAGGATAGCATTACCTGTACAGTAATTTTGTTCTTAAAAACAGAATTTCAGAGAAGAAACGCTGGAAATATTTGATACGCCCATACAAAACTATTTTTGAAAAAAAAAAATGAAATAAAAAAATTAAGTTAGAATGTGTTCTTGAATAATAATAATAATAATAATAATAATAATAATAATAATAATAATAATAATAATAATAATAATAATAACCAAGTACATTTAGAGCGATCCAAGGAAGGTATCCCCGTGTTGCCCACTGTGCCTTAAGGCATACTATAGGAATAATGCAAAAATATGGAATAAGTTTCTAATACAGATAAATATTTACGCTGAAGATTTGAAGCCAATCGGAAAAGGAATCCACAAGTGATGACTTAAGACACAATTTCTTCAATAAAAATATGACAATTTAGGATCTACACAGTCCAATACAAGTTCAAACTTCCACTAAAGAACAACATCTGTGAAGTCAATCTGAAGAGGCAATCTGTATCCAAAAAGAGACAGATATCCGAAAATATCCAAGCACATGAAGTTGGAAGCCTCTCACAAGTTTCGTTAAGTTATGAGCGCCGAAGTGTTAAAGAATATCTGATAAGGTGCTTAGAAATTCTTTAAACGCCATCACATCCCATCAACCTGTACCACTACCATCACTGCTACCATTACCACCACTTCTCCATAACCACTATGGTTATCACCACCATCATTGCTCACCATCACGGCAACCATCAACACCAACACCACTACCCCTTCACCCCCACACTGTCTTCATCACCACCATCACCAGTGCAATCACCACTATCATCACTCCCACCATCATTGCAATAAACACCACCATTAGCACCACCCTCCCAACACACACACACACACGTACCCGTTTCTACCACCATCACAACCACCAACACAACCATTCCTGACCCTTCACACATTACCACCACAACCAACTCTCCTCCTTCTCTGCCACAATCACAACGACCACCACAACCATCCCCCATCCGTCACCACCACCACAACCATCCCCCATCCGTCACCACCACCACCATCCCCCATCCGTCACCACCACCACCACCATCCCCCATCCGTCACCACCACCACCATCCCCCATCCGTCACCACCACCACCATCCCCCATCCGTCACCACCACCACCATCACTCCCCCACTCCCCACACAGCGAGACGCAACACCAGTGTCTAGACAGAACTTGTGGCAAACTCTGAGGTGTGAATAGGTACACTCGGTCCCCCCTTTTTTGGTGGGTCCTGTTTGATGAGGAGGTGGCGTGGGCAAACATACCCCGACATCAAAGGCACCCACGACGCCATCTTAAGATGCCGGCACTCCGGGGGGCACCTGATTATGTCTGGCTTTTGTTTGTCAAAGAGAATTTGATTAGCGCTTCTATTGTTTGCTTCTCGGACACTTGTGTTTGCTCACGAATAAGACGATGTTTGTTCGTGGGCAACAAGAATATATCAAGATGATGGAATGGAATTAAGTCATGTTAAACTCAAGACGTAATATTATTTGTTTTAAGATTTTGTGGATGACTTGTGAGTTCAAGACACAGGTTCTTTAAGAGTTGTAATATGTAAACTATTCAATATGTAAGTTGTTTAATATGTAGCTGAGAAAAATGTGTATTGAGTAAGTTTCCCTTGTATGGTTATTCCTGTCCTTCCCATCTACTGTTGTCCGTGTTCCTTCTCTCCTACGTTTGTCCTTGTTCCTATCCTTCTACGTTTTTAACAGTCCCTTCCCTTCTATGATTGTAACTGCCCCTTCCTTCTCACGGGTGTCCTCGTGTTTTGGCTCATACGGGTGATGCAACCACAAGATTCATCACCCATTAAATACTGAAGCCATTCAGAAGAGGCAGACGCAAATACGTTTAACATGATTTAACGTTAAGAAAATTTGCACATTATTTTATGCATAAACCTGGCAGGTGTGCGTCTACACGTTTCAGTTTCCTTCTCCGCCGTCGTCTACGTAGGAGGCGCCTTTTATTTTTAATCTTTGAAGCCCAGCTGCAGAGGCCTTTGCAAGTTATCGGTTGCATTCCAGGAATCTTGAAATTCTGAAACTTTTGTTATGGGGCAACTGCGCATGACAAAACTAGCATGCGCAGTTGCTCTAGTTACCGTGAACCAGCGTTGAAAATTTGAAGCAGATCGGATGAGACGTTCTCGTGTTACGAACAAAATTATAACGAAACTTTGAAGGATGAAAATAAATTAAACCAATCACTTAATAATAATAATAATAATAATAATAATAATAATAATAATAATAATAATAATAATAATAATAATAATAATAATAATAATAATAATAATAATCAGTATAGATGATCACAGAAAACATTGCTTAATGTTCCTACATTTTCTTGAGTTCAGATGAAATGTGTGTACAGTCATATGATTTTTAACCAGTAGTAGCAATAGTAACAGTAGTTGTGATAGTAATAACAGTAGTAATAGTAGTAGTAGTAGTAGTAGTAGTAGTAGTAGTAGAGTAGCAGTAGTAAGAGCAGTAGCAGTAATAATGGTGATAGTAGTAATAGTATTAGTACTAATAGTAGTAGTAGTAATAGTAACAACACTAATAGCAGCAATATAAGTGAATATAGCTGCGAATAAATTCATATTCTTCTTTCATTATTTCGCTCATTTCTTTGCCATCATCTTACGCTGATGACCTAACTGGACGTAAGTAATGACGAGGGTCGGTGCTCAAACCTTACTGACTTCTTGAAGACAGGGCCCTCCCTCCCCTCCCTCCTCCCCTTCCCTCTCGTCTCGAGAGCCTCTGAAGACACTCTCTCAGTGGCACCTCTCAGTGGCACCTCGTAAAATAAAATAAAAAATCTTTAGCTGAAGTAGTGTTGTTGTTGTTTTATCTCAGCTCCGCGTGTTGGCTCACTTTTCCCCAGGATAAAAAAGGAAGTGAGCGACGTCTGAGGTCCTCTGGAGGACCATGGAGAGCCCACCTGCGGCTCGAACTCGACTACAGCTTCCTTCATCCCCCTGGGAAGACCACCTGAAGGACAGCCCATCCATGCGACCTCCCTATATAAATCTCAAGGATCTAAGCCTTAGGCCACTCTGAGACTTGGTAGGGCAATAGTGAATGACACGATGATATGAAAGGGAAAAACTAAAAAATAGACAGGCACACACAACGTTTCGCCCGCAGATGAGTTTTCTATTTTTTTTTCAGTCGCAGTTCGAAATCTCGGCTGTAAGAGAAATGTTGCGTAATTCAAGGTTTTCTTTGTTTTAAATTTTTATGGGTAGCGAGGTCACGTGATGACAGCCCAGTGTTATGTTACTATACCCGCGGTGTCTCCACTGTACCACTGTAACAACAGTGTCTCCACTGTACCACTGTAACAACAGTGCCACCACTGTACCACTGTAACAGCAGTGCCTCCACTGTACCAGTAGTGCTTTCACTGTATCTCTGCTAGAGGACATTACGTTCAGAGGTCGTTAAAAAGACTCATTAGCTTGAATATGGCACTCTGCTTCCCGTTACAGGCGATCAAAGTGTCACAAACGTTCACCTGCATTCGTCTCACAGCCTGAGTGCAGTTTCCGGCCAGGTCTTCTTTCCCCTATTTACCTAGCAGTAAATAGGTACCCGAGTGTTCGTCTGCTGTCGGGAGTCACATCTCAGGGAACGAAAGACACTGAAATCAAACCATACAAAATGGATATGGTTGGTTTATCCTGAGTTATTAAACCTTCTGGGATAAGCAACTGTGAAGTATATCTTTCTGGATGTACAATGGAGCACCATAACCTCCGTCATGGCACCATAAAGCACCATAGACTATCGCCTGAAATTTGTAGTGAAGCACGTAGGAAAATACTTAGTAGATTTCCCCCCTTTGTTGTTGTTATTATTATTATTATTATTATTATTATTATTATTATTATTATTATCATCATCATCATCATTGTTGTTATTATTATTATTATTATTATTATTATTATTATTATTATTATTATTATTATTATTATATAAAAAAATCCCTCACCACCAAGGTACCACCACCACCACCACTATCACCGTCATTAAGGTGACCATCACCATCTCCAACTCACCATCACTAAGGTAACCACCACTGCTGTTACTACCCTCTTCACCACGACACCATAAGTTTTCCTACCATCACCATCGTCATCACAGGTCGAAGAAGGCGGCAACGCTGAGAGCCGCCAGCCGTTCCAGCCGTTCCAGGCAGCAGGTTCCAGCGTCTTGGGAATGAATCAATACCTTTGGTGTAGCTGGAATGGTCAGAGGCGCCGGGCAAGAGTCTTAAAGTTAGTGAGGCTTGTATCTATGGTCTCTCCTCCTGCCTCTCTCTCTCTCTCTCTCTCTCTCTCTCTCTCTCTCTCTCTCTCTCTCTCTCTATTTGCAATCTACATTTTCCTTATTTTCTTCCGGTGATTTATGTTGTGGATTCGATATTTCCTTTATCTTTTTATCCGTTCCAGGTCTTCGCTTTCCTTGCATCTTTCTTTTATTATCTCTTTCTTCCTTTTTCTGTCTCGTTCCTTATCTGTTCTTCGTCGTTATATACTGCATCTTTTGTTCTCGTCACTGTTTCTTGTGTCACCTTGAGTGATATTTTTTTTGGGGGTCCTCCACCAAGACGAGTCCCGTAAAGAGGATTTCATTGCAGCTCGTGAGGATCTTGTTCTCAGGAACTGAAGCTACCATTTTCCCTTCGTTCCTTTGACTGACCCACATTATCTGATCTGTGTTATATCTCATTTATGCACCGTCTTTCCTCCCTGTCTTCTCTCCTATTCTAGATTTTTTTTTTTGTTGTAGATTTTGCCTCCGAGGCGGCTAGTTTATTGTGCACCCCATATCCATCCTATGGAGGGCAGCGCAAGAGCACATGGATACACAAAAGAGTATTAACTAGGCTCAAATAAGTGTAAAGAAGTGCATCTGGATTTTAGGATATATGCTTAATATGTCTGGTATCTTATTTTCATCATCTGGAAACACTAATTTTTGTTTTTTGTCTGTTTTGAAATCTTTTCTTCTCTCCCTCATTCCTCTCTTTTTCTTTGCTATTATAAAAAAAGAAAGTTTTGTCTTTAGTTACTTCAATATGTCAGGGTATTTCTTGCCACTGCTGAAAGCGATTCAAAATTCAAAGACATTCATTCCAGCCACATTCCGCTAACTTCAGGAATGTGCCAGTCGAAGAATCTGCCTTGACAGTGACCCAAAACTCGGAATTTTCGAAATTTTGATTTGTGTGGTCGTGACGACTGAAGGAGCCTGTATAAGAATACCTTGGACTGGTTGTGGTGGTCCGGACAGCTGTGGAAAATAAAACTTGCACACTGTTCAAATTTCAAGACAACGTTTCGCCATGTTTGGCTTCTCAAGTCCAGGGACTGATAAACCAACTCGTGTCGAAACGTTTCCTTAAAAAAAATGTCTTGAAATGCACATAGGTGTCCTTTTCAATACTTTTGGTCTGCCTAACAAGTGACAAAGTATTTTATTTACATTCAACTAACTTGTATCCAATTAATATGTTTATTTTAATAATTTAGTGACTATGAGCTGCAAGGTGTCTTCAAGTGGACCTCGTGACGTCACTCACTGAACAGTACCATTCACGACTGTTAACCAGCCCTGACCCTGGTTAATGGTGATTTGGCGGCGGCTTTTTTCCTTGGTTTTGTGTTTCGTCATGTGTGCTCATAAGTGTACCCACAGTAACTGCTGCCGACCACGACGTTATCCACACACTTCGCCCCCGTCTTCCACCACAGTTTTAATTGGTTGCTCCGATTCGCGTGTGTTTTTACACTGGCTCACATTACACTAATAAAGTAACTTAATTAACATACTAAATGCTTCAGATTTAAATCATGTTGAAATATAAAAAAAAAATAAAAAGCTGAGAGGATCTGGGTAAGAGAAACTGCTATTATCTTAACCTCTTAATTTTTAGAGCAGCCAGATATCATCCACTCGACATAAAACACTCGCATCTGAAACCCGATATTCCAGACGCAAATTCTACACTGATTATATTATTTTTATCACTGTGGGCTTGCTTAACAAGCAGTATGTGTGTGTTGCCGCCGCCCTGTCACCCTACGTAACTAGTTATGTCTTTCACACCCTGAGTCCCTCCTACCCCCCCTGGACGCAACCTCCCAACAAGCTCTTCATTGTCTGTCGCAAGTCTGTGTGCGTGTACACGTCATTATCTCCGTGTTAAGTGAAAACAAATACTTCTGATGATAAGATAGTGTTTGATGACGACGCCAACAGCTTTCTGCTTACACAGGAGCGTCAGGGGTTGTGTCTGGGGTGATCTTGGAGTTAATTTTTCAGTATTTTAAGGTTTTTGTATACTAGACATATTAAGCAAAAATTCTAAATTTGTTTGAAATAGATAGATTGTGTTGCTAGTTTATTGTACAACCCATATCCATGCTGTGGGCGGTAACACGAGAGTGTATCAATACACAAGGCCTAGGAACTAGGCCGCAAAAGGGTTAAAAAGATAAGATATAATTTGTGATTACTTATTCAGACTTCTTTTAAACTCTTTTTTTTAGCGTAGCTCCTGGGCCTTTTGTGTATCAATATGCTCTTGCTCTACCGTCCATATGGGGTTCATGACAAACTGGCCGATTCGACAAGAAAATCTTTGTAATTTTGCTATGATTCTCTTAATATAAACTTGACTTCCCGAGACTTCATTCCTGTCCTACATAAATAAAACAGTATTTGTTTTTCGTTAAAGGAAAAATGGTGAATGGAGAAGCAACTGGAGAAATTTATTGACACTCTGTAGTGTGTATTCTGTGTTGGGACATCAACATGTTCTGTGTTGGGACATCAACATGTTCTGTGTTGGGACATCAACATGTTCTGTGTTGGGACATCAACATGTTCTGTGTTGGGACATCAACATGTTCTGTGTTGGGACATCAACATGTTCTGTGCTGGGACATCAACATGTTAGGCAGCCACATGAAAAGACAAGACAGCTATGATAAACTTGCATTTTCTTGCAGGGAACGTGAGCTGCACTCGGGAAACGACTTAAACCATTTAACCTGTTTAGAAAATTATCATGTACGTCAAGACATAAGAGGCCGCCACGCTCACTCTAGCAGGCTAGAGTAACGGAGGGAGGATGACCACACATACCAGGCAGGAGGTTTTTATTGAGAGAGCAGCGAAAGAGCCGGTCACCGAGGAGCTTGTCGGAAGTCAGAAGGCAGTCATCTGACAGTCTGCAAGCAGTCAGAAGAAAGCCACTAGTAAGACATCAACATTTCGATCATTTCTTCTCCTGCCGTTGCTACTGCTACTGCTGCTGCCGTTGCTACTGCTGCTTGACACTGGTGCTGCTGCTGTTGCTGCTGCTTGACGCTGCTGCGTGCTGAGAATGTCTATATACGCTGCCTCCTGTAATTAATACTCACTATTTATCTAATAACAGAGTCTGGGTTCTAAATTACTGCTAAAACCACCCTTACTTGCTATCTTACAAACTATAATGGATCATTATAATATGCATTTTGGCCAACAAAAACGTATTTACCGAAATTCTCACTAGTTGCTAAGGCTTTGTGGGTTTAAAGGCTATCGACTACACGAGAGTCATTAATGCTTTAATTCTACAACAGGGATTAAAGCCTCTTGGTAAGTAAATACCTCTTAGTAGGTAACACTGAGAGATAAACACCTTTTGGTAAGTACATAATGAGAGATAAACATCTCTTGGTAACACTGGGAGATGGACACCTCTTGGTGTATACACACCGCGAGATAAACACCTCCCTTAGTATATACACTGCCTACCCTTATAAAATAAAACTAACGCTGATAAACATTACCAGTGTCATACTGTACCTACATTAAAAAATAAACCACTCTGCCAGATTTAACGAAGCCAAATTATCCTATCTAAAGCTAGGTACCAGATAAATAGGAATAAATTGCTTGAGAGATAACATAATTTAGCTTAAAGAATAATGAATTGGTAGCTTATCCTAGCTAATAAATGTTGTTAACGGGAAAATTATAACCTAACTTGCTTTAATGTCAAATATATGACTCCCCTGTTATATATAAACAGAGGCGGAAATATTATAGCCTCGTGTGTTTAATAAATGCTAACAATGTAGAAAATTGCATAATCTATCTAGTAAGTTGATAATTTGCACGGGAATTACGCAGCATAATAAATGTTATAGGCATTTTAGGGCTACGAATTATACTTCTTAGTGTATGTAAGTGAATGACCGAATCTATCAAGAGGCTAAAATCAGTATGTGCGGGACAAAGATGCAATTACGAACGTTAATTATTAGATTATTAGCGTTTGCGTAAAACTCCTAGTAATCGCCTTGGGATGATATACGCAAGTTTTTTTTTTTTTAATAATGCTGCGAGGAGCATTGTAAAAAAAAAAAAAGATTGGCTTTAAAGCCTGACTTTAAACCTGACGCGTTAGTTGGAAAACCTGGTTTGTGTTGTCTCATCGGTCACCTCGACGTCCTGTGGCATGGTGGCGGAGTGGTTCAGGGCGTAGAGGGTTTTAGCTGGCTTTCAGGGGAGGCTGGCTAGACGACTCAGGTTCAAACCCTGCCACCAGTCGCCACACACATGGGCACGTACGCACACACACAAACACACCAGTTGTATAATTCTATGTCATGCTACTCAGTTAATGAGTACAAAGTTAAAGAGTTCTTTGTGTAGTTAAGGAATTCTACAGTATCTTCTAATTAGCTCACATCTTCCATTCTTTGGCGCTTCTGAAATCGTCTCGGAGCGATTTTAACGCTGAGTATTATACGCATGGCGTATAGCATGGTGAAATGGTGTGTCTGTTAGTTCGGTGAGTCAACCTGCAGTGTGTTATTGGTGGATGATTGTGACTGGCTGAAGTACACGAAGATTATTAAGGCTGTATGTAACCTGTACACCACAAGTCAAGAATACTTCCATCCCTAAAACGGGAATTAAACTATACTCTTATTGTACATGTAATGTGAATGGGGGATCACACGGACATCCCAAAACACTGTCTATAGTTATTTTCCCCAAAACGGAAATAACTGTAATTTGCTGACAGCTTGATAAGGTCGACCAAGTCTAGAAACCAAGAGACGAATGTTGTTAATAATCTAGTTAGGTAGCTTTAAGTCCAACTTGGTGATTAACATCGACAAGTACGTTAAAAAAAACACGTATGAGGATATGTTTCGCCAACCAGAGGAAAGGGCGGAGGCCGTGGTAAGCAAAACGTGCCTTATTAAGAAGTTATGAAAGGAACCAGTCACTGTTACTTCAAATCTTACTAAATGTCTAGAAGTAAATAAACAGATCTAAATTGGTTGTGAAAAACATGCGATTATATTAAGTTTTATAACCTTCACGAACTGTTTCTCTGCAGACAAGAAGAAGAGCCTTTCGCCCCTCCATGGAAGTTGTAGTTATTTAATATCACATACCTGAAAGGCCTTTCCAAGAAACGTATCACTAGTAATCCCTTACTTAAATCACCTACAAAGGCAACAAAGGCGACAAAATTTCATGCTTAACTGTTAGTAATAACATGTCACAAATTTTAAACACTTATAAATCTAAGCAGGAGTCTACTGGCAGGGCTGCTTCTACCCTTGTTGCCACCTCCTTAGATAAGAACTATAGTAACTATGTTGAGTTAGGCATTCAAAGAATTAATAACTGGGCGTCTATACTGCAAACTGAACTGACTACCATCCTAATGGCACTAAAGTTAACTTGTGACACTGAGCTTGACTCCTTGATCATTAATGATTCTGTGTCATCATTGAAGGCTCTTAATTCACATAATGAATCGAACAATATAGTCATTGAAGAAGCCAGATACAAATACTGCAAAGTCAGAGAGAAAAAAAAGAGATATTAATGTATATTTTTTTATAGATTCCATCACATATTGAATTACTCCTTGTTAAAGCTAATAAGTTAGCCAAATAATGTACCCTGAAGGAAAATGAAGAATATAACTTTGGGATATCTGTGTCAGGTATTAGAAATAACATTGGTAGAGATGTATATAATGAAAGTGAATGTCATAGGAATGCAGTTAAAAGCCTGAGTTGATCTACCACTCACTATGATGACATGAACGTGAATAACATGTCTAAAGACTGATGTTGTAGTAGCCAGGGTTAGGCTTGGTTACAAGTTCTTCTGACAGTCTGTCAGACACACAGATGGTGACCTAACTAAATGCAAATTATATGCTTAACCTTTTGGTCACTTAAACACTTTGTACTTCATTATTTATTTATTGAGGAAGATAGAGACAGTATAATAACCTATGTGATATCTCAAGGTATCTTATTAATGCAAATAAGATACCAGACATATTAAGCGAATATCCTAAATTTGTTGGCAACAGATAAGACAATTGTAGATGTAAATCCACATGTACTCCTGCTAACCCTTTTCGGGCCTAGTTCCTAGGCATTTTGTGTATCTGTTAAGTTTTTTGTGGCCTAGTTCGTTGGCCTTTTGAGTATCTGTTAGCTCTTTTGTGGCCAAGTTTCTAGGTCTTTTGTATATTGAAACGTTCTTGCGCTACCGTCCACAGGATGGATATAAGGTTCGTTATTTTCTTTATTTTGACATTACTTTTGCCTTTTGTTTTATTTTAGGACGTTAGTTGCCTTTCTGTCATGAGTCCTTTCTTTTGTTTTCTCTTTTCTCTTAAGATGTCAATTTTGTCTTCCCTTTTTCTCTCAGTGTATTATTTTTCCAGCTCATTTCTTTTTTCATGTTTATGTTAAGGTGGTATATTTTGCTTCTTATTTCCCTCGAGGAGCTAGCTAGCTTCATCATCTTCTTGAGACGTTAGTTTTTGCTTCTTACTACTCAGAAGACGTTGGTCTCTCATCCTGTGTTAAGACGTTACTTTGTTACATGGGAATAATTGCTTACCTGGGGATGGGGGTTGTTGGGGCGGCCGCTCACATCCCCTCATCACCACACAACACTTACACGTAAACAAAAACTCGACACTTAGACCCCAGTTAGTAATGAAATGACAATTAAGGCTTCTAGTTGAGCGTTAAGCCATTAGCCTGTACAGCAGCTGCGGTGGAGGCTGCGGGTTTGTGGGGGATGGGAGGGGGACCCACACCGCAAAGGGAACCTACGGCGGTAGGGACCACACCAGTGAGACTTGCGGCTCTTGAAGAGACCACACTGGCGTTACCTGCGGCTGTGATGCCGCAACGGCAGACCCTTCGGTAGTGTTGAGAGGTCAGAGTGTTGTGGCTTGCTGGAGGAGACAGAGGTTCGGGGGTACCATACCTGCGGGGTCTCTCGGACCACACCTGTTTGACCCGGGTGTGTGGGACCACACCTATGATACCCGGGTGTGTCGGACCACACCTGTTTGACCCGGGTGTGTGGGACCACACCTGTGATACCCGGGTGTGTCGGACCACACCCTGTTGGACTCGTGTCCGTTGAACGACACCTTTGGAGCCCGGGTACGTGAAATCACACCTGTGCGACCCAGGTACGTGAAACCACACCTGTGGGAGTACACTGGGGTCACAGCGAGGAAAAGACTAAATTAGCTGTTGTACGGACATTCCTAGTACGAAGGAATATTGCCAGCGATATGCGACAGGAATACAGGAATAGCATGTTTTATTTATTCCCCGTCCACGGACGAGGCGTCCACAGACGAGGCGTCCAAGGACGATGCATCCAATTACGAGGAGTCCAGCTCTCATCTGACGAGAGACGGAGGCGAGAGGTAGAAAAAGGAAATAGAAAGATAAGAAAATGGAGAGTAGGAGAGAGGTGAAAAAAAGGTAGGAAGAGTAGAAGATGGAGGGAATGTAGAAGGATGGGAATGGTAGAAGGACGAGAAGGACAATTATCACATCTACTGTGTAGCTACAGTAACCTCGGTAGTAAGGGACAAACACACCTGAAGATAAACTTTACAAGATCTGTCTTTGCTATGTATTTCACATATCTTTCCCTCTGTAACACTTGATTTCCTTCTAACTTCCCCCCTCTTTCCTTCCCTCTAACTTTCCCCTCTTCCCTACCCTTCCCTCTAGCTTCCCCTTCGTCTACCATCATTGCTCTACCCTCCTGTGTCTCCCCTCGTGTCAGATGATCGTAAAAGAGACCGGAATGAGCTATTTTCTCAATGAAGACACTTCCTTTCCTATTAAGACGCAGGGCATCGCATGTCGGCTGGTGATCCAATCTGCTAACAACCCAACTACCGTGACAATGGCCAACCACCTGCCGCAGTTGGTGGTGGTGGCGGTGGGGAGGGGTGGTGCTTGCAGGGAGAGGCAGTGGGTGGTAGGGGCTCCGGTTTTAAAAGGGGGGTATTTTGAAATTTGCATGGAAAGTGTGGGGTTGGTAGCAGGGGTGTTGAGGTGTGTAGGTAGTGAGAGGGAGGGGAGCAGGAACAGTAGTGGTGGTGGTGCTACTGGTGGTGCTACTGGTGGTGCACAGACAGTGGCTGCGAGAGGAGAGGAGGTGGGAGCTATTGGGGAAACTAGGTGGTAAGCAATTTAAGGAAAGGATATTGTAATGAGCCTATCATTAGGTACTTGTTTATGCACGTGAAGAGGCTGGAGGCAGCACTTAACTCAGCTCCTGACGAAGGATTTACACGTCCGCATGCACGGTCACACATGTACCCTTCCTTCCCTCCGTATACGCACATGGTACACACACACACACACACACACACACACACACACACACACACACACACACACACACATACACACACACCTTTCAACAGTGTCTGCCAGGATAATAAGAGGCGGCAAAAGACAATCAAATAAGATAAGATAAAATAGGCTGCACAGAATGACAAGGGAAGGAAGAAGCAGAAAACACGAAGGATGATTATAAGTAATAACAGGAACAGAAAAGGTTAGTATAAAGAGAAGAAGAAGAAGAAGAAATGTGTAATAGCATAATAAGGCAAGAACGAATAAGACTAGTAACATAAGAGCATATGGATACACTAAAGGTCTAGATATTAGGCCCCAAAAGGATTAACAGGAGGACATCTGGATTTATACCTTCATTTGTTTTATCTGTTGCCAACAAATTTAGAATATTCGATTAATGTCTGGTATCATATTTGCAGTAATATTATACCCTGACATATCACGTAAGTTAGTTTTCTGGTTATCTCTAGACTCCTCAATAAGTGAACAACGAAGCACATAGTGTTCAAGATATCGAACATAGGGGTGAACACATACTTTGCATTTAGTATGATCATCATCTGTGTGTCTGACGGATTGCTAGACGTACTTGTAACAAAGTCTAAGCCTGGCTTGACATTTTATTGTGGTATCTTTAAAGACCAGTCTTCTAAGACTCCCCTTCGTCTCTTGCACTTCCTTCAACGTTGTTTTGAAGTATACTTTTCTTTACCCTCTTATCTCCCACACAACCAGGAGACCTCCTGTCTGTCTCCCACCAGGGACCTGACTTTCTCTATCTTTCTCCTTTCCTCATATAACCTCACTCTTAAAGTCAGTAGATTCTTTCCCGAGTCTAAAAGGGGTCATGACCTCAGATAGCAAGTCTCAACATAGGGCAGCCCTTACAGCAGAAGCGACAACAGCAGTAGGAGAAACAACAGCAACAACAGAGGCAACAGTTACAACACCAACACAAGCAACAACAATCACAACAAGAACAGCAGTTGTGACAACACCATCAACAACAGCAGGAGGAAAAAATGCAGAAATGTCAGGAAGAACAAGAACAAGAACGGCAGTGTCAGAAGGAAGAGCAGCACAGCAAGCACAAGAATATATTAAGGAGCAGCAAGTCGCCTCAGGAACGCCAGCAGGAGGAGCGAGACCACACAAGGCCGTCAGCGGGAGTCAGGGGGTGGGCGTGGGCAGGCGTGGGTGGGCGTGCTGGGTGCCCCGGCCAGCCGCGTGACTACATACCCACCGCTGCTAATCACACCTGCCCACGCTAACAAAGAGACCGTGTTTCTGGTCATCCAGCATCCACACCACCTCGGAGGACGTTCCATCTTGACGGAGAGAATCTCACCAGCAACTAGGAAAACTAATAAGACTGGTATAAGTGAGTCCAGTAGATTCATCAACCTGTGTTTGTGCGTTATATGCATGAATCTTATACTTAAGATACGTTTATTTGAAGATCTGAAGATCTGTTTATTTGGTGAAGAAATATTTAAATTGATAAATTTATTCATGGAAAAACAATATACAATATACGGCTCTGCTAATATATGAAGAGGTAGATCCAAAGAGCTATGGTAAGAGCAGTGTCACCAGCTGTGACACATATAAACACTATAGTTTCCCATATTGTGCAAAATCATTGTTATCTTCGGCGCCAGAAGCTTGTAATTAAACAATGTACTCAGCGAGGTACTCAAAAAATGTCAGTTTTATCAAAGCAAGACCTTCCAATTCCAGCATATTTAATTACCTGTGTAGGAAAATCATGTAATATTATCGTTAGTCACTACTGTTCTATACGTAAGTTCAATGGCTATCTGGTGGAAAAGTGTTGGATCGGTTTTACGAAGGTCTTTTTAAAACTCGTACACACATAATTAATAAATGTTTGATACAGCAAGTGGCAGAGCTTGCTTGATGTATTAACGCTATTCAGTGAACCTTGATGTTTTAATGTATAGGATTAATGGAAGTAGTTTCAGAATCAAAAAACTTTGGGGTGAATATATTTCTGTGGAAAAAATCTTGAATACCTTCCAAATCACGGTAAATATTTTCTTAGCGAATAAATTTTCCCTCTTGTGGCATGCGAAGAGTATGTTACAATTTATTCGGCGTAAGTCACACTCCCATATAGGCTGCCTCCCAACCAGCTAACCGGGTGCTAAGGGTTTAACGATAAATAGGGTACCCGTCATTAAATCAGTATCTTGGTTCATTGACCAATCACAGGTAAACCCGCTAAAGCTGAAGCAACGTGGTTCACTTGCGGGAAGCTTTTGGCAGACTTGCCTACCTGCCAGTGTAAGTATTTGTACACAGTGGATGAAGGCAAAGTATACATTATAGTCTACTGCTCAGTTTGTTTGCTCCGATTCCCGTTACGACAAGGTCTCACAGGTCATTCTTAACCTGTGTTCGTAATACCTCTCATAATAATAAAAAAATCGAACTTTAGGTGATACATCTTTTTGATTTGGGTTTAACAATTAGGAACACTTCCCTCCTCTTCGTGTGTCTCTATCTCTGCTTCTCCCGCTTCCTCTTCTCCTTCACTTATCTCTTGCACCCTTTCTCACTTCTATTGCCCTCTTTCATCTCATTTCCCTCGCCCCGTCCATTCTCATATTACACTTCCCATTTATCATTAGTTTATCACTCTTCTCAGCTCTCTTCCTGCCCTCCCAACACTTTTTAGTTCCTCCCTCTTCTACTAATATCCTCTCTTGCTACTATTCCCTTCTTCTGTTACTCTTTCCCTCCTCTCCTCCTGCCTCTGTACCCTCCCTCTCCCCTGCTCTCCTGGTCACCCTCTGCCATTATCCCTGGTATGCGTCACAACCTGCAACGTCCCCCGGGATGGCTGTCATGTAACACTTCGCTTAGAATTAGTGTGTAGTTAGCCGGGATAGCTTGTGCTCTTTGTTTATCCTAGCCAAAAAATTCTAATTAGATTTTTGAAGAAAATTTGTTGGCAAATAATATAATTTCAACTGGGATCACAATAATGACCAAACGAGTCGCATTTTTAAGTGAGAGAAAATTATTGTGGAAAATTGTTATATATATATATATATATATATATATATATATATATATATATATATATATATATATATATATAAAATGATAGGTGTGAAGATAAACTTTATATACACAGGCAGGTCACATGACCTTAGTCATGAACAGTAACAAGGGACTTCAGGGCAAGTTTAAGGTGTCAGGTTTCTACTGGCCATGTGAGATGTTAAAATAAGGTCATGATGTGATTTGATTCAAAGATTTTGCTTGTTTCATTTATATTTTGTAGTATATAATAGTAGAAAGTAGTAGTAGTAGTAGTAATAATTATTATTATTATTACGAAGTTACGAAGGAGTCCTCACGTTGGGAAAAAGATGGGAATAAGACGTATTGAGGTCAGTGTAACGATGAATAAGAGGTCAGGTCAGTGAGTCAATGATGATGAAGATGAGTTTAGGTCAGGTCAGTGTAAAACACTGAATAGAGGTCAAAGTCAGTGTGACACCATCTGACATGAGGTCGGGCCACGTCAGGACAAAACTGCACAAGGTCATATTATAATAATAATAATAATAATAATAATGCACAAGGTCAGGTCAGGTCGGGTCAGGCCAGGTCGGTATAAACTAGCACAAGCCGAGGTCAGAAGAGTGTTCTTTCGACCTCCATCCCCTCCCCATCCCCTACCCTCCCCCTCCCAACTAATGCTGTAATAACCCCCCACTATAAAAATCGCCTTACTCCTGCACGTGATCTCTTCATCCCCCCACCTCTTTTCTTCTTCTTCCCCCTTCCCCTTTCTTCTTCTCGTCTCCTCTCCCACCTTACTCTTTCCTTCCCTCTTTATTCACTCCCTTCCTCTCCTTTACCTCTACTTTCTCCACATTTTCTCTTCCTATTTTCTTTCCTTACACCTCTCCCTTCTACCTTCTTCTCTTCCCCTTTCATCTTCTTTTTCCTTTCCCCTCAATCTTTTGTTCTATTCATCCAATCTTTTTTTCCTCTCCCTTTTCTCTCCACCCCTTTCCACCTCCCATCTCCCCTTCTCCATCCTACTTCTCTCTTCCCTTCTTTCACTCCCCACATCTTTTCTCTCTTTCTTTCCTTCTTCCTCTTCCTCTTCGTCTTCTTCTTCTTCATAATCATCACCGAGTTCAATTTTTTTTTTTCAGTTTAGAGACAAAGACATTCAGTTTTCTAAAGGCTTAGAATATATGGTTTCCAACACCAAGTAATCCAGAATAATAGGTTCCAACACCAAGGAATCCAGAATAATAGGTTCCAACACCAAGGAATCCAGAATAATAGGTTCCAACACCAAGGAATCCAGAATGATAGGTTCCAACACCAAGAAATCCAGAATGATAGGTTCCAATTCTATGGGAAAAAATAGAGAAAAAGGCTTATATTAGGAGGGTTCAAATGCTGTGAAATGGATTTTTTTTCGCTCAATTAATTCACAGGTAAAGAGTTTATTGACAGGTTCTCAGCCTGTCCTAAGTCATTTACAGGCTGAAAGCTGTTATCCTAAGTCATTTACAGGCTGAAAGATGTTATCCTAAGTCATTTACAGACTGAAAGCTGTTATCCTAAGTCATTTACAGACTGAAAGCTGTTATCCTAAGTCATTTACAGGCTGAAAGCTGTTATCCTGTCATTTACAGGCTGAGAACTGTTATCCTACCTCAGCTCATTCAAAGCCGAGCTCTATCTATGGGCTGGCTACCACCACCCACAGGATGCCACCCACAACAGTCGACTAACACACTGTTTACTGCCCGGTGAACAGAGGAGAGGAAACACGCCCAATGTCTCCAGCCACCCCAGGATCGAACCCGGGTTCTTCGTTTGTGAACTAAGCTGCAAGTTAACTATATTAAGAGGTTTCCGTTATTCTGGCCAAATATTTAAAGGTCTTCACAAGTTCAAGGTTCAATAAGTTTGTACAAACATTATTACTACGATTACCACTAAGAATACTATTATTACTACGATTACCACTAAGAATACTATTATTACTACGATTACCACTAAGAATAATATTATTACTACGATTACCACTAAGAATACTATTATTACTACGATTACCACTAAGAATACTATTATTACTACGATTACCACTAAGAATACTATTATTACTACGATTACCACTAAGAATACTATTATTACTGTTACTACTTCTATTACTACTAATACCGCTACTACTATTACTATTACTGCTGCTACTACTGCCATTACTACTACTTCTGCTACTACCACGACCACCACTATTGCTACTACTACTACCACTACTAAAACTAATAGTACCACCACCACCACTACAACTAGATTTGATCAGCCAGATACTGCTCGTGCTACGACTACCATCACTGCCTTGAATATACAACTATCACCACCACCACCAACATTACACCACAGCTATCACCACCAAGGCTACACCACAGCTATCACCACCAACACTATACCACAACTATCACCACCAACACTACACCACAGCTATCACCACCACCATTACACCACAGCTATCACCACCAACACTACACCACAGCTATCACCACCAAGGCTACACCACAGCTATCACCACCAACACTACACACAGCTATCACCACCAACACTACACCAAACTATCACACCACTAACCACACTTCCACCAACACTAACCACAGCATCACCCCACCATACACACTACCCCCAACTACACCAAGCTTCACCAAACATTACCACAGTATCACCACCAACACTACACCACACTATCCCCCAAGGTACCAGCTATCACCACCAACACTACACCACAGCTATCACCACCAACACTACACCACAACTATCACCACCACTACACCACAGCTATCACCACCAACACTACACCACAGCTATCACCACCAACACTACACCACAACTATCACCACCAACACTACACCACAACTATCACCACCAACACTATACCACAGCTATCACCACCAACACTACACCACAACTATCACCACCACTACACCACAGCTATCACCACCAACACTACACCACAACTATCACCAACACTACACCACAACTATCACCAACACTACACCACAACTATCACCAACACTACACCACAACTATCACCAACACTACACCACAACTATCACCAACACTACACCACAACTATCACCAACACTACTTATACGGCTACTGACCTTCCAATGTTAACACTAATTCGCTTAGTATATCAGCAGATAAAAACATTCTTAACTCACACTTTGTAACTTCAGTCCTCGCGAGGGCTGACGAACCCTAGAGACCACTCACAGGTATATCACAGATATTCACCTTAAACGCGAAGTATGCATTAGCAATTTTTCCCCGAATGGTGAAGTGATTTTTAACCCCATTTTTTGGGCATTGATCTTTTAGTAATGAGTGACCTGAAGGCGACTAATATGACAAGACTGACTCCGTCAGGATGGAACAAGGCCCTAATGAGGGATCACCGGAGCAAAATGAGTATTACGACAATAAAAGTAAATTGATTGAAATGAGGGCGCACTCGGGATAATTAAGGCGACAGTATAGGGTGGGAGGGTTGAAATGACTGGTGGGAGATGCTCCTGGGACGTCGTTCGTGTCGGTCAGTCGGGAAGGGGATTAGAAAGCTTCAGCGGCAACCAACACTTACCTCCCTGCGGGTGAAATTGAAACCGATGCCACTGCTTGCGATCTGGAGGGCCACTCCTGGCTTACTTGCTGCCTACACCAGGGTTCAACGGGCCCTACCTCTGATCAGGGCCAGTCCTTGCTTCCCCCCCTTCACTAGGGCCAACGGCCCTGCCTCTGCTCGCTTCCCCCAGTATGCATTAAGTCTTTCAGATCCTATTATTCTCTTATGCCCCTTCCTAATCTCTCTCTCTCTCTCTCTCTCTCTCTCTCTCTCTCTCTCTCTCTCTCTCTCTCTCTCTCTCTCACATATCCGAACATGAACCTCACACATACAACCTCGGAGTTTCCAACAAAATACCACCTATTTCTTATACCAACAACACCGGCTACGTAGCTCTTCTATTCACCCGATCAAATCTTTGTTTACATATCCACATATGCAAGAAACAGCTCCTTTTTCCTAATTTACACAGACACTTGATTCTCTTCCCTTCGTATGTCCTATCATAACTATCTTGTTGACGCTATCATCCTGCTGTTACAACCATACTGCGGTAACAACTATCATCCTACCAGGAGGGTCAACCAATCTCTTAAGATATATCATCCCCCACCTGCGTAGGTGACAGCATCCCCCACCTGCGTAGGTGACAGCATCCCCCACCTGCGTGGAATGCTCCAAGGTCATGTCTACAAGGATGACAGGTCACAGGCTATCTTCTCAGTGACGTGGTGTCACACTCTAGTGTCACACTCCAGGGTCACACTGGAGGAAGTACTCTAGGCTGTAAAGGTCGCTGCCCTCTCCACATCAAAAGAAAATCTCGCGTCATCTGGGAGGAGGATGCATCTCTTGTACACTACAGCGGCTCCTGAAGTGGCTGCTAGAGTTTAACCCCAGCTTGGTGCCACTGGCTGTGTGAACCTAACCACCGCCATCATTACCACTTTAAGTGGCAGATGTGGGCTGATAAGTGAATCTGGCTTGACAATTGATGCTCTTGATGTACACGTTGATGCGAGGACGATGTAATTGATGCACTTGTCTATGATTGATGATGCAGTTAAATAACTGGAACCATCTACACTGTGCAATCAACCAGCACCATGCATGGCCCACCTACACCATGAATGGCCCACCCACACCATGCTGGGCCACCCACACCATGCAGGCCACCCACTCTCAGACCCTCGTTAAGTACTCAGCCATGTGAGCCAATCATTTGCCGTCATAAAAGGTGTTGCAACTAGTGTACACACTGGCCGCAAGGGGACCTGAGAGAGAGATGTATGGAGAGAGAGAGAGTGTGTGTGTGTGGCAAGTACATATGTATTTATTCGGCGCACGAAACACAAACCACAAAGCAGGTGTAAGCATGGTGGCCAGAGCCAGCTAGCTTTGGTATACAGCCCTAGATCGTCTGGTGACACTTAGGTATGATATGGCTTTCTGACTTATCGGAGGAGGAGATGGGAGTTGTAAGCATGGTTGGAATACTTTCTCTAGGTAATTAATCCTTCCGACCAGACTCTCTCAGGCCGGCAGCTGGCGTAAATTTCTTTGTGACCTCTGATTTTTGTAATAGCTCGTTTTCATAGTTCATTATTAAGTGGGGTTGTGTTAAAGATCCTTGTACATTTGTAAATATAGTACATAGTGATTCGTATGTAAGAATTTACATAAATCACACAAAAACATGTATAGTTGAGGGACTGTGAGCGTATACCAACTAACTAGCTAAACATCCGAACGGGCCAACTAACACTGAGTTTGCCCGTGAATCGTCAGTATACATGGAGTATACCTGGAGAGAGTTCCGGGGTCAACGCCCCCACGGCCCGGTCTGTGACCAGGCCTCATCAAGTGATATAAATCTGCAGGATGGGGGGGGATTTTTAGTGGATAACATTTTTTTAATATAATTTCGAAAGTTCGTATGTATATATATATATTTTTTTGAGGACCGTGAGCTTGAGTTTGTGTACCTCAGATGGCTGAGAAATTTAAATGAACGAGAGGGTTAGGGAGGCGAGCGAGTGAGCTAGTCAGAATAAGTATCCTGTCAGTACATGACGAGGTGCAGATCCGTGTTGTGTGACCAATTCTCGTGTTCCTTTTACACCGATAATCAAGTTTGTTGAAGCTGGAGGAGTCCCTGAGGACCTCTGTCCCTCCTCCCTCTCTCACTTCCCCACCGTGACACCTCCGTGACTACTACCACTGACCACCGTGACAGCTCCGTGCCGTCCAAATCCCCTCCTCTCCCCATTCCGTGTCTTTCCACTCTCCCACTCCACATGAATCCACTTCATTTGGCATTACATGTTATCAGAGGCGAAGTCTGTAATCGGGAGTGGTAAATGATCACTTCCTTCAGTTATCCCTTAATACTGTATCTCAGAGAGTCTTCCAAAGCCTCAATGAACGTCAGTTCTACTCTTCATGACTCTTGTTATGTTACGATTGCCTCATTACATTCGTAACTTCATTTCCTCTTTTTTATTTTTTAATATTCGTTATTGCTTTGGTCTTGCTGTGTGTCTTTTACTTGTTTTTGTTTTATCTTTTATTCGGTATTGTTTGTGTCTGCTTTCATTTGGTCATTCATTTTATTTTTGTCATTTTTCATTTGTTATCGTGTCTCGTACTTTATTTGTTCACTACGCCTAGTTTCACTCAGACTTTTACTACTCCTACTCAGACTTACACTACTCCCACTCAGACTTCACTACTCCCATTCAGACTTTTACTACTCCTACTCAGACTTCACTACTCCCATCAGACTTTACTCTCCACTCAGACTTTCACTACTCCCACTCAGACTCTCACTACTCCCACTCAGACTTTCACTACTCCCACTCAGACTTTCACTACTCCCACTCAGACTTTCACTACTCCCACTCAGACTTTCACTACTCCCACTCAGACTTTTACTACTCCTACTCAGACTTTCACTACTCCCACTCAGACTTTCACTACTCCCACTCAGACTTACACTACTCCCACTCAGACTCTCACTACTCCCATTCAGACTTTTACTACTCCTACTCAGACTTTCACTACTCCCACTCAGACTTTCACTACTCCCATTCAGACTTTCACTACTCCCACTCAGACTCTCACTACTCCCACTCAGACTTTTACTACTCCCACTCAGACTTTCACTTCTCCCACTCAGACTTGCACTACTCCCACTCAGACTTTTATTACTCCTACTCAGACTTTCACTACTCCCACCCAGACTTTCACTACTCCCACTCAGACTTACACTACTCCCACTCAGACTTTCACTACTCCCATCAGACTTTACTACTCCTACTCAGACTCTCACTACTCCCACTCAGACTTTCACTACTCCCACTCAGACTTTCACTACTCCCACTCAGACTTTCACTACTCCCACTCAGACTTTCACTACTCCCACTCAGACGTTCACTACTACCACTCAGACTTTCACTACTCCCACTCAGACGTTCACTACTCCCACTCAGACTTTCACTACTCCCACTCAGACGTTCACTACTCCCACTCAGACTTTCACTACTCCCACTCAGACGTCCACAAACCCCACTCAGACGTTCACAACCCCCACTCAGACGTTCACGACTCCCACTCAGCCTCTATTCGCTGACTCGACATTCATCAGTTTTTTAGCTTATCTTTTCCATGTTAATTCTGTTCTCTAGTATCCATTATTATTCTCTTCCATTCTGAGTCTTTACTTTACTTCTTCCTTGTTTACAAATTTCAGGTCCTGTCTTTATTGGTGTTTCAGGAGGGAGGTGATGGTGGTTGTGGTGGTGAGGTGATGGTGGTTGTGGTGGTGATGGTGGTTGTGGTGGTGAGGTGATGGTGGTTGTGGTGGTGATGGTGGTTGTGGTGGTGAGGTGATGGTGGTTGTGGTGGTGAGGTGATGATGGTTGAAGAAATGGGGTCATGGGGGTTCAGGGTTGTGCTGGGAGAATGGGGGTGGTGGGGAAAGGATTAAAAGAAGGAAAATGAAAAGAAAGGAGGGGAGGAACGAAAGGAATGAATGAAGGAAGGAAGGAAGGAAAGAGGGGAGGAAGAAAGAAGAGGGGAAAGGGAGGAAAGGGGAAACTATTTTAATATGAGGAGAGGTCCGTCCTGGCCTCTCATGCACCTCTCCAGAGTCTACCAGCATTATACTGGCCTCCCCAGGGAGGTTGATCACCCTACCTCACTACCTGTATCACAACCCTACCTCCGTGTCACTAACCATCCTCTCCCGGTGTCACTAACCACCCTCCACCGGTGTCACTAACCACCCTCTCCCCGTGTCACTAACCACCCTCTCCCGGTGTCATTAACCACCCTCCCCCGGTGTCACTAACCACCCTCTCCCCGTGTCACTAACCACCCTCTCCCATGTCACTAACAATCCTACCTCTGTGTCACTAACCACCCTCCCCGGTGTCACTAACAACCCTACTTCCGTGTAATCCCCCCCCCCACACACACACGTACGGAAGGCCCGGGTTCAATTCCTGGCGGGGCGGAAACATTTCGAAGTGTTTCCTTACACACACACATACAACAGGCCTAGAGTCTAATCGACATGTGCCTAGGACAAAATGGTAACTAACTAACACACACACACAGACACACAGACACACACACTCACACACACACACACACAGACACACACACACACACACACACACACACACACACACACACACACACACACACACACACACACACCACCCATCCCCATCCACCTTACCTACCCCAAACACACTTTAAAGATTTTTACCTATAGACGGAAATAATTACCAGTTAAAGGTTTCTCCCCCTTCCTCGTCTCCTCTTCCTCGTCTCCTCTTCCTCGTCTCCTCTTCCTCGTCTCCTCTACCGCGTCATCGCTTCTAGAGTTCATATCAGAGTTAACAAATATGAACTTTTCCGGATAGAGTCATTAAGGCTGTGTGGTCGTTGTTTGGTCCTCTGAGTCGCCCTCGCTTCACACTCCGGACCGACGCAACGTTAAAACCGGCCAGTTCTTGAGGAGGTGTGGCTCGAGGTGTGGCTTGAGGCGTGGCTCGAGGTGTGGCTCGAGGCGTGGCTCGAGGTGTGGCTCGAGGCCGGGCTGCTTCTAGCCACCTCTCCATGGAGTGTCCAGAATGCATGTTGGATGGAGACATTTTAAAAATAATTCGATATTTCATTTGGGTTGAGGAAAAACACAACGTAATTGCAGAGAATCTTGAAGGAGGGAGAGAGGGGGGTGGGGGAATAGGGGTGGGGAGGCGAGGAGGAAGGGGAGGGGGAGGGAGGAGACTGGGAAGGGCGTGCTTGGACACGTCATCCCCCTCCTTACCTGGCACCTTGACTATTAAAATAAAATAACAAAATATTAGGTCTATTCGAAAGGCGGCCTTTAAGTGGATACCTGAGTTTCTTTAGTTTTTTCTTTTCCCTTTTTTCCCCATATTCTTTTAACTTTTTTATTTCGTTCATAACTCGAGAAAGCCTCATCCGATCGTCTTGAAATTCCCAACGCTGACGTACGGCAACTAGAGGCAAGAGTCACGCAACTGCCGTCATGTACGTGTGTTCTGCGACCAGACTTGTTGAAAATCTCCAAGATTCCTGGAACCGGGGACTAACAACTCTGAAAAGTCTCTGCTGCTCGGCTTCAGGCGTCAACGACGACGGCGGATAACCGAATTCAACTGTGCAAAATTATGTTGGGATTCTGCCTAATAACTGAAGAATTCCTCATCTTCCTTATTTTCCAGGTGTTAGTGCTGGTGTGTTTCCTGTCACAAAACTACCCCTTCATTACCAGTTGTGTAACTTTTAATATACCTGTTTTATTAACCAAATTTGTTTCTGTGAAATAACTGGAGAATACACAATAACAAATAACCCGCACATATAGAGAAAAGCTTACGACTACATTTCGGTCCGACTTGGACCATTTACAAAGTCGCACTAACACAAAAGAGTGAGGGAACCAGTATATATAGGCGAGGGGGGACAGGGACGGGACCCAGAGAGGAAGTAGTGGTAGTGGTACTGCTGGTAGTAGAAGTAGTAGACAGTTGTAGAAGTAATATTGGTAGTAGAAAGTAGGAAGAGTAGCTTAGTTCTGATCTTGTGATCAGAAATAAGTCAAAATGTTTGACTGTATTGGGTTCTACTGGTTTAAATCTGCATAACATTTCTACATACCATCTGTATATTTTTGGACTGTGTGGATCCCAAGTTGACTTTTTTCATGGAAGGAACTGAAAAAAATTTAAACATTTTTTTTTTCATGCGATAATTTCTGAGTGTCTGAGCCGATTGACTTCAATCCTTAAACGCTAACAGCTCGATAATGCAACTTCTGATCGGCTTCAAACTTAATGTCCTGATGTATTAAAGACATTGGAGTCTTTTAGATAACAAGAGAATGCCTCTTCAGTTTACCTTCAAAGGTGGCGATTCTTAGTGGAAGGTTTCAATTATATTTGGGCAGTGTATTCCCTAAGAAACTGGGGGATATAATATCCCATGTGACGACTTGGGTATGCCTCTTCAGATCGTCTTCAACGCTAATGTTTACGGGTTTTAAAAGCTCATGCCGCACTCTGCACTATTCCAGTGGCGTGCATTGAGGTGCAGGGGGCTGGGGGTATGCAATACAGGGATACCTTCCTCGGATCGTGTAGTGACTGACGTACATTTAATTACTTTCAAGGCTGTTGTTGTTGTCCATGCAGACGCAGCGCTGTATGATACTGATGGGTTTAGTGCTTAGTTTTGATAATAATAATAATAATAATAATAATAATAATAATAATAATAATAATAATAATAATAATGTCCAGGCAGACTGGCAGCAAAGATTATGTAAAAAATAGTTTTATGCGCATAAATTTTCCCTTCGATATGTTGCTTAGCGAGGCATTATGACCACGGCATTTTATAAAGGTGGACCCTCTGGAGATAGTCTGGGGGAGTTGTGGGTCTGGGGGTGTTGTAGGTCTGGGGGAGTTGTGGGTCTTGGGGTGTTGTGGGTCTGGGGTGTTGTGGGTGTGGGGGAGTTGTGGGTGTGGGGGAGTTGTGGGTCTGGGGGTGTTGTGGGTTTGGGGAGCTGCACAGTCAGCGTAAACAAGACAGCAAACTGTCCGAGAGAATGACCATCCTGTGGTTAATTACCAAGGGTGTGAACGAGTGTAGTTGAGCACCTCCCCAGCACCTCAGCAGCACCTCCCTTAGCACCTCAGCAGCACCTCTTCAGCACTTTCCCTAGCACTTCCCACCACCTCCTCTAGCACCTCTCCAACATCTTCCCTAGCACCTCCCCAGCATTTCCCCCAGCATCTCCCCAGCACCTCAACCAGGAACACTCCAGTACGTCCACAAAACCTCCAGTAACCACCACCACCACTACCACCACCACCACGATTACCACCAACACCACCACCACTCAACAGCTCATCCATTACCCCCAAATTACCATCCGCTACCCTGTTCCCAGAGTCTCGTGTCTCCGACCATCTATCCCTTGCCCCTCTCAACACCCCTTCCCTCCCATTCCTCTTCTATCTCCTCTCTCTCCCATTCTTTCCATCTTTTGCACCTCTCTTATTCCATGCCATCCCTTCTCTCCTCTCCTTCTCACCCCTCCCCTCCCTCATCTCCCTCCCTCATCTCCCTCCCTCATCTCCCTCCCCATCACTCATACCCTGCTTGCCATCCGCCAGTAATTGCTAGTTATCTCGTGTAGCGGGATTTCCTTCTGAATGTCGATTGTCGGCTTCTATTACTTAAAACTCCGCCGAGATACTTTATGATAGTGTTAGTTTGCAGGGGGATGGGTCTGTTTGTTCTGGCAGCGTGCACCAACACCCACTCTTTCCTTTGGGTTTTGTACAGGACGAGAAAATCTTCGTTCCTTCTGTGTGTATTTTCCACTCCAGCTGGTCTCTCGCTGCTCCACGTTGGTGTGCGGGTGGGTGATGAGGGGTGGGTGATGTGGGGTGGGTGATGAGGGGGTGGAAGAGGGCTTGAATAGGTCTTAGATAATGTGGAGGTTGTAAAGAGGTTTTGGTTCGGGAATGTGGGGTCAAAGAGGTTTTGGTTGGGGACAGTGGGGGTCAAAGAGGTTTCGATTTGGGGAAATGGGGGTTGTGAAGAGGTTTTGATTGGGAATGTTGGGGTTGTGAAGAGGTTTTGGTTCGTGTGTGTGTTAAGAGTGGCCTGTTATGGGAGAAGTTGTCTCTCAGCTCCTGGACCAGCAGAGTGGTAAGTGTCCATCTTTTATTGGGTGTTTGATTGAAATTGCATTCCAAGGAAAATAGAAAATGGGAGGAAGCAGAGGCAGAAGAGGAGAAGGAGGAGGAAGAAGAAGAGGAGGAAGAAAAAGAAGAGGAGGAAGAAAAAGAAGAGGAGGAGGAGGAGGACTTGGGCTGGCTACAGAACGGGTGATGTTGTAGGGTGGGTGGTCGTTCAGTGGAAGACCACACACGCTTATACACTAACCACAACTACTACCACTACCACCACCACTACCAACACCACCATAACCACCACCACTACTACCATCACCACCACCACTACCACCACTACTACCACCACCACTACTGCCACCACCACTACCACCATCACCACTACCATCACCACTACCATCACCACTACCATCACCACCACCACCACTACTACCACCACCACTACTGCCACCACCACTACCACCATCACCACTACCATTACCACTACCATCACCACCACCACCACTACCACCAGTATTACCACCACCAATACCACTACCACCACCACCACCACTACCATCACTACCACTACCACCACCACCACCACAGTCCCTTAAGTGCCACAGGTGTGGAAGGCCTAGTTAGGCCCAAGCACGGTTCCAAACTAGTGCCAGGGGTTCAGGCACTCTTGGCACCAGAGGCACTGTTTCAGTTTCACTGCAGCAAGCTAGACAGTAATCCAGTTTAAAGTTCTACTGAGGCGCCTTTACTGAGCACCTGTTGACTACATGAAATACTGCATTGAGTTCCTTTTTCAGTAAATAAAATACTTCATCGAGTACCTATTTACTACGTAAAATACTATACTAAGTACCTATTTACTACGTAAAGCACTACACTAAGTACCTATTTACTACGTAAAGCTCTACATTGACTACCTATTTACTATGTAAAACACTACACTGAGTACTTATTTACTACGAAAAGCACTATACTGAGTACCTATTTACTATTTAAAAACTATTTAAGTACTATTACAGTAATATTTTACCAAGGTTCAACTTGTGATCAGTTTCGAGGGTTATTCTACCCTGGCAGTCCTCCTTGACTGATCAACCAGGCTGTTGCTGCCAGCGGCCGGCAGGCTAGTGTAATTTTCCGCCCTCTTGAAGAGCAACAGGCACATCATGGTTGATTTTTCTGCTCGTGTGTAACTGCCTGGGGAAATGAGAGGCAACTAGGCATGATCCGAGGAAGAGGAGAAGAGCTCTAATCCCTCAGATCAAGGGCCCTTTATCCCTTTTGTTTGTATCTCACGTATTGTTTTGAGAGTGAGTGGATAACGAAGCTGTATTTTTCACTGCCATGGATGCCATGGTTGGCACTGTTGCTGTTATCACTGCAGCTACAAGTGCCATTGCTGCCACGAGCATCATTGCTTCTACGAGAGTCACTGCTGCCACTGCTGCCTTCATTGTTACCAGCCTCTCTTAAGTGATCTCTGCCTCTCACTCCCGAGGTTTGGGTGTGCTAATGTTGCTTAAATTACTGAGCTTAGACAGCCACCCATGTTGAGAAAGTAACGGGGTGGCAGACGGGCGGCGTGGGTGGTAGACGGGCGGTGTGGGTGGTAGACGGGGGGTGTGGGTGGTAGACGGGCGGTGTGGGTGGTAGACGGGCGGTGTCTTCATCTCCTTGACCACCATGAAAATAGCCTTGGTACTCAAGGATCGTGGAGCATCCTCAGTACTAAGCATTGTTTTACACACACACACACACACTCACTCACACACACACACACACACACACACACACACACACACACACACACACACACACACACACAAAGAATGATGAGGACATTTCTGGAGAACTTTTACCAAATATTTTTGAGTGTATTCACGACATCAAAACCAGAAATGGGAAAAAAAAGAGAAAGGGGGGTAAAAACAACTTATGACTAACAAACAGCAAAACAATAATCGAGGAATTAAAGCGACTAACGTGGTACCATACACGATAGTGTCTTGGATACAGAAGGAAGGAGCAGCAGCCCTGAGCAAACCGCTTCCTTAATTATTCAATAAAATTAGACAGGAGAGCTGTGGTAAACAGCAAAAAGTACCAGAAGTCATTCCATAAGTCAAAAAAATGTGACCATGAGGAATTACTGCCCTGCAGACTAGTGCATTTCAAGCAAAGCAGTGGAGGAAATAGTGACAGAATAGTGGAACACCAATGAGGGAATGTGGGCTTTACGTATTCAGTATTAAATATCATTTTCTCCTTTATTTTTATGGGTGGCGGGTGCGATGAGGAGGTAAAGAAAGAGATGATGGTGCGATACAGACGGGCAACGGTAATTACGGATGATAATTACGGGAGATAATTGGGATGAAAACAAAAAAAACATTGACGGGCGAGCTAGACAGTGGAGAAAGGAAAGATGGAAGGCAGGGCCGGAGATCTGACAGCAGCAGATATTCATAGCTCTGGTCTGTGGACTCACGGGAGTAATCAAATATAACTCGTAAACTAATAAGTTAGTTATTCCTGGAAGACGCATGTACTGACTTCACGAAAACTCAAAATAAGAATGTTGAAGATATTATTATTATTAGTTTTATTATTATTATTAGTTTTATTATTATTATTATTATTATTATTATTATTATTATTATCATTACAATAATAGATATGGGCTTACACAGTGATTAGTACTGGAACTCGGAGAGCAGCCACCTCCCTGTGGAGAGCTCTGGGTATTTTGGATGGCTGTAGGAAGATAGTCATGCAAAATAGCCGAGAGCTGTTCACAGTATCTACATTGTATATGTTTAGAAAATGTACACCACTACCTTGGATCAGATCTGTATGGTTGCTAAGGGTTTAATGCTCACAAGTAATTAATACCGAAGAGAGCTTATAGGGGACGATGTCCGACTTCGACTATAAAACTCTTCGGCTTCGAAGTCATACCTTCGCTGAGCGCCTCTGCCGCTGCGCAGGTGCTCCTCCATCCGTCCTCTTTCAAGTCTTTTCTCAGTCATCCATCGAAGTCCTCTCTTCCTCTGTCACCTTCTTAAAGTCTCCTCGTTAGTTCCCAATCATTCTTCCAACCTCTTCCATTCCCTACTACCTTAACCTCTTCCAGTCCCTCCTATAATTATGTCATTATCTTCTGGTTTCTTTATTTTTTGCATACATTAGGACTAAAACCATTTCATTGCTCTCGTTTCCCCATGTTTCCCTTCCTCTTATTCGCTTCTCATTTCTCTTTTTCTCCTGCTCTTTCCTTCACCCTGCGGTCGTTCCTACTACATGAAATATTAGTTTATTTTAGAACTCTTACACCTTAAAGATTTTTCATTATCTCCCTCTCCCTCTCTCTCTCTCTCTCTCTCTCTCTCTCTCTCTCTCTCTCTCTCTCTCTCTCTCTCTCTCTCTCTCTCTCTCTCTCTCTCATATATTACGCTGCTTCGCTTCTTCGCCATCCGTGTGAGCGATGAGTTCATGTGCTGGTGGTCGCTGGGCTCTCTACAATATATAAATAAGTCATTAGCCTGGTGCATCTCCCTTCAGGAGGGCAGCAGGCGAGATCTCACACTCTCACTCTCACACACTCACTCGCACACACACTCACTCACACACACACTCTCACACTCGCTTCCAGCATCCTCCCTTGCTAATGCAAGTGGTTTTACCCCTGGATGAAGGAATTCGTTCGTTGCCCGACGAAGAGACAGCTTGACTTTCTATGTATGTGTGTGTGTGGTCAGAGGAAGAGACGAGAAAGGTCGGCTGGAGCCAGTGGTGTCCCTCACCAGTGATATGCATGCCTCACCCACCTTCGTGTGGCTGCGTTCGTAATGAAAAAATCGACTATGCATACAGCCATTTCTACGTGTGTTAACCTGGGGAAGGGGAGCTCAGGGTTGTTTGTAGTGAGCCTGCGTCAGTAGCATCTCCAGCCCACTGCCCTAACCCACTTCCACAGCCCACTACCCCAACCCACTGCCTTCAACCAGTTAGTCCAACTCACTACAATTTCTCTCCTTAATTTCTTTTTCTGGGTTCTACAAGGGTACCAAGTGCCTACAAATGTTTCAGCATCGGAGTGCTGCTACTCTACCTCTGCTCACGTCAAAGCCTGACTCAAGTCAAGTCTTCGAGTTAATGTAGAGGTGTATACTTTAGCAGTAACCCTCATTTATGAGCGTGAAAGTAACGCAAATGTTTCCGGTCTAACAAGCAACCCCCATTAGGCAGACTTGATTTACTTTTACATGTAATGTCTTCCTTCTCAAGGGCAGAGCATTGCGTGAAGGTCTTTAGAAGGACCGAAAATATTCGGGTTATTTTTCACACTGTTGAGTATGGGTTGTGTTTATGGATTACCCCATACAGGCAGTGTATGGTGCACTAAGTATGTGTATGCCTCATACTAGGAATCATATGTATATCAAACGACCTGATTTTCATCTGCTGGTGAAAAGCTTTTGACCCAAGGAACTGGAGCTACCCTCCCCTTCCTCGAATCAAATCTGATTACTTCCCATTCTCCAGGAGTTGTTTAACCCTTAATGGTTTGCCTCTGGCCAGTGTATGTAATAATCGTACTAACTACTCAGAGATTACTTTGTTGTCAGAATTTGTTCCGTCTTCCCCCTTCCCCCCAAAAAAAAATAATAAATAAAACGTTAGTCAAAGAGACGCAGAGTCAAGTGTAGTGCTGTGAGATCACTTGATCACTTGATCACTTGATCACTCGTTCATAGTAACTCCCAGCAACGTCCCAACCCCAGATGCCTATGTTATGGACGTGCACAGTACTTACAGCATGCTGTCTGATGAGTATCATCCTCTGTAATTCGTCGCGTCACAACTAACCTACAATTTGAAAGGAAACCTTTAGACGACGTTTCGACGTTTCCTAGAAAATTATCAAGTCGCTAGTGAGTGAGAGAGAGAGAGAGAAGCAGAAAGACAGACAGAAAGGGGAAGGAAGCCAGAAATTGTTATGTTATTTGAGGAATTAGGAAACAACCGAGGTCTTAAAATTAAATGGTTATAACTACGGCCATAATTTTTAAAGGGGTGGACCGGTAAGCCAGCGGAAAGCCTCGGTCAGGTGGCCAGAAGCTCCAACGGTGGGTCATCATCTGACTAAGACCCACGTCAGGAAGCTCTTGTCCTGATTCCTGACGAACCTTACCTAACCTAAGCCGAGGTCTGGTGTGAGACCTCTCTCGTACAAGTCGGATATAGCAGCTTGTTAGTGACACAGATACCGTACTGTAGTGGACTTGCAATTTTTTTTTTTTTGGTATGAGTAAACGATAGTGATGTCCAGAGCGCAGGCATAAGATACCAGGAAGAAGTTTTATAAGTGGTTGAAGCAGACATATCATAACAATGGACCAAGCACCCTCCATTGTGGTACGCTGGCACAGATTAAGTAGCTTTCAGACTGTGCTCCATTAACAATTTTCCCGAGAATACGACCCTGGAGGTAATTACTAAGCAGGTGTGGTCCTCTCTCTCTCTGATGATCGCTGTCTTCTGTCTAAAATATTTGGATTATATTCGCTTTCTTCCAGTTCTGTGACAAGAGCCCCGTGTCCAGTGACTTGTAGATCTTAGCCAGTGGTTCAAACAGTGCCTCTGCTTCCTCTCGCAAATTCCATGTTGACTCTTTGTCGGGTTCCATTGCGTTTGTTTTATCCAGCTCACTCAATAGTTGTTTGCACTTCCTCCACTGTCGTGTGTATGGTGTCTAGCACCTGTTGGTGTATCCTCTCTCTCTGACACTGGAGTTGCTTCTGTTGCCACTGTGAACTTCTCTTTAAATCATATTCTCGACTCCTTACAGACTTTCTTGTCGTTTTTCGTGAGGTCACCTTCTTCCTTCTTCGGTCTCTTTGCCTGGTCTTTTGTTGTCGTTTTTTGTCTTCTGACGTGACTGTGCAGCAGTTACTGTACAGATTTGTCTTTTGTTGCTATGACATTCTCTTCCCATCCTTGCATATTCCTTTCTGGTTCTTCTCACCTCTTTTCTGTTTTCTTCGGTCTTCCATTTTCTATAGTTTTTTCCATAGTCTTGCACCTTTGTTTTTTTTACCCGTCTCTCCATCTTTGCTTGAACCAAAGGCTTTCTTTGCTTTTGCAATTTTCTCTTCTAGGTAGGAACTTCTCCTCTGCCTCTCGGCACTTCCCGACTAGATGCTGCATCATCTCAAGCACCGATTTTCATTCCGGTTCCGATTGTACGCTGCATTCAGAAATTATCTCATGCCTTCGAAGTCTCCCATTTTCATTGTTGACATCCACAAGATATTCGAAATTTAGTCCTTTACGGTCGCTGGCAACCAGAGGCTTCACCTACCCTATATCACCCACAGAACAGGTGTGTGTGTGTGTGTGGCTCCAGGAGTTGAGTCTCCGCTCGTATCTCCCGTGGCACTCACAGACACGTCGGGAAGACTCCCGGGAAAGGCCAGGGGGTTACTTTCTGAATGAGACTTTGTCTCCTCTGGTCTCTAAACTTCACGTAGCAAACACCCTATATCCGCAATTATTGTGGACCAAGAGAAGGTCTCCACAGTTAGTGTCTTTTATCTCTCTCTCTCTCTCTCTCTCTCTCTCTCTCTCTCTCTCTCTCTCTCTCTCTCTCTCTCTCTCCACACACACACACACACTATGTTGGGTTACATCAACCAATAGAAACGTATATTTAACCACAAATTATTACATTAAAACCCTGCACGACACGACTGGCAAGGCAGTGGTTGAGTACTACCAGGAAACGTTCACATGTGCACGAGTATCCCTGGTATATTCCTGCATGAGTATCCCTGGTATATCCCTGCACGAGTATCCCTGGTATATCCCTGCACGAGTATCCCTGGTATATCCCTGCACGAGTATCCCTGGTATATCCCTGCACGAGTATCCCTGGTATATCCCTGCACGAGTATCCCTGGTATATCCCTGCACGAGTATCCCTGGTATATTCCTGCATGAGTATCCCTGGTATATCCCTGCACGAGTATCCCTGGTATATCCCTGCAGGTTGAGGAAAGGGTTGCGTCACGTTACTCAGCTCTGAGAGAGTCCAGGTGCGCACAACTTACCTGGTCTCAATTTACATGTTCCGGCAGCAGAGGTACGTGAAGGTCACCTGTGTGGAGGAAGGTCATGTGCTTGTTCTGTTGTCATGACCAGCTGATTATTTCCTTCCTTGTACTCCCTTTCCTTACTCCCTTCTCTATACTCCCTTCCCTTACTCCCTTCCTCGTACTCTTTCCCCTTACTACCTTCCCTGTACTCCCTTCCCTTACTCCCTTCCTTGTACTCCCTTCCTTTACTTTCTTCCTTGTACTCCCTTCCCTTACTCCCTTCCTTGAACTCCCTTCCTTTACTTCCTTCCTTGTACTCCCTTCCCTTACTCACTTCCTTGTACTCCCTTCCCTTACTCCCTTCCCTGTATTCCCTCCCTACCTCGCCTCGCTTACCCTTGCCTTCCCTCCATTACCTTCTCCCTGTTCTCCCCTTCCTTTCCTCAGTCTATGTTCCTCCCTGCCTTCTTTCTATTTCTTCTTCCTTCCCATCTCTCCCCATCTTTCTATTTCCTCTTCTTTCCCATTCCTCCCTTTCATTCTCCTATTCTCCCTTCCCCCTGTCTCCCCATTTTTCCTTACCCCTCTTTTTCCCTTTCTCCTGCCTCCAGCGTTGCTTCCCTGCCCCACCCTTCCTCCTTGTCCCTTCTATCCTTCCCCCTTACCCCTACTATCATTTCCCCTTCCACTACTATCCATCACCCTCCCCCTACTATCCTTCTCCCTTCCTCTTCTATCCTTCCTCCTTCCTCTACTATCCATCCCCCTTCCCCTAAAATCCTTCCCCCTTCTATCTTTCCGCCTTACCCTACTATCCATCCCCCTTTCCCCTACTATCCACCCCTTCTATCCTTCCTCGTTCCCCTACTATCAATCCTCTTTCCCTTACTATCCATCCCTCTTCCCCCTACTATCCTTCCTCGTTCTGTTCTTCCTCCTTCCCCCTACTATCCTTCCTTGTTCTGTTCTTCCTCTTTCCTCCTACTATCCTTCCCCTTCCCCTACTATCCCTCCCCCACTATCCATCCTCCCTGCCATCATGTATCACTTTCCTCCCTCTTTCGCATCCTCTCTTTCAACGTCTCACTTCTCACTTCACCCTCTTCCTTTCCTCTCTCCTCCCCACCTCCTTCACCTTCCATGTTCTCTCTCCCCCTCCCTCTCCCCCTCCCCACCTTACTCTTCTCACCCCTTACACCGTGCTACACTCACCTGGTCTCCCCACTCACTGGCTTAATTAAAGTGAAATATCTCATATGAGGTAATTAGGAGCACTCCTAAATATATATATATATATATATATATATATATATATATATATATATATATATATATATATATATATATATATATATATATATATATTGTGTGTGTGTGTGTGTGTATGTGTGTGTGTGTTCACCTATTCACCTATATGTGGTTGCAGGGGTCGAATAATAGCTCCTGGCCCCGCCTCTTCACTGATCGCTACTGGGTCCCTTCTCTTCCCGCTCCATGAGCTTTATCATACCTCGTCTTAAAGCTATGTATGGTTCCTGCCTCCACTACATCACTTGCTAGACTATTCCACTTCCTGACTACTCTATGGCTGAAGAAATACTTCCTAACATCCCTTTGACACATCTGAGTCTTCAACTTCCAACTGTGACCCCTTGTTTCTGTGTCCCCTCTCTGGAACATCCTGTCTCTATCCACCTTGTCTATTCCCCGCAGTATTTTGTATGTCGTTATCATGTCTCCCCTAACCCTCCTGTCCTCCAGTGTTGTCAGGCCGATTTCCCTTAACCTTTCTTCGTAGGACATTCCCCTTAGCCCTGGAATTAGCCTTGTCACAAACCTTTGCACTTTCTCTAATTTCTTGACGTCCTTGACAAGGCACGGGTTCCAAACTGCCGCTGCATACTCTAGTATGGGCCTGACGTACACGGCGTACGTCTTGAACGATTCTTTACTAAGGTATCGGAACGCTATTCTCAGGTTTGCCAGTCGCCCGTATGCTGCACCAGTTAATTGGTTGATGTGTGCTTCCGGAGACGTGCTTGGTGTTATACTCACCCCAAGATCTTTCTCCTAGAGCGAGGTTTGCAGTCTTTGGCCACCTAGCCTATACTCTGTCTGCGGTCTTCTTTGCCCTTCCCCGATCTTCATGACTTTGCATTTGCAGGGTTAAATTCGAGGAGCCAGTTGCTGGACCAGGTGTCCAGCCTGTCCAGGTCTCTTTGTAGTCCTGCCTGATCCTCATCTGTTTAATTCTCCTCATTAACTTCACATCATCTGCGAACAGAGACACTTCTGAGTCTATCCCGTGTGTGTGTGTACTCACCTAGTTGTACTCACCTAGTTGTGGTTGCAGGGGTCGATTCATAGCTCCTGGCCCCGCCTCTTCACTGGCCGCTACTGGGTCTCTCTCCCTTCGCCATGAGCCTTATCATACCTCTTCGTAAAGCTATGAATGGATCCTGCCTCCACTACATCGCTTCCCAAGCTATTCCACTTCCTGACCACTCTGTGACTGAAGAAATATTTCCTAACATCCCTGTGATTCGTCTGAGTCTTCAACTTCCAGCTGTGCCCCCTTGTTGCTGTGTCCCATCTCTGGAACATTCTGTCTCTGTCCACCTTGTCAATTCCTCTCAGTATTTTATATGTCGTTATCATGTCCCCCCTTTCTCTCCTGTCCTCCAGTGTCGTCAGGTCGATTTCCCTTAACCTGTGTGTGTGTTTGTTGTGTGTGTGTGTGTGTGTGTGTGTGTCTGTGTCTCTGTGTGTAAGTGTCTGTGTGTTTTGTGTGTGTGTGTGTACAGGCTGCAGGGGGGGGGGGCACAGGGGGGTAGAGGGCAGCGTTGGTGGGCATCTTAACACCAGTCTCATTAGTACACAAAGGCTGACACTAATGACAGTAATTACTGGGCAATGGTGATTAAAGCTCTCGCTGACGTCAGCACCTCTCCGTCTGGTGCTCTGTCACTGAGCTCCTCCAGGAGAGCTCTCCTCGCCCTGCCCGGGAGTTCTTGATCTGGGGAACTGGAGCCAACCTCCCCTTTCTCCCACCAAGCATTATCACCTCCGGTAACCGGTATGACTCCTACGGGTCTAGCGTTTTTCCAGCAGCTCTTACATCTATGTGAAATTCCTGTTAATAAAATAATAATATAATAATAATAATAATAATAATAATAATAATAATAATAGCATTATTATTACATTTACCAGGAAAACGCTAACCCTGTTAATTAAGGTCGGCACTTGAGGAATGGAGGTCATCAGGTTTGATCCTAGGAAGGAAGAAGTAGCTCCAATTCCTTATATCAAGATTCCTTCACTAGCAATGGAGGATATATATATTATTTTTATTATTATTATTATTATTAATTATTATTATTATTATTATTATTATTATTATTATTATTATTATTATTATTATTATTATTATTATTACTATTATTATTATTATCATTATTATTCCTTCTCTTCTTCCTTTTCATTGTTGTTTCTCCACTTCCATTCTTTCCTTGTTACTTTTACCATCTTCAGTTAATTCACCATTTATTTGTTTGAATTTTGTCCCAGTTTCGGCAAGTTTTCCCGGTGGTTATCTCACCGTAACTCTGCCCACGGTTACCTCGCGACGTGGATTGTTATCGTGGCCCTCGGAGAACCAAAACAAAGCTATCGTACATCTGATATCGTCGAGCCTCGCCAGCAACGTTGCTCCTCTCGCCTCAAAATATATCATCTTAAATGGTTATTGTAATATCCAGACGTTTTAGATATCGTAAAATATGTATATATCTCGATTTCTCCTCTTGCGTAAGATATGTGAATTGTGGATATCTTATTTAACAGTGTTATCGCATGCACGAGGGAGTGATTTGGATCACAGTTCGCTTGCGAAAGTGATTTCTCTCTCTTTCTCTCTCTCTCTCTCTCTCTCTCTCTCTCTCTCTCTCTCTCTCTCTCTTTACACAGGGTTTTACAAGGCTAGGTTAAGGATTCCTAACTTTATTTGCAAGTTAAGAGCTGTTACCTACATCAGCTCATTTGAAAGCCTTTTTATTGTCATGAAACATACAAAAATGGAACAGGATGAAGTTAGAGCCATCTGTGGGCCAGCTGTGAGCCACCTGTGGGCCAGCAGTTTCATTTGATCAACTGACTTTATTTCGTTGATATCATTATACTGTACGAACATGTTCCAGACTCGAGTCATCCTGGGAATAAATGATCTCAAATGTAGCGATGTTCTGGAGAAGGGTACAGCCAGAGCGAAACTGCTGCTTGCTGCCCGTCTTGTGGTGTAGAAGCTCACTTCACGCCGTCCTCGGAGTGGAGCCAAGTGTACTTGTGCCTCGTACAGAATCTCGCAATACGTCGAAGTGTTGTAAGATTCCTGGCAGCTTTGCTTTCAAGACTTACAACGTGGTTCTTCATTCTCAGTTTGGAGTCATATTTCACCCCAAAGATATCATCTTCGTCCCCGGATGCTAAGACTCTCTCATTCATTCTTACCACTCCTCCAGCATTAATATCATGGTGCCTAGAGACCATTATTTATGTTTTCTCAGGAGCAAATGTTACCTGCCACCGTTTACCCCAGGCTGATATAGGTGTAAGCTGGTGATTGATGTAACTTGGAACAACTGGTATTTCCTCTCTTGCATAAATAAATGTTAGAATACAGTCATCTGCATATGCATGGGATTCTGGGATGAGATGAAGAAAGTTATTGAAGTAGACATTCCATAACAATGTCCCAAGCATTCGTCCTTGTGAAACACTTACACCAATAAGATGTCTTGTTGATTCTGTCTAATTGAGAACTATTCTTAAAGATCTACCTTGAAGGTAATCACTGAGGAGACATAGTGTAAAGCCTGCATTTCCCATTGCCTGCAGTTTGGCAAGAATCCCTGGTGCCATACTCGGTTGAAAACACCAGCAATGTCCAGTGCTGTTACATAGCTGACTTTGGATTCATCCAGTGTCTGGTGCCACTTAGTGTAGAAATTTAACAACAGATCAGCAGCAGAGTAAACTTTTCTGAAGCCATATTGACGGTCACAAGGAAGCGAGTGCTAGTCGACAAACTCTGTCATCTGCCGTGAGATTATTGTCTCGAAAATCTTACCAGTGATTGACAGGAGTGACACTGGTCTGCAGTTGCTGATTTCCGCTCTGCTCGTCTTTTTGTGAACAGGGAATACATTTTCCTCTTTCCACGGAGAAGGCCATTTACACTGTACTAGGCAGTGCTGATAGATGCTAGTTAGAGGTTGTGCTAGCTGGTCTGTACATCTACTCAGCAGTTTTGAGCTCAACTTATCTGCGCCCACAGCCTTTTCTTGTTCCAGCAATTTAAGGAGAAGATACACCTCACCGTGCCCAATTGTCACCACTGACATCTTCGACACAGTTCTAGCAGCTAGCCAAGGAGGGTCTCTTGCTGGACCAGGAACTTGCATTGTGGCCAGCAAAGTGTTCGGTAAAGAGGTCAGTTTTCTCCTGACTACTAGTAGAGGTGGTCCCATCCCATCGAGTTAGAGGTGGAATATGTTCATCAGATGAATAACCCTGTCGGTCCTTGACCATCACAACACAACATTAATGTTGTAATACACACTAACATCCATACATCACAGCACATCACAACACAACACAGCATCAGAGACACTAACAGAGACACACTGGCCAGGCTGCAGCATTTATGAATATTTATTAATTATTTACATATTTTTTAAAAATCCCATTAAAAATCTATAAAAATCAATATTTTTATAGAATATTTCATATTATTTTCGAAAAATACATGAAACATTAAAAAGCTCAGAAAAATGTGCTAAAATCGTATTTTATTGCATATTTCGACGAGGACAACCAGGTTTTGGAGCCCACCCTACCTGATACCAGCTTTCTTTATGTGTCAGCCTCCCATTTAGAGATGGCCCACTTTTGGACTTCTCCCATATGCCTACAGGCATGTGGGTTAGGTTAGGTTAGCTTAGGTTAGGTGAGGTTAGGTTAGGTCATGCTGTGACCTGTTCACAACCTCCGCCAATCAGACGAATCCATCACAAACGTCACTGAAGACTCAACCAATCAGAAGAATCCATTAGTGACTTTACTGGTAACCTCGGCCAGTAAGACGTGTGTTTACATTCTGGCGTCACAGGACCAGCTGTTAAGCTCTACCTGGGGACGAAGTTTACCTTTCGGGGGCCCACCTGAGAACAGTTTACACCCCTTCCCCCATGTTCTCTTAACTCTAAAATAAAGATATGAAGTAGATAACTTTAATGCATTCACTAGACGTCAGCTAAATACTAGATTTATGTGGTTTACACTAATTAGGTTTAGAGCCCATAGGCTTTAATCCTAATAAGTGTACGTAACCTGTTCACCACCAGGATACACTTCTCTGTGTATACAACTTTAAATTACTAATTACATTCTTTCTATTGCCCTGATATTATTATTATTATTATTATTATTATTATTATTATTATTATTATTATTATTATTATTATTATTATTTATTATTATTATATTATTATTATTATTATTATTATTATTATTATTATTATTATTATTATTATTATTATATTCAATAGGAAACGCAAAACCAGTAGCAATCCTACAGCTCTTAGTTAATCTGAAGTAATCAAGTTTAGGTTAGGTTAGGTTAAGATTAGGTTAAGGAGGGAGAAGAACTTCAATTATTTTGATCAGTATCCCTACATCATCAATAAAGGATACCTACTGAAGGGTGACATCAACCATACAGCTACAAGATTCCTTCCTATACATTCCTCAAACACCTTCCTTGCCAGCTAAACTAAAAACAAAAATTTGCTACTCAATTTACCCTAAGTGTAGAATAGGACATACTACCCACAGTGGTGGTGGATATTATTCACAGTTGTGGTAGAAATTGCCGGCAAGTAGATAGTGTCATCACTTCCCTCAGATCTGACTTGAGAGCTGAAAAGTCTCCAAAGGCGAGGCAAGGAGCCCTCAGAAACGAGGGTAAGTTGGGGCGCAAACTCACCAATCACATTACAAAGACTGCTTTCGTGTGCAACCAATCAGGGTAGGTGGGGACGAGATTGGACGCTTCTAAGAGGCCCCTGAGAAATGGTAGTCTTGTGGCATGTCAGGGGGAGGGGGTTAGAGGGTTAAGGGGGCCACGATAAATTTAGGGCCCGCCAAAGACGTTGGTCGCTATCGGTCAGTTCATCGGCAGTGTTGTTGGTGGGGTAGTGACTCACGCCCAGGCATGGGAGATATTGGATAATTACTTGATTTATCTCTCTTTCTCTCTCTCTCACTCTTCCTTTGTGTTCACATTGGTGCTGCTGGTGCCCAAGGCAGTTAGAGAGGGAGGGGCAGGGGTGGGAAGTCGCGGGGAGGGAAGAAACGTTAGATATGATAAAGTTAGTGTGGAGTTGGGAAGAGGGGGATTGGAGAGAGAAAGAGTGTGCATCAGATAATGAGAGGTGGGATGTCATCCCTCCTCCTTCTTCTTCCCCTTTCCCCTCCTCACATCACTACATCATGATGTCAGTGGTACAGGTCCGTTGTATCTGCTCTCTGTATGCCAAGATGTGAAAGTGAGCTGCGCTTGCTGTATTATTAATATCCACGGTGATGAAGATTACCCCCAAAACACACGTGGGAAGCGACTCCAGCATCTTAAAGTTGGGAGATGCAGTTAGTGCACTCTGTGAGGGAGGTATCATGCTGTGGTCCATCAAGTTTCCTGAAGAATACAAGTCACAATCCTGTAGCTGCAACACTTCATCACTAACCCACAACTGTTTTTCCTTTCCGTTTGAATCTTCTTCGGTAAATTGTGGGTTACTTACGCATGGGTTCGTGATATTTATACTCTTCTGACAAGACAACTAGGGAGCAAGTGATGGCCAATGTGTTTTCTTCTTCTCTGGGTCACCCTAGCTTGGTGGGAAACAACCGATGTGTCAACAACAAATCTGGAGTGTGAGCAGCAGCAGCAGCAGCAGCAACAGCAACAGCTGCTGCTGTTTCTGTGAGTTACTACCATGATTGATGAATGTGTTTGTTGACGCAGAGTTGCCCTTCCTAGCCACCTTAATGTATTTACTTACCACATGTTTTACAAGTTGCTATCCTGCCTCAGCAGTCACAAGACTGCCTCAGCCAGTCTTTTTAAGAAAAGATCATTAAAATCTTTACGCTTAGCCACTTTTAATTTACATATATTTTGTATATATGTTTGTTTTTCCAAAAAAAAAAAAAAAAAAAAATGTAAACGAGTAAACTAAGTTCAAAAACTATATGGCTCTGAGGGAGGCAAGGATATATTTACTGGGAAAGCTGCTGGGCTGTGATAGACAGTAAGGTCGCAGTTGGTGACGTTGAAGGAGACCTGAAGAGAAGTTCTGTTTCCTAATCCTTCCTATTAGAAGCCTCGTAGCTCAGCGGTAAGCCTTGGACCTGCCACCACCAGGGCCACGGTTCGAGCCTCCCGTCCTTATTTCTGTTTATTCATTTTCAGTCGTTTATTACGACTTCAACTGAGTTCATATATATATATATATATATATATATATATATTCATATATATTCATGGATAAACATAAACATAGATAAATAGACATGAAGTGGTAAGCAGAGTGTTTCTAGTGGAGTTGTCTTACAGGTTGCAATTATAACACTGGAAAGGTGAAGTTGTAAATGATTAAGTGGGGCGTTAGATTTAGCATTCTTGGCAGTGAGTGTAGTGTGTATTTACAATTGTAATGGTGACTGGAGGAGAGGGCGCAGCAGGTGCTGTGAGCTACCGTCACCTGCTGTGAGATACTGTGAACTACAGCTATTGTGGGCTACTGTGTGCCCGCCCACAATATCTCCACCCAAACCTACATTGCTGCTGTCTACCCATGGTTACAATTATTATACGCGAGCTATGCATTCGCCATACCCACGCCCACTCGCACCCACTCACCCTCACACCTATACCTACCCACCCTCGACCACCCACGCTGATCCCTACCCTCACGCCCACACACACGCAATGAGTATGCCATCCCATCCACGCCCACCCATGTTAAGTACACCTGCCTCTCCCCCCGCACCACCTCAACCCCCGTCCACGCCCACCCACATCGCCTGTGCCTCGCTAACGCCCACCCACAAGGGCCACTCCCACCCACACGAGCCACACCCACCTCCACGGGACACTCCCACCCGGTTTGTGTTCGAAAGGATTATTTTTCGGCCGTAGAATGAATTCTGTTTTGTTATTGTTCACAGTAAGGTCTTCTGCTCTCCTGACGGCGGTGCTCTGGGCGCTACGTTACATTAACACGACCCAAAATAAACTTCTCAACTCCTGACGGAGATCTTCTGGGCTCGGAAACCCTTCAGAAGATTCAGAAGGAAGGATCGAGGAACGTATCGTAGAGGGGTAAGACAAGATCCTTATGTTCAGTGAGATGGGAGGTAGAGAATTAGAATGTGATACAGTGAGAAAGAATTGAATGGGGTTATGATTGGAATGGGGTGAAATAGGTAAGAGACGAGTGGAGTGCGAAAGGGATAGGGAGGAATAGGACAGAAGTTATAATCAGAGAGGTAGAATATAAAGTAAGAGAACGAAAGCCATGGGAAAGATACTCAAAAAAAAAAGAAATAGGAAAGACATACACAAATGAATTGGAAAGGCGAGATCAAGAGATGAGAATAGGGTAGACACATGCAAGAACAGTGAATAGGAAAGAGATGCACAACATAAATAGGGTAGACATACACACAGAAGTGAATAATAAAAAAAAAATCACAACAATTTGCAAAGATTTGCAAACAGCAATTACTTAACCCAATTACAGAACCAACATGCCGCAGAAGCCAATTTCACGAACGAGCACAAACCAGCAGCAACCAGTCCCTTGCATTCGCCTAGACAGCAAGAGCAGCAACAGCAACAAGAACACTAGCCCCAACAACGCCTACAAGCACATTCCTAACAGCAACACAAGAAACAGCAACACCATCACCACTAGCAACATCAACACCACCACCAGCAACAACAGCGCCCACGAAAGCATCTCACAGCTCTTCCCGTTCGTCTGTGGTGTGCTGGACGCACACCACAGGAAAAAAAAGACACATAAATCGTCTGTGTGCCCAGAGCACAGCTCTGTGCCGACACCCTACCTCCCTAAGACCACATTCAACCTGCGCTCAAAGAGGCTCTTGAAAAGCTTCGCGGTGGGGCTTAATTAACGCGCAGAGCGCGTCAATCGTAATGACAAATCCCAAAAAGCTCCTTCCGGGAGGCAGCAACTGGCGGCCCTGATGCTCTCGTAATTGGCGTAGCGTTCAGTGCATCCTAACTAGCAACGTCCAGCCACCCACCAGCCTCAACTTCATAATTGTTAGCGCCTGGTTAGTCTAATTGTTAGCGCCTCGCTGGCTAGCTAGCTAGCTAGCTAGCTAGCCAGATGGGTGGGTGGGTAGATGGATTGATGCATGCATGGATGAAAGACATGTGGGTGGTGAATGGTTGGGTGGGTGACTGAGTAGATGAATCGGTGGGGGGAATGGGTAAAGTAGATGCGTTAGGTGGGTGAGGATGGAGTTATGTAGATGAATAGGTGAAGGCATAGAAAGATGGATAGGTGAATAATCTGGCAGGTTGATGGGGGAAAAAAAGCACGTAGACGGATGTAAAGCAGATAGATGGGTGAGAGAATCTATGCGATGGATCCCAGAGCTGTATCAACCAATGACCAGCTTGTGGATAGAAAAGCTGCTCACGGGAATCTATTTTCATTTCTAATGGACAAGTCCAATGACTCAGGTGCAGATTGTTGGTGACTTCAAGGGAGGTGTTCCTGCTTTGTCGTGATCTTCAAAAACACTTCCAAGGTGGAATCATTTTTCAAGACACTTGTTTTGTTCCCTCGAGACTGTGCGTCTTAACAGGGTAAAGATGTGTGGAAGTGCGACTTCAAGGAAGGATTCTTACACTGTCGTCATCTTGAAGCGTATGTCGTTTCTTCAACGTTTCTTGTTTCTTCTAAGATAAGAGTCGTCTGGGTTAAGATATGGTGAGGTATACGACTTAGTGGTTCAAGGTGGTGAACCATAGCCGTGCCTGGCTATGGTTCAGAGATATTGTTTTCACGAAAACTAAAAGGTATATTTTCCGATGTACCGTATTTTCGGGCATATAAGGAGCACGAGAGAATATGTGATATATAAGACGATGTTTGCAAGCACTTGTAGCGTAACGTTAGTAAACAACTGCTAAAGTGTAACCCAAAGCCTACCCTTGACGCTGACCTCGAGCATATAAGGCGCAGACTGATTAAAATGGTTCTGCATGTGAACTCAACAGCGCCTCCATCACACCAGTTCTTGGGGTCCTTCCTAGTCGCTGTGGAGTCCTTCCTAGTCGCTGTGGAGTCCTTCCTAGTCGCTGTGGGGTCCTTGCTAGTCGCTGTGGAGTCCTTCCTAGTCGCTGTGGAGTCCTTGCTAGTCGCTGTGGGGTCCTTGCTAGTCGCTGTGGAGTCCTTCCTAGTCGCTGTGGAGTCCTTCCTAGTCGCTGTGGAGTTCTGCAGTTGCTAGACCAAACGACTTTCTTTTTTTCTGTCGTGAAGAAAAGAGAACTGAGGTGATTTAAAAAAATATATGTTTTTGATTTAAGAGTTTCATTGTATTGTGGCAGCGATCAGTGTCTTGGTAGCCTCGCCAACTGTGTCACCATCGCCACCACCACGATTACAACCACCATCTCAACTACCACCACAACCACCACAACCACCACCCCCACTACCAATAACGTTACCGCCTCCTCCTACCACAACTATCTCCGTCACCCCCTATCCCCATCCCCTCTACCCACAAGCACCAATTTAACAACACAACGACAACCACCACTCCTACCCCACAACCACCACTCCTACCCCACAACCACCACCCCTGCTCCACAACCACCACCCCTGCCCCACAACCACCACCCCTGCTCCACAACCACCACCCCTGCTCCACAACCACCACCCCTGCCCCACAACCACAGCCTCCACCCCACAACCACTACTCTAGTATCACTTTTCCCCATTATCCCTCTTCGTCCTCCTCCTCTCAGGTAGGGAAGGTAAGGCAGCAGGCGGTGTGGGCGGGGATGGGCGGTGTGGCGGGCGGGCGGCACTCCACGCGTGCCACTCACTAAATATTCACCCGGCCTGCATACACGATGTCCCTCCGGCGTATATAATACGCTGTGGTGACGTCAGCTTCGCTGTGGCGACTGGCGTGAACTGGGCCACCCAGGGCCTCCCTCCATTACTTTATTGATGCTCTCTTGTGATATTCATTCTCCGGAACGGCTCCTGTGTGTGTGTGTGTGTGTGTTTACACTCGTCGAAGTGTTTGTTGTGCTTGTGGTGCCTTGAATCTCAGCTCCTGGCCCCACTTTTTTTTTAAACTACCATCACAGGCATTATTGGTTCATGGCTTCTTGGGCCCTGGCTTGCATAGCAGAATTAGACAGCTTGTCTAGTGGTGTAGTGGAGGTAGATAGCGGGTCTAGTGGTGTAGTGGAGGTAGATAGCGGGTCTAGTGGTGCAGAGATACCTTGCTACAGTATGTGTTGTTCTGTGTGGGTAGGTCACCTCCTGGAAATCCTGTCTCTTGCATGAAAATGAGTGTAATTGTTTTGTAGTTCCTCCTTCGCCCTCTCATTAAAATTTTGCTCCCTCTCCTCTCTCTCTTTCGTCTTCCATCCTCCCTCCCTCCCTCTTTCCTCTCTCAGGACAGCCGGTCGCAGAGGTAAGGGAAAAGTGAAGGATGAACCTCAGTGTGGTTAAGTGTTGTGTAATGCACTTAAACTATAATAATAATAATAACAATAATAATAATGTATAATATTAATATAATTAATCACAGAACGGGTAGGATTCGAAACCATGGTAAATATGTCTTAAAAAAAAACTCGCAGGTCAGTGCGCTAACAACTGTACCATAAAATGATATATATGGATATCGCTGTCACTGATATAAATGACTGAGAAAGACCTTGGAACAGTCATAAGCAATGATCAAAAAATATATTAAATTTGACGCCTTGCAGTGGAAAGCAAAGGCAACGTGATGCAGGATTATATAGTAAGAAATTTATAGGACAAAACCCCTGAAACAGTGAAAACTCTGGAATGTTTTTTCCTCAGAACTCGTGTATGTTTTTGTTTAGTTCTGTTTCCATCATTATACAAGACTCGACGATATACACACATTCGAGAGAGGAGTTAACGACGACGTTTCGGTCCGACTTGGACCATTTGCAGAGTCGTAAGTTTTTCTCCTACGTGTGGCTTATTTGTGTATTGTTCCAGCCACGGTATTGTGCCTTTTCGTTCTCAACATTATTATATTTGAAAGGGTGTAGAGAAGGGTAATAAAACTCACCATCAGTACAGAAGAAACTGTATGAAGAGAGTCAAAACCCTTCAACGTGTTCTGACGCAGATAACAGAGGCTACGAGGTCACCTCAAACAGACCTTCAAAACCAAGTCAAGAATTTTAGGTAAAAAGATCTTATCGAAGTGAAAAGTGATACGACGATACGACACGATGGTATGAAACTCCGTGGCAAGCAGTTTAACACTAATGTGAAGAATACTTTCCAAATATATCATTCTACCGGTCACGATCTAGTAACTGACCAGAGAGTTCTAACTCCTTCCCAAAGGAAGTGAGGAGTTGAGATGTGAAGCAGTGTAGTTCTAGTCATGGGAGAAGGTGGTTTCCAATCCCTTTTAAGTAGGAATAATAACTGTTTGCATTCCAAAATAAAAAGAAACTATGAGAGTTACGGCAAAAATCATAGAAGTAAAAAAAAAAGTCTTAAAATGGACTAGTTCGTGAAATACTAAAAGCACATCAAAATCCCTCCATTACTTTTTTATGATGGAACGTTCAAGGGGTATCATCAGTAGAATCAGTTGTAAACAATGTTGTGGCTGGCAGTGCTGTAGCAGGATTAGTTGCAGTGAGTATGGCACTGTTGCGGTGAGTATGGCATTGTTGTGGTGAGCATGGCACTGTTGCAGTGAGCATGGCACTGTTGCGGTGAGTATGGCATTGTTGTGGTGAGCATGGCACTGTTGCAGTGAGCATGGCACTGTTGCAGTGAGTATGGCACTGTTGCAGTGAGCATGGCACTGTTGCAGTGAGCATGGCACTGTTGCAGTGAGTATGGCACTGTTGCAGTGAACATGGCACTGTTGCAGTGAGCATGGCACTGTTGCAGTGAGCATGGCACTGTTGCAGTGAGCATGGCACTGTTGCAGTGAGTATGGCACTGTTGCTGTGAGTATGGCACTGTTGCAGTGAGCATAGCACTGTTGAAGTGAGCATGGCACTGTTGCAGTAGTGGGCGTTGTAGCCAATGTTTTCAGTCTACTTCTACCTTTTCTGTGTCTATGTCTATTTTTTTTTTAATATGGTATGATGTTTCCTGTCTTCCCTGTTTCATACTGGCGGTGTGGCGGATTGAGTGGAGGGCGGGGAGAGAGCCTTCTGTTATACTATCATCGCCTCAGTAATCTGGAAGCCAGCAGAGATAGGCGAGCCTCGCTTCGCCCTTTTTTCTGCAGCAGATAACTCCCTCTTTCATTTCTCCCTTCCTTCTCTTTTTCCATCCTCTCTCCCTGCGTCACTCCTTTCTCCACCATTCCTCCCTTTCTACCTCCCATTCTCCTCACTTCTACCCTCACTCCCCCTCCCTCACTCCCCCTCTCCACGAAGCACTTGCAACATCAGCTAATTAATGTGACCTAATACTTTGTTCTTCACCTACCCTATGTCTACCTTTATGCAAATTGTGTCCACTCTCCCTCTTTATTAGTTAGTATCTCCCTCCCCCTCACCTTTATCCATTTATTTACGTCAGTTTCATTTACGCTTCTCTCGTCTTCTATTTCTATCGATCAGCGGTTGTTTAATCAGCTATCTAATTATCCCTTATTAGCTGATTTATTCACATTGTCTCCCAATCCTCCTTCATTTCTTGATTCGCTAGAGGTATCGCGAAGTTCGCTGGGGAAAAGTGTTCGACTCACACTCGCAAGGCCGCAGGTTCGACTCCCTGGTCCGTTTTCTTTACCACCCCTGCCCCTCCTCTGCCCCTATTTCCCTGTCCATCTGAAGGTGAAAATAGGCCCCTGTGTGTTAGTTTGACTGTGGGTGGCATTAAGAAAAAGGAAACAATACGTGTTTGTGTGTGAAAATTCTAGGTATCTGTTGGAATGTTATGTCTTGTGTGAGAGAAGTCTCAAGTCAGTCGTCCTGTGGGAGAGAGTGGTAGCAGAGAATGTTGGTTTTTTTTTTTTAACTTAACAACGCTTCGCTCAAGGTTGGGCTTTGTCCGACACCAGTGGATTTATTCACACCTGTCGGCTTTTGCCATTGTCTCCCCACTCCAATACTGTGTGTGTGTGTGTGTAAGACACTCCAGCCCTGTGTGTAAGAAACTCCAGCCCTGTGTGTAAGAAACTCCAGTCCTGTGTGTAAGACACTCCAGTCCTGTGTGTAAGACACTCCAGCCCTGTGTGTAAGAAACTCCAGTCCTGTGTGTAAAGAAACTCCAGTCCTGTGTGTAAGACACTTCAGTCCTGTGTGTAAGACACTCCAGTCTTCCTGGAAGTACTCAGGTGTTGAGTAAAAGGCATCCTTCTACCTGATGGTGTTAATTAAATAAATTTTAATTTTTCCCCCTTACTCCTTTCCTTTCCTCTCCCCCAATGTATCTCTCTCAGTCCCTAATTCTTTCTCTAAATCAGAATTGCCTTCCTCCTCATTCTGTCCCTCATTTGACCCTTAATTCTCTCTCTCTCTCTCTCTCTCTCTCTCTCTCTCTCTCTCTCTCTCTCTCTCTCTCTCTCTCTCTCTCTCTCTCTCTCTCTCTCTCTCTCTCTCTCTCTCTCTCTCTCTCTCTCTCTCTCTCTCTCTCTCTCTCTCTCTCTCTCTCTCTCTCTCTCTCTCTCTCTCTTTCTCTCTCTCTTTCCCTTCTCTCCCTCTCCCAACCCCCTCACATCCTGACTCCCTTCTTCCCTGCCTCCCTTCCTTTCTCCACCGTTCTCAGCGCGTTGCTCGGCCCCTCCCTCTCTGCAACCTGGAGATCCAGTTGCAAGGTACACATTATGGGAGGGGACCCACGTGCAGGAAACCCGACTCTCTCTCTCTCTCTCTCTCTTTCTCTCTCTCTATCTATCTATCTCTCTCTATCTATCTATCTATCTCTAGAAGGTAACAATGGCTACACCAATATGTAAGATATTAGCCAGGAAATGTGCACTGATCTATCCTCCTAGGCATTATCAATTTTAGGCCAAATAATATTAAAAAAAAAAAAAAACAGAAAACCACGAAATTCAAAATAAAATATCCAGATATCTTCATTACTTCTTATTAAAAACATTAGCATTTTTATTACAAAATTACTCGGTATTTTTTTTCTTTGCAGATATGGTGTCGTATGCCCAGATTACCAGGAGGTCTATGAAAGTAATGCGTTGACTCGTAAATGGTCCAGGACGGACCGAAACGTCGCCATAAGCTCCGTTGTGTGTGTTTCGGTTTGACTGCCACTTGGAGCTGAATCACTGGAAGTTGAATACTGAAGAAGAGCGACAGAGATCTCATCTTCACGTCTTGAACGTCGTAACATGTTTTGGAAGCATCGACGACACGAGGGGACAAGAGCTACGCTTCCTCCCTACCCGAGCCAGGATCGCTGTCTCAGAGGTAAGGTGACCCGTATGTTGTGTTGTCTCTTGAGGCGGTACAATGTTCGTAGGGTCGAATCCTGGCCTGCCGCAGTTTGGTAAATGATTTAAAATCACTTGTTTCGTGATTTCATTTATATATATATATATAATATTTCCCTGCCACTGGGATTTCTAAATGCCTGCTAGAAACGTGACAGTAACAACGTTTTACGCAAAATAAAAACATGTATCAATGTTTCCTCCCTTCCCCTCACTTCTGGCTAATTAAGCGAGTAAGAAGCTTGAGGAAGATTACTCATGATCAATAGCAACATGTGCTCCATGATCACCTCAAATGGACACTAAGTCCTGACCGGTAAAACTCACTAGTATATTTTTTCCCCTCGGAGCTCAAAAACCAGCGAGGGGAAAAAAATAAATTTTTGCATCAAAATTATTGGAAATTCTGTTGTTGCAGTCGTCTATAATTTTCTAGCTTAGAATTAGGTATAATGAGCTGGGTATAATTAGTCTCCCCTTCTAATGAGCTCTCAATAATCTACTGGCTGTAATTTAATTAGCGTGCGGCCAGGTATTTGTGGAGGCAGGTAGGGGGAAAATAGGTATCCATGTTATGAATATTTTAATTAGTAGTTGAACACAGGTGAGGCGATGCTGACGAGCCCTGAGGAGGAGCTCGCTGCTCCGGGTTGGAAATATTATAAAATTGTGGGGAGGTTTGTCTGTGTGTCCTGTCTGCCATGAGGTATGTCTGTCTCTCGGTCCCTCTGTCTGTTTCTTTGCCTGCGTCTGTTTCGCCCTTCGTCTTACTCAGCTTCTGTGTATCCCTGTCTCTTCCTTTCTGCATGTTTGCTTCTGTTTTTAATTGTTATTCTGTCTATGCGCTGTTTTTTCCTTGTTTATTTGTTTAGTTTCTCTCTCTCTCTCGCTCTGTCTGTCTGTCTATCTGTCTGTCTGTCTGTCTCTCTCTCTCTCTCTCTCTCTCTCTCTCTGCATTCCTCATGACTATGTCTACATGTGTGTGACTTTTTTTGCGTCTGTTAATGGCTGTGTGTGTGTGTGTGTGTATGTGCGCACGTGTATGTGTGTGTGTGTGTGTATGTGCGCACGTGTGTGTGTGTGTGTGCATGTGTGTGTGTGTGAAGGTGACAAATAAAATCATTTTCTCATCAAATAGATTTATTACCAACGTTTCAGTTAAATAATTCACCGTCAGCAGGATTCTAATAAAAATAAAATAGCCACATATAAATTAGCTAAACCTGTTTCAACTGTAATATTTCCTTCGGAAACCGAACATCACTTATCAAGTGCCAGCCACTTATCAAGTGCCAGCCACTTATCCGGTGCCAGAGCACCGGAAAAAATTATTAACTTTGGGAAGTTTAGAGAGTTCGCATGTTAGGGAGTCCAGAGCCAGAGCGTAGCGATTACACCGCCGTAGTTCCGCTATTTACACTGTTCCACTATCACACCGCCGTTGTTCCACTATTTACACTGTTCCATCGTAGTTCCACTATTTAGGTTAATATAATCAGTTCTTCATTCTCATTTCTTGCGCGAGTTTCTTCTCTTAATGTTGACATCGGTCTGACCACTGTTTAAGTGGGTCAGTTTTGGCTCGACCCTTCCTAGGGCGACACATGTTTACTTGCTTGTGTTTTTCTTCCATGTTTTAAACTCGTTTTATTTGTAATTGGTCACAATTTCTGTCCTTCCATGTTTGTGTAAGAGTTGTGGTGCTTTCTTGTAGTTTTTGGGTTACGGATCCTGATGAAGGTGACTGGTTCACCGAAATGTTGATCAATTTACTTTGCGAGAAAATTGCCCTTCCTATCACACACACACACACACACACACACACACACACACACACACACACACACACACACACTGAGTGTTCCTCAGGATTTATAATTAATAAATATTTTATATTTTAACTCATGTTTATGTCTCAGTTAAGACTCAGAGGAAGAGAGGGAAGAGGAGGAGGAAGAGGAAGAGGAGGAGGAGGAGAAGAAGAAGAAGAAGAAGAAGAAGAAGATGATGATGAAGAAGACGAAGAAGAACAAGAACAAGAACAAAAAGCAAGAACTGGGTGTCCTCCCCCCCCGTAGTAGCCATTTTGGAGGGTGGGTGTGAGCGGCGGGAGGAACAGCCAAAATAAACCAAGCGTCACGTGCAAACACCTTCCCACCTCTCCTGTCACGCCATTGGCGCAGCCCAGACCAATGGCGTGAAATCTCACACCTCAGCGTCACCTGTGATAGGCCGGGGCCACTCCCCTACCACCAATCCCGCCCGGGATGCCACCTCAGGTGTCAACAACCTACACAGACGGTGTATTCCTGTTTCCCCTCCCCCCTCGCCTCCTGCACCTGCCTTCACCTCTACCTTGATGCATTCTCAGCTTGTCCTAACATGCTGATGAATGAGACACATGTGCAACACCTGGGTTGCACATGTGTCTTCTCATTTCTTTGTATATACAACTACATTTAGATAAAGTAGTTGGTGACACACATGAAAATATACAAAATGTGAGATCTTCTTAGTTGCAAAGTTGGTTGTTTCCTCATGTTCCTCACTGAATTTGTTCCTCACTTGTCAGCTTGTAATTTTCGAGCAGGGTCGCTACAGACAGAAAACTTGACACTAGGAAAGCCAAAAAAAAAAAAAATATTAAGACGGAGGATCGAGCCTCCATAACTTTGCGCTGAACGACTCTTCTGCGCTTAGCGTTGTGTTTAACACAAATATGTAAAGAATAGACAACATACAAGGTACAGAAAAGGAAGGTTTCAGATGTATGTGGAGTGTCCGTGGCACCACCTGTGGCACCACGGACAGTCCACCTGTGGCACCTTGAGTAGAGTGCATAGCCTCCAGGTCACCGGGAACCATGTCATTTGAAAGTCATGAGGAGAGGGGGACGGCAGCTTGAGCTCTACCTTAGCTGTGAGTGAGCAGAAGGGGGTGTACTTGGCTTTAAATCCCCCTAGGAAGGATTCAGTGTAAATATGAGAATACGTAGAGTAGGGGGTCCAAGAGCTGGAGATCAGCCTTTGCGAATGCAAGTAGGTAAGGGCACACACACACACACAAAGGTTGAGGGAAATAGGACTAACAACACTGGAGGAAAGAAGGGTCAGAGGAGACATGATAACGACATACAAAATACTGCGGGGAATTGACAAGGTAGACAGTGACAGGATGTTCCAGAGAGGGAACACAGAAACAAGGGGACACAACTGGAAGCTGAAGACTCAGATGAGTCAAAGGGATGTTAGGAAGCATTTCTTCAGCCACAGAGTAGTCAGGAAGTGGAATAGTCTAGAGAAAGATATAGTGTAGGCAGGAACCATACATAGTTTTAAGACAAGGTATGATAAGCTCATGGAGCAGGGAGAGCAGAGACCCAGTAGCGGACAGCGAAGAGGCGGGGCCAGGAGCTGAGTCTCGACCCCTGCAACCACAATTAGGTGAGTACAATTAGGTGAGTACACACTAACACACTAACACACAGAGTCATAATTCCCGTTTTCTCTCATCTCCAGACAACAGAAATCGATTATTTTTCTCATTTCACTTCTGTTAGTACTCTGTTGATAAACACTGTGTGTATGGTTGATATATATATATATATATATATATATATATATATATATATATATATATATATATATATATATATTAAATATATAAATATATATATATATATTTTTTTTTCAACAAGTCGGCCGTCTCCCACCGAGGCAGGGTGACCCAAAAAGAAAGAAAATCCTCAAAAAGAAAATACTTTCATCATCATTCAACACTTTCACCACACTCATACATAATCACTGTCTTTGCAGAGGAGCTCAGATACGACAGCTGAGAATTGTCCCTCCCAGCTGTCACTATCCCAGACCCCTCCTTTAAAGTGCAGGCATTGTACTTCCCATTTCCAGGACTCAAGTCCAACTAAATCAATTAACTGGTTTCCCTGAATCCCTCCACAAAATGTTACCCTGCTCACACTCCAACAGATCGTCATGTCCCAAAAACCATTCGTCTCCATTCACTCTTATAAAACACGCTCACACATGCATATATATATATATATATATATATATATATATATATATATATATATATATATATATATATATATATATATATATATATATATATATATATATATATATATAATATATATATATATATATATATATATATATATATATATATATATATATATATATATATATATATATATATATATATATATATATATATTCTCTCGCTGTTGCCTCTTCTCTTTCTCACTCTCTCTCTTCGCCCCTCCTTCCTCTTTTTTTCATTTCTCCCCTTTGCTCTTCCTCTATTTTATTTCCAATATGTTTTTCTATTGATGGTCTCCTTCCTCCTGGGTTACTCACCTTCCCTTTCCTGATTATTTCTTCTCTTGTATTTTCACTCCTTTGAAAATTTTGTCTATACTTTTGATTTTTTTCTTTATGTATGTATACATTATGTATGT
>WNWK01000167.1:70000-177500 GCA_009830355.1 Cherax destructor | reverse complement strand
GTGGTGAAAGTATAGTGGTGGGAGTTAGTGGTTTTGGTGGTAGTGGGAATGAGAGGGGTAGTACTGGTGGTGGTGGAGGTGGCACTGTTGGGGATAGTGTCGGTGTTAGTATGGTGTTGGTGATGATATTGGTGGTGGGGAATATGGTGGTGAGTGAGGGGACAGCAGGAGACCTTGGGCGATGGTTGGGACAAGACTGAACCAACATCAACAACAACAAGAGTAATAATAATAATAATAATAATAATAATAATAATAATAATAATAATAATAATAATAATATAATAATAATAATAATAGGAAGAAGAAGAAGAAATATGAGAACGTATCAAATATAATGACGAAATAATAATACAAATTATGGTGGTTAAAAATAAAAAGAGAGGAAGGAAAGAGGAAGTAGAGAGGAGGAAGTGGAGGAGGAGAATGTGAGAGAGGAAACAAGAGCAACAGCTGGCAAGGAAACACAAGGTTGTGTGTGTGTGTCTGTGTGTGTGTGTCTGTGTGCATACTAACCATTTCGTCTTTGTGAAGGTTAAACTTCAGCTCCTGGCCCCCTCTGATCCGTCAACCTACTGCAGCAGCTGGATGCTGGCCTCTTGGAACCCATCAAAACTTCCTATCAAACCATCAGTCCACTTTGCCTAAACATCCACTTTCTGCAGCTCACACCACTTGCTTGCTAACCTTACATAGAGGAAGTGTAACTGGTGTTCACTTACTTCTTCTAAGTGTTCTTCCTTCAAGTGCTCCTTGTTTACTTCTTGGTCGTTTATGTCTTTCATGTATCTTGTACGTCGTGATTTTATTTCCCCTGACTCTTCTTTCTTCACTCTTAGTGGGTGGCATGTGGGTGTGGTGGTTGACACGTGGGCGTGGTGGTTGACACGTGGGCTTGGTGGTTGACGCGTGGGCGTGGTGGTTGACACGTGGGCGTGGTGGTTGACGCGTGGGCGTGGTGGTTGACACGTGGGCGTGGTGGTTGACACGTGGGCGTGGTGGTTGACACGTGGGCGTGGTGGTTGACACGTGGGCGTGGTGGTTGACACGTGGGTGTGGTGGTTGACACGTGGGCGTGGTGGTTGACGCGTGGGCGTGGTGGGAAACTCAAGATCCCGTGTATACAACTTCATGTATACATTATACTGTCATTATTGGAAAGAGAGAGAGAGAGAGAGAGAGAGAGAGAGAGAGAGAGAGAGAGAGAGAGAGAGAGAGAGAGAGAAAGAGGAAAATTCTGAAAATGTCAGTGTATAGAAGGTAGAAGTATAGGAACGGTGAGGAGATAAGAGGGAAAGAGTTAGAGGAGAGAAGACAAGGGAATGGGGTAATAAACAAGGAAGAAAGAAGTGCAACGAAGGAGGAGTAGGATAAGACGGAGATGACGAAGCATGATAAGGAAAAAGAAGTATTTGGAACACTAGGATAAAGAAGAATAAAAAATACAAAAAGAATTAAAAATAAAGTATGGGGAAGGAACAGGGAAAATGAGAAAACGAGTAAGAATAGAGGATTGCAAGAATAAGAAGAGCAAAAAAGAGGGAAAGAAGCAGAAGAAGAAGAAGAAGAAGTAGAAGAAGGAAGTGGAAGATAAGGATTAGAATGAGAATGATAAGGAAGTTCGGGAGACATGAAGGACGTGATAATGGAGAGAAGAGGCAATAGTATGGAAGGGAAGGATAAGAGAAAAGAGGAGGGATGAGGAAGAGGAGAAGGAAAAGGAAGCAAGAGAGAGGAATGGAGGGATCGCATGTCTCAACTCGTAATGCTAATTCTGTCTTGTCTGACAACTGATAGCAGAGGACAGCACTCCTGGAGGAGGAGGTCGACGACGACGACGACGAGGAGGAGGACGAGGAGGAGGTCGACGACGACGAGGAGGAAGAAGATGATGGGAGGAGGAAGAAAACTAGAGGGTCAGGAGGAAAATTGGAGGAGGAGCTGAGAAAGTCAGTCAACCAACTGATCATTCAACTGATCATTCAGTCTGAGGAGCTGAAGCTTGAAAAAAAAAAAACTATTCAGCCCTTATAGGTCGCCTATAACCACTAAGTAAACTGTTATACGTAACGGCAATATATATTTTGTATATATTATACTAGAGTTACACCTAATTTAAGTCTGGTTGAAATGCCTTGCATAACTTTAGACTCTTCTGTTTAAGAAATAAATGTCTGTAGAACAAGTTCATCCGTGTGGGAAAAAAATAAACAAATTATGTATTCTTGTTACTGTTGTTATGTATCTTGGTTTTCTTAAGGTTATTTTCCCTAAATGTGTTCATTTTACGACTGAGTGTGTCTGAGCATGAGCATTTGAAGTGTCTAGCACTTCAAATGCTGCGGGAGTCTTAGTCTCGGTTTCTGGTACCGCCTCACAATTACTCACATGGGCCACACTAAATTCCTCATTTCACGGCCGCTAGAGTACTTAAAGCTATGCAAGGAATCTGCTTCCACTTTTCCCTCTTCAAAGTCATTCCACTAATCTCTGACAGGAAGGAGCCCAGTTAAAAAAAAAAAAAGCCCTATACTGAAATAAACCCAGGTAAACAAAGCCCTGTACTTGAAGGAGCCCAGCTAGACGTGTTAGAAGAGTTTGAGGGTTTGTGAAGTGTAGCTGTGAGAACTATGTATCACCTGCTGAGACAGAATTGTTTTGTTGACTAATTTTGTGCCCTTAGCTTTTATTTCAACATTTTCTATGGGATTCTCTGAGTATTTTGTACGTCGTGATCCCGTCAATATTGATTTTTCCTATTTTCTATTGCTGTAAGATTTAATTCCTTTATTTTTTCTTCATAAGTCATTCCTTTCAGGTCCGGGACTAGTCTCGTAGCGAACCTGTAATTTTTTTTAATGCTCATAGACTCTATCTTTGTCAAATGTGGGTTCTACACAGGTTCTGTATATTCTATGGTAGGTCTGACATGTGTTTGAATTCAGGCATGTAGGGTAATTAAACTGCCTTTTTTAAAGTCTGGTAGGCATTGTTAAGACCTATTCACTTTATTTACTTCACTTCTTCCTACTTTCTTTGCTCTCCCCTTCCTCTTTCTCTTCGCTGTACTTTCATTGCTGCCCTTTCTCCCTACTTTCAATAGTCATTTTATCTTCCACGTACCCTTCTTTACAGTTTCATTGCTCGCTCCTTCTTCCCACATTCCTCCTCCACATTTCTCCCTTTCCTCTAGTTCCTCGTCCCCTTCACCTTCAATCTCTACCTCGCCACTACAGCTGGAAACAACCTAGGAAAACCACCACCTAACGCTCAAAACTGAGCGCGTATCCTTCTTGGATACGCTCTCAATAGGGTGTCACACGACCCAGCTCTCTCTCTCTCTCTCTCTCTCTCTCTCTCTCTCTCTCTCTCTCTCTCTCTCTCTCTCTCTTTCTCTCTCTCTCTCTCTCTCTCTAAAACTTGGCGTATAGTCCTTCAAACAAAAGAGTTTAGACAGGCACAGCCTTCTGCCTTTTCATCCTTGACTCACACACCAAGATAATACACGATAGTCCTTAATCTAGGTAAAAGCAGATAGTTCTCCTCAGCAGACAGACTCGGTGGGGACTTCCAGGTACTCTGCTATCTGTCTTTCCCATGTACTCCCACGTATGCTTGCCAGTGTAGGACACGCTAAGACACAGCTATTGACATGGAGCAGTTGGTGACGTGCTTATCGCAAGGTCAGTCAGGTTAAACACTGCTGGGTCTGGTTAGTAACTGAATAGATGACCGTGTGGACACATCCTCCTCCAGCATCCATAGTCCTCCAAAGACCCAGATACAATTATAGATTCTTCTCCACTTCCATAGACCTCTGCAGCACCACTTACAATTACAGACCCTTTTCCAGCATTCATAGCCCTCCCTAACACCATATACAAGTGGACTCAAATGCATTTAAAGTGAGTCAGGCGTAGGAGGCTTATCTTAACTAGGGAATAATTGCTTATCGGCAGTGACTGATGGCCTGGTTGACCATGATGAACTATGGCTGGGTACCAGGCATTATGTCTCCCAGAGTAATACTTTGTCAGGGGAAAAAAACACAAAGGGATTTCACCTCAGGCTATGATGTGATGTTTATTTTGTTGTAACTCTTTATAAGTGAGTCATACAGTTCTGGGTCATACACTGCTGGATATGTGCTTTATTTGGCTGGTGTGGCGTCATACATGGCTGTGTTTGGCTTGTATGGCGTCATACATGGCTGTGTTTGGCTGGTGTGGCGTCATATATGGCTGTGTTTGGCTGGTGTGACGTCATACATGGCTGTGTTTGGCTGGTGTGGCGTCATACATGGCTGTGTTTGGCTGGTGTGCCGTCATACATGGCTGTGTTTGGCTGGTGTGCCGTCATACATGGTTGTGTTTGGCTGGTGTGGCGTCATACATGGTTGTGTTTGACTGGTGTGACGTCATACATGGCTGTGTTTGGCTGGTGTGACGTCATACATGGCTGTGTTTGCCTGGTGTGCCGCATACATGGCTGTGTTGGCTGGTATGGCGTCAAATCGTTTGGCTGGTGTGCCGTCTTACAGGCTGTGTTTGGCTGGTTGCCGTCATATAGCTGTGTTTGGCTGGTTTGGCGTCATACATGGCTTTGTTTGGCTGGTGTGCCGTCATACATGGCTGTGTTTGGCTGGTATGGCTGCTCGGTGTGATGCGTATTAACTTTCACGGGCAATCGTTTAGTATTAGCGCGTCTTGAGGGATGTTGAGGGCGGTTAAAGTGTTATCCAACCCACCTCACCTGGTTGTGGTGGTGTTGGTGGTGGTGAGGTAGGTGGTGTGGAGTGGTGGTGGTGGTTGTGGTGGTGGTGTGTGGTGGTGGTGGTGGTGGTGGTGGTGGTGGTGGTGGTGGTGGTGGAGGTGGTGGTGGTGGTGATGGTGGTAGTGGTGGTGGTGGTGGTATGGTGGTGGTGGTGGTGGTATTGGTGGTGTAGTGGTGGTAGTGTGGTGGTGGTAGTGGTGGTGTGGTGGTGGTAGTGGTGGTGGTGGTGGTAGTGGTGGTGGTGGTGGTGGTGTGGTGGTGGTGGTGGTAGTGGTGGTGGTGGTGGTAGTGGTGGTGTGGTGGTAGTGGTGGTGGTGGTGGTGGGTGGTGAGTGGTGGTGGTAGTGGTGGTGGTAGTGGTGGTGGTGGTGGTAGTGGTGGTGGTGGTGGTGGTAGTGGTGGTGGTGTGGTAGGTGTGGTGTGGTGGTGGTGGTGGTAGTGGTGGTGGTGTGGTGGTGGATGGTGTGTGGTGGTGGTAGTGGTGGTGTGTAGTGGTGGTGTGTGTAGGTGGTAGTGTGGTGGCATGTGTGGTGTGTGTGTAGTGGTGTGTGGTGTGTGTGTGGTGGTGGTGGTGTATGGTGGTGTGTGGTGGTAGTGGTGGTGTGTGTGTGTAGTGGTTGTGTGGTGGTAGTGGTGTGTGGTGTGTAGTGGTGTGTGTAGTGGTGTGTGGTGTGGTGGTGTGGTGGTGGTGGTGTGTGGTGGTAGTGTGGTGGTGTGTGGTGGTAGTGGTGGTGATGTGGGTGGTGTGGTGTGGTGGTGTGTGGTGGTGGTATGTGGTGTGGTGTGTGGATGTGTAGTGGTGTGGTGTGTAGTGTGTGAGTGTGTGGTGGTAGTGTGGTGGTGGTGGTGAGTGGTGGTGGTGGTGGTAGTGGTGGTGTGGTGGTAGGTGTGTAGTGTGTGTGTGTAGTGTGTGGTAGTGGTGGTGTGTATGGTGGTGGTGTGTGGTAGTGTGTGGTGGGTGTGTGGTGGTGGTATGGTGTGTGTGGTGTGTAGTGGTGTGTGGTGGTGGTAGTGGTGTGTGGTGGTGTGTGTGTAGTGTGTGTGTGTGTGGTGTGGTGGTGTAGTGGTGTGTGGTGGGGTTGTGTGTATGTGTGTGTGGTAGTGGTGTGTATGTGTGTAGTGTGGTGAGTGGAAAGTGGTGGTGGTAGTGGTGGTGGTGGTGTGTAGTGGTGGTGTGTGGTAGGTGTGTATGTGTGAGTGTGTGTGTATGTGTGTGTGTGTGTGGCATGTGTGTGGTATGTGTGTAGTGTGTGGTGTATGTGTGTATATATGTGTGTGTGTAGTGTGTGTATATATGTGTGTGTGTATGTGTGTATATAGTGTGTTGTGTGTGTGTAATGAGTGTGTGCACTGAATGTCCATATTTCATGACACACTCGTGCTGCCTGTGCTGTCTGCCTGCTGCCTGTCTGTGCTGCCTGCCTGCTGTCGTCTGCCTGTGTGCTGCCTTGCCTGCCTGCCTGCCTCTGCTGCCTGCCTGCCTGCCTGCTGCCTGCCTGCCTGCCTGCCTGCCTGCCTGCCTGCCTGCCTGCCTGCCTGCCTGCCTGCCTGCCTGCCTGCCTGCCTGCCTGCCTGCCTGCCTGCCTGCCTGCTCCTGCCTGCCTGCCTGCCTGTCTGCCTGCCTGCTCTGCCTGCCTGCCTGCCTGCCTGCCTGCCTGCCTGCCTGCCTGCCTGCCTGCCTGCCTGCCTGCCTGCCTGCCTGCCTGCCTGCCTGCCTGCCTGCCTGCTTGCCTGCCTGCCTGCCTGCCTGCCTGCTGCCTGCCTGCCTGCCTCGCCTGTCCTGCCTGCCTGCCTTGCCTGCCTGCCTGCCTGCCTGTCTGCCTGCCTGCTTGCCTGCCTGCCTGCCTGCCTGCCTGCTTGCCTGCCTGCCTGCCTGCATGCCTGCCTGCTTGCTTGCCTGCCTGCCTGCCTGCCTGCTTGCTTGCCTGCCTGCCTGCCTGCCTGCTTGCTTCCTGCCTGCCTGCATGTCTGCCTGCCTGCCCGCTTTTTTCTTGGCTTTATTAAAAATATAATCCAAAAAAAGTAATTATGACTCGTACATCCATGTACTGAGCACAACCATCGTGCTGACTATCATAGTAATCACTCACATAGTACTCAGTCACAACGAGTACCAATCACTCACATAGTACTCAGCCACAACGAGTACCAATCACTCACATAGTACTCAGCCACAACGAGTACCAATCACTCACATAGTACTCAGCCACAACGAGTACCAATCACTCACATAGTACTCAGCCACAACGAGTACCAATCACTCACATGGTTAAAACAAGAACAATGATCTTAGAGTGTGTCATCCCGGTGTTAAGAGATGTGACTCTCGCCTCTGTGTCTCTGTGGTTGAGAACTCCCCTGGGGTGTAAGTGCGACTAGCAGGGAGTCGATCTCCCTGTGGTCCAGTTGGTTGGTTAATGGGGTTTAAAGCCTATCGACTACACTAGTGGTCATTAAGGCTGCACATTATCTTTTCACCATTTGACAAGAATACTTTAATCCCTCAGATGGCGATTAAAGTAAACCCAGTGTATAAGCGCTGAGAGAAATGCCCCTCTTAGTGTATATATCCTGTGGTAGTCCGATCATTAACGTGTCAAACGAGTAGTTAAGCCATCGACACCAGGCCAGTTAAGCCATCGACCCTGGAGTTCCTAATTACCCCGTGACCTCATTATGAACCTCTGGCTTCTGAGTCACAAGGATTAATGGGTAACATGGATTCTTTTGTCCCACCCAAAACCAGGAAAAATAATTTTCTCCAGTACAGAGACTTCTTCCATGACACTTGCTTAACCCACTGACCTGACCTACTTCCTGGAGTGAGTTCCGCCCACCTGTGATGACACCTCCAACTTCTTCACCTCACATTCGATGTCACCCTCTCGGTCATCGTCACAGCATTACAGCAGGGCTATAGTAGTATTATTATAATCAAATATAAGCGCCAAACCACAGGAGTTATACAGAGGGCTATAGTAGAAGACTGATTATCAGTGGTTATCTGGCGTGAGAGATGAGGGAGATATATATATATATATATATATATATATATATATATATATATATAATAGGGAGAAAAAAGGTATGGAAGGGGGAATGAACAGCATAAGAAGGTAAACAGAGAAAGGGGACAAGAAGCAAGTGGAATAAAGCAAGAAAGGAGATAAGAATACCGAGAATAACTTGCTCTGTGACTTTCACGAATTTACACAACTTTTTGGATTATTAAAGACAGACAGGTGGATAGAGAGAGAGAGAGAGAGAGAGAGAGAGAGAGAGAGAAAGAGCAGCATCCGGTAGCTGAGAGAGGCCATCTCCCGCAAATGACATCACAAGTATTCCGGTGGGCTGCGCCTGGGACCACCCGCCTATCCTCCACGCCAGAAGGGTCAGGAGAGGAGGACTCAGAAGGGTCAGGAGAGGAGGACTGAGTAAGAGGAAAGTGCGGGAGGGATCATAGGTGCAAGTAATGAGTAAGGAGTAAGCCAGGGGATGATGAGTAGGTGTACCGAGTGATAGGAAGTGAGAGAGGAGAAAGAGGATAGGGTTGACGGGGGATAAAGAGAGGGGCAGTTTTTAAAGGGGGAATTACTATAAGGGTGAAGAGAAAAGAAGAAATTATGACTATAGATCTTAGGACTAAGGGATAGACAGCAATGATGGAGTTATTACCAAAACAGAAACCTTGGGATCACTCACCTGTTGCAACTTCAAGTCGAGCCTGGAGACCTCGAGTCCAGCTCTCATTCCTGTCTTCACGCGTGTCAGCAAGACAATCTTCAAAGTATCAACCCCAGATAACATGAATCCAGTTGTGAATCCTGTCAAGAAGACAATCTTCAAAGTATTTCGTCAACTGGTGTACCAGAAGTCCTACTCTGGTTCACTCTTTGCCCCTCTTTGGGATTCTTTGGATCTGAAGATAAGCGCTCGCCACGAAAGGTTCAAAGCTCCTTAAATTCTGAGCTTGTACCTTGTCTTTGCACTGGAGGCTCTCGACTGGATCTTGAACCTGGTCTTCTTCTTCGGACATCGTAGATGATGAAGAGAGGTGTCTGCCTACCTGGAGGTCTACCTACCTGGAGGTCTACCTTCCTGGAGGTCTACCTACCTGGAGATCTACCTTCCTGGAGGTCTACCTTCATGGAGGTCTACCTTCCTGGAGGTCTATCTACCTGGAGGTCTACCTACCTGGACGTCTACCTACCTGGAGGTCTACCTACCTGAAGGTCTACCTACCTGAAGGTCTACCTACCTGATGGTTACCTTCCTGGAGGTCTACCTACCTAGAGGTCTACCTTCCTGGAGGTCTACCTACCTAGAGGTCTATCTTTCTGGAGGTCTACCTACCTAGAGGTCTACCTTCCTGGAGGTCTACCTTCCTGGAGATCTATCTTCCTGGAGGTCTAACTTCTTGGATATCTACTTTCCTGGAGGTCTACCTACATGGAGGTCTACATACCTGGAGGTCTACCTACCTTGTGGTCTATCTACCTAGAGGTCTACCTTCCTGGAGGTCTACCTACCTGGAGGTCTACCTACCTGGAGGTCTACCTTCCTGGTAGGATTTTCAGAACATCGGACGAACACCGCCACCCAGGATATCCTACACCATTTCTTCTAAACATCAGAAGACCATCCTGGGTATTAGATACTCCTGTCCCAACATAATAGTGGAATCAAAGCGGCCAATTTTTATTTTATTATTTTTTAATTAAAATCCTTAAATTATCTTCGTTATTATTCCTCAAGTCATTCATTTATTTATTTTTCCATTTATTTTTCCATGACAGTCTTACCTTCCTGGAGGTCTATCTTCCTGGAGGTCTATCTTCCTGGAGGTCTACCTTCCTAGAGGTCTACCTACCTGAGACACAGCTTTTATGACGAAGCAGAACACAGTCGGAATCACTGGACAAGGGACCTTCATGTGCATGAAGGAGTTGAGGGAACACTGCATGATCTTCCCATCGTTTTGATTCTCTCTCTCTCTCTCTCTCTCTCTCTCTCTCTCTCTCTCTCTCTCTCTCTCTCTCTCTCTCTCTCTTCTCTCTCCCTCTCTCCGTTATAAAAGATCACACGGAACCCACTCCGACAACCTCCTTCCCCAACATTGATGGTATCCCTCTCACGTAGCGTGGGAGGGATACCAATAAACAACAGAGAGAACCAAATGTAATAATCAATTAATAATCAGATTACATATTCCCATTACCTTTTTTCTTTATATATTTATAACTAATAAAGGTAAATTCTGGATCATCCTGAAGCGTTTAGATTTCTTTTTCTGTTTATCTTAGTCTCAAAAAAAAGACGAACTCAAAAGAGGAATTAGATAAATATTTTTTTTTATATATACCTAAAGCATTTAGGGGAAATAATTCCGGTGAAGCTCTGGCTGCACTCTACTTGCAGAAGTTTATGAAATTTTAATGGTGTTCTTCCAAGCCATTATTGTGATTAAAACTTTGTACAGTGATGGTGGAGGAGGGGCGGCGGAGGGTGAAGGGAGAGGGGGAGATGTCGGCAGGAAGGGTGAAGTGGAGAGAGAGAGGAGAAGTGTCGGCAGGAAGGGTGAAGTGGAGAGAGAGAGAGGAGAGTGTCGGCAGGAAGGGTGAAGTGGAGAGAGAGAGGGAGGGAGAGTGTCGGCAGGAAGGGTGAAGTGGAGAGAGAGAGGGAGAGAGGAGTGTCGGCAGGAAGGGTGAAGTGGAGAGAGAGAGGAGGAGTGTCGGCAGGAAGGGTGAAGTGGAGAGAGAGAGAGAGAGGAGGAGTGTCGGCAGGAAGGGAGAAGTGGAGAGAGAGAGAGAGAGGGAGGAGTGTCGGCAGGAAGGGTGAAGTGGAGAGAGAGAGAGAGGGAGGAGTGTCGGCAGGAAGGGTGAAGTGGAGAGAGAGAGGGAGGAGTGTCGGCAGGAAGGGTGAAGTGGAGAGAGAGAGAGGGAGGGAGGAGTGTCGGCAAGAAGGGTGAAGTGGAGAGAGAGAGAGGAGAGGAGGAGGTCGGAAGGAGAAGTGTAGAGAGAGAGAGAGAGAGAGGAGTGTTGGCAGGAAGGGAAGTGGAGAGAGAGAGAGAGAGGAGGAGTGTCGGCAGGAAGGGTGAAGTGGAGAGAGAGAGAGAAGAGGGAGGAGTGTCGGCAGGAAGGGTGAAGTGGAGAGAGAGAGAGAGAGGAGGGAGGAGTGTCGGCAGGAAGGGAGAAGTGGAGAGAGAGGAGGAGTGTCGGCAGGAAGGGAGAAGTGGAGAGAGAGAGGAGGAGTGTCGGCAGGAAGGAGAAGTGGAGAGAGAGAGAGAGGAGGAGTGTCGGCAGGAAGGAGAAGTGGAGAGAGAGAGGAGGAGTGTCGGCAGGAAGGGAGAAGTGGAGAGAGAGAGAGGGAGGAGTGTCGGCAGGAAGGAGAAGTGAGAGAGAGAGAGGGAGGAGTGTCGGCAGGAAGGGAGAAGTGGAGAGAGAGAGGGAGGAGTGTCGGCAGGAAGGGAGAAGTGGAGAGAGAGAGAGGAGGAGTGTCGGCAGGAAGGGAGAAGTGGAGAGAGAGAGAGGGAGGAGTGTCGGCAGGAAGGGTGAAGTGGAGAGAGAGAGAGGGAGGAGTGTCGGCAGGAAGGGTGAAGTGGAAGAGAGAGGGAGGAGTTCGGCAGGAAGGGGAAGTGGAGAAGAGAGGAGGAGTGTCGGCAGGAAGGAGAAGTGGAGAGAGAGAGAGAGGAGGAGTGTCGGCAGGAAGGGAGAAGTGAGAGAGAGAGAGGAGGAGTGTCGGCAGGAAGGGAGAAGTGGAGAGAGAGAAGGGAGGAGTGTCGGCAGGAAGGGTGAAGTGGAGAGAGAGAGGAGGAGTGTCGGCAGGAAGGGTGAAGTGGAGAGAGAGAGGGAGGAGTGTCGGCAGGAAGGGTGAAGTGGAGAGAGAGAGAGGGAGGAGTGTCGGCAGGAAGGGTGAAGTGGAGAGAGAGAGAGGAGGAGTGTCGGCAGGAAGGGAGAAGTGGAGAGAGAGAAGGGAGGAGTGTCGGCAGGAAGGGTGAAGTGGAGAGAGAGAGTGTCGCAGGAAGGGGGAGGAGTGTCGGCAGGAAGGGTGAAGTGAGAGAGAGAGAGGGAGGAGTGTCGGCAGGAAGGGTGAAGTGGAGAGAGAGAGGGAGGAGTGTCGGCAGGAAGGGTGAAGTGGAGAGAGAGAGGGATTAGTGTCGGCAGGAAGGGTGAAGTGGAGAGAGAGAGAGAGAGAGGGAGGAGTGTCGGCAGGAAGGGTGAAGTGGAGAGAGAGAGAGAGAGAGAGAGGGAGGAGTGTCGGCAGGAAGGGTGAAGTGGAGAGAGAGAGAGAGAGAGAGGGAGGAGTGTCGGCAGGAAGGGTGAAGTGGAGAGAGAGAGAGAGGGAGTGTCGGCAGGAAGGGTGAAGTGGAGGGAGGGAGGGAGAGAGAGATATATAAAGAGAAAGGGATAAAGAGAGAGGGATAAAGAGAGAGGGATAGAGATAGAAAGGGATAGATATAGAGGGATAGAGATAGAGAGGGATAGAGATAGAAAGGGATAGAGATAGAGAAGGACAGAGATAGAGAGGGACAGAGATAGAGAGGGCTAGAGATAGAGAGGGACAGAGATAGAGAGGGACAGAGATAGAGAGGGATAGAGATAAATAGAGATAGAGATAGATATTGTGATAGAGATATATATAGAGATAAAGATAGAGATAGTGATATAGATAGAGATAGAGAAAATTTGATGGAAGGTTATTTTTTTGCTCATATCTCTACTATAACTACTACTATTACTACTTCTACTAATACTACTTCTACTATTACTACTTCTAATATTACTACTATCGCTATTACTATCGCTACCTTTCCTTAAACCGCAAGAAAAGTACTTTTTTTTTTTGAAAGAAAATATGAAAAAAATCATTTCCCAAGAAATTTATTTCCCAGGATTTATTTTTCTTTTTTAAAGATATTTTCCTAAACAGGAAATTCGTCCAGTCATTAATCACCTTCAGTTTTTGCCTGAGCTTCAGTGAGCGAATGAGCTTTAGTGAGAGAATGAGCTTTAGTAAGCGAATGAGCTTTAGTGAGAGAATGAGCTTTAGTGAGAGAATGAGCTTCAGTGAGCGAATGAGCTTTAGTGAGAGAATGAGCTTTAGTAAGCGAATGAGCTTTAGTGAGAGAATGAGCTTTAGTGAGAGAATGAGCTTTAGTAAGCGAATGAGCTTTAGTGAGAGAATGAGCTTTAGTGAGAGAATGAGCTTTAGTGAGAGAATGAGCTTTAGTGAGAGAATGAGCTTCAGTGAGAGAATGAGCTTCGTTGAGAGAATGAGCTTCAGTGAGAGAATGAGCTTCATTGAGAGAATGAGCTTCAGTGAGAGAATGAGCTTCAGTGAGAGAATGAGCTTAAGTGAGATAATGAGCTTCAGTGAGAGAATAAGCTTCAGTGAGAGAATGAGCTTCAGAGAGAGAATGAGCTTCAGTGAGAGAATGAGCTTCAGTGAGAGAATGAGCTTCAGTGAGAGAATGAGCTTCAGAGAGAGAATGAGCTTCAGTGAGAGAAAGAGCTTCAGAGATAGAATGAGCTTCAGAGAGAGAATGAGCTTAAGTGAGAGAATGAGCTTCAGTGAGAGAATGAGCTTCAGTGAGAGAATGAGCTTCAGAGAGAGAATGAGCTTCAGTGAGAGAATGAGCTTCAGTGAGAGAATGAGCTTCAGAGAGAGAATGAGCTTCAGAGAGAGAATGAGCTTCAGTGAGAGAATGAGCTTCAGTGAGAGAATGAGCTTCAGAGAGAGAATGAGCTTCAGTGAGAGAATGAGCTTCAGTGAGAGAATGAGCTTCAGTGAGAGAATGAGCTTCAGTGAGAGAATGAGCTTCAGTGAGAGAATGAGCTTCAGAGAGAGAATGAGCTTCAGTGAGAGAATGAGCTTCAGTGAGAGAATGAGCTTCAGTGAGAGAATGAGCTTCAGTGAGAGAATGAGCTTCAGAGAGAGAATGAGCTTCAGAGAGAGAATGAGCTTCAGTGAGAGATTGAGCTTCAGTGAGAGAATAAGCTTCAGAGAGAATGAGCTTCAGTGAGAGAGAAAATGAGCTTCAGTGAGCGAGAGAAAACTTTAGAGTGAGAGCCAGGGTGGAAGGGAACTCTTTGTGAGCTAGTCCATCGCCTCTCTCCTGCCATCTGTTGGCTGGGTTGAGTAACACCCTGGTGGTGATTGTGGTGAGAGGTGGGGGGGGAAGAGGATGGTGGTGGAGAGGGGGAGAGTGTGAGGGTATTGGTTATGGTGGCGGTGATGGTGGTGATGATAGTGGTGGTGATACTCTCCTCCACTGCTGATAATATGTTGTCTTTATATATATATATAATAATAATAATAATATGATGATGATGATGACACTGTGCTTTTGGGAGATTCTGAAGAGAAGTTGCAGAGGTTGGTGGATGAATTTGGTAGGGTGTGTAAATGAAGGAAATTAAAAGTGAATATAGGAAAGAGTAAGGTGATGAGGATAACAAAAATTAGGTAATGAAATATTGGATATCAGATTGGAGGGAGAGAGTATGGAGGAGGTGAATGTATTCAGATATTTGGAAGTGGACGTGTCAGCAGATGGGTCTATGAAGGATGAGGTGAATCATAGAATTGATGAGGGGAAAAGGGTGAGTGGTGCACTTCGGAGTCTGTGGAGACAAAGAACTTTGTCCATGGAAGTAAAGAGGGGAATGTATGAGAGTATAGTTATACCAACGCTCTTATATGGGTGTGAAGCATGGGTGATGAATGTCGCAACGAGGAGAAGGCTGGAGGCAGTGGAGATGTCATGTCTGAGGGCAATGTGTGGTGTGAATATAATGCAGAGAATTCGTAGTTTGAAAATTAGGAGGAGGTGCGGGATTACCAAAACTATTATTCAGAGGGCTGAGGAGGGATTGTTGAGGTGGTTCGGACATGTAGAGAGGATGGAAAGAAATAGAATGACTTCGAGAGTGTATAAGTCTATAGTGGAGGGAAGGCGGGTTAGAGGTCGGCCTAGGAAAGGGTGGAGGGAGGGGGTAAAGGAGGTTTTGTGTACGAGGGGCTTGGACTTCCAGCAAGTATGTGTGAGCGTGTTAGATAGGAGTGAATGGAGACAAATGCTTTTTAGAACTTGACGTGCTGTTGGAGTGTGAGCAATGTAATATTGATGAAGGGATTCAGGGAAACTGGCAGGCCGGACTTGAGTCCTGGAGATGGGAAGTACAGTGCCGGCACTCTGAAGGAGGGTGTTAATGTTCCAGTTTTATAACTGTAGTATAAGCACGCCTCTGGCAAGACATTTAAATCCTCCAGAAAAAAATATTCTTGCAACACTGCGAGTTCAGTACAAGACTGGGCGTTCAACGAAATGCCAGATGTTCAACACAGGTGTAGAAAAGGAAATTTGGTTCGCATAATCACGTGTGGACGGTCAACCAGGTTCCTCGCTACCTCTCCTCCTCGAGACACACTCGGGAATTTCCGTCACCACACAAGAGGCTGCTTGCCGCTGCCGGAAATACTCCCACGTCCGCTGGACACTTAACAATTAGAGACTCTTATTTTACCATTTAGTTGTCAACACCAAGAGAGTGAGACAGGTAAGGTGAATCTACTACTGTATGATCAGACAACTGAGACCAGCATGGGTCAGCCAGGGGTCGTTGCTGTTCTGACCACAGGGCCGTGTGCTACCCCCACCACCGTGTGCTACCCCCACCACCGTGTGCTACCCCCACCACCGTGTGCTACCCCCACCACCGTGTGCTACCCCCACCACCGTTTATTTACTCACAGAAAATTGTACACACCACCATGAGCTATCCCCAGTTTTTTCTCACAGAAAATGAAAAGAGCCTCTTCTGACAGTTGGCATTAGTTCTCTCATATGAGAAATGAATGTAAGTGGTGCACTACTAGACTTCTGTATACAGTGGTGGCACTACTGAGCTGTCGTAGTCGTGGCACTACTGAGCTGTCGTAGTCGTGGCACTACTGAGCTGTTACAGTGGTGGCACTACTGAGCTGCCGTAGTCGGGGCACTACTGAGCTGTTACAGTGGTGGCACTACTGAGCTGTCGTAGTCGTGGCACTACTGAGCTGTTACAGTGGTGGCACTACTGAGTTGTTACAGTGGTGGCACTACTGAGCTGTCGTAGTCGTGGCACTACTGAGCTGTTACAGTGGTGGCACTACTGAGCTGTCGTAGTCGTGGCACTACTGAGCTGTCGTAGTCGTGGCACTACTGAGCTGTTACAGTGGTGGCACTACTGAGCTGCTGTAGTCGTGGCACTACTGAGCTGTTACAGTGGTGGCACTACTGAGCTGTCGTAGTCGTGGCACTACTGAGCTGTCGTAGTCGTGGCACTACTGAGCTGTTACAGTGGTGGCACTACTGAGCTGCCGTAGTCGTGGCACTACTGAGCTGTTACAGTGGTGGCACTACTGAGCTGTCGTAGTCGTGGCACTACTGAGCTGTTACAGTGGTGGCACTACTGAGTTGTTACAGTGGTGGCACTACTGAGCTGTCGTAGTCGTGGCACTTCTGAGCTGTTACAGTGGTGGTACTACTGAGCTGTTACAGTGGTGGCACTACTGAGCTGTCGTAGTCGTGGCACTACTGAGCTGTCGTAGTCGTGGCACTACTGAGCTGTCGTAGTCGTGGCACTACTGAGCTGTCGTAGTCGTGGCACTACTGAGCTGTCGTAGTCGTGGCACTACTGAGCTGTCGTAGTCGTGGCACTGCTGAACTATCGTAGTCGTGACACTACTGAACTATCGTAGTCGTGGCACTACTGAACTATCGTAGTCGTGATACTACTGAACTATCGTAGTCGTGACACTACTGAGCTGTCGTAGTCGTGGCACTACTGAGCTGTCGTAGTCGTGGCACTACTGAGCTATCGTAGTCGTGGCACTACTGAACTATCGTAGTCGTGGCACTGCTGAACTATCGTAGTCGTGGCACTACTGAACTATCGTAGTCGTGGCACTACTGAAAGAGTCATCTTAAAGACAATGAATACTGAAGTTTTTTAATGGCGAAATTTTTTTTAATGATGCTGTGTCTTGTGGACATACTCAGGGTCTGTGGACATACTCATGGTCTGGTGGACATACTCAGGGTCTGTGGACATACTCAGGGTCTGGTGGACATACTCAGGGTCTGGTGGACATACTCAGGGTCTGGTGGACATACTCATCGGCAGTAAGAACAGGACGGAGAGGAATTTTGATCTGATTTGTGAAGGAGAGGGAAATGGGGAAAGGAGGGAGGGAGGGAAAGAAGATAACAGGTAATAGGGTCGGAATTGAGGAAAGGGATGGGATGTATCCATGGTAACACGGCTGTGTCTTGCCGAGTAGTGTATTGTCTCTTGTCCTCTCGTCATTTTCTTTTCCACTGCGTCTTATTCATCTGGCTTCCTTATTAAGGCTGTTTCTACCTTTGTCTCTGATTCTCTCCTCACTATCCTCCGTCCTTTCAAATGTTATCATCCTCTCTCCCTCTGCCGTCTATTCATTCCCTTTCCCCTACCTACCCTCAGCATTTCTAGGTGTCATGACGACCCAGCCAGTAACTTTACCCCTCTGTCTTCTCCCCTCACTAGTAGCTCATTTCCTCTCCTTCCCACTCACCCACTGATGCCCCCTCCCCCTCAGCGTCTCGTGCCAGCCCACCAGATGGCCAGATGGCATGCAGTGCCAGACTCACAGTGGCACTCTGTTCACTTGCCAATAGATTCACGTGTTGACAGCTTCTCGCCTCATGTGGCCAGGACGTGGCATCTGATAGTTGGGAAGAGATGGATCATTTGTACTGGTGATGCTGCGAATGGGGGTGGGGGTTGTGCTAGTAAGTGGCGGACCTGGTAAAGGTGCTTATAGACTTGGGAGGTGTGGTAGTGTGGGAGGCGGTGTTGGAGGCGGTGTTGGAGGCGGTGTTGGAGGCGGTGTTGGAGGCAGTTGTCGTGGGAGTCATGGTAATGTTATGAAGGGTGCTGGTGGGGGTTCTGTGCATATATATTATATATATATATTATATATATATATATATATATATATATATATATATATATATATATATATATATATATATGCTAGGAATTCAAGAGCAGGTGAAATATTCATAAACACTGATATCACACACATACACACACACACAAACACACACACACACTAACACACACACACACACATATACACACACACAAAACACACAACACACACACACACACACACACACACACACACACACAACACACACACACACACACACACACACACACACACACAAACACACACAAACACACACACACACACACACTCGCAGAACAATAAGAACAATAAAATAAAACTGTATTCAAGGGACTGAGAAAATTGTTGTTCTTCAGTTTGAAGACAAAGCAAAATCTGGAAAAGAATCTGCAGAAAATTTTGGAGGCAAAAACGGAAACTAAAAAATAAAATACCAAATTGAGTCGAAGCTTAGTTTCTAAATTGATCAAAAATTAGTTGAGCTCTCAAAATCTAAGTACCATGGTTCGAGTCCCGTCCATTCTTGTGTTTGTTTATTGACAGTCGTTAATTACGACTTGAATTATATATATATTTTATATATATATATATATATATATATATATATATATATATTGGAGTGAGGAGCAAGAAGGAGCAGAGAGAGTAACGTGGTCAGTGTTTCCTCTCATCACTCTCCTTGCAGCTTCACCTCGGACACCCACACGGTACACCCACTCTAATCTTCATGCCCAGCTACCCACACTCCTCTCCCGCCCTCTCCCCTGGGTTGTGTGGGTGCTGTTGGTGATGGGTGGCCCCGCATTGGGGGGTTAAGCTGGGTTCTGAGGTTATCGCCTAGTGATGGGTGGTACTAGCGAGGTTCTGCGTGTACTTCCACGCTTACCTTGAACGCTGTGCCAGATGTTGCTTGCTGTTGTATTATTTGCAGCTCTTGCTGCCTTATGTAGTCTAGTTTTGCTGTCTGTGTTGTCTGCCCTCGGCGTCTGACGCCGTGGTTAGTGCGTAGTTGATGCTATTTCCGTGGAGGAGTTGGGAGAAGGAGCCTGAGAAAAATGGTATGTTTGGTGGGGGGTGGCAGGCGAGGCGAGGTGCTTACCTGGCATCTTGGAGAAACAGGTTGAGGTCCCACACGAAAATTGTATCCCTCGCCCAGGTGAGTGTGGCGGCGTTCACCGCCTCACTCACCTGGCTTTGTGATCACTCAAGTGCCTCCAGTGATCGCTGCTTGCGTCGAGGTGTACCTCGGGTGGGTGAGAGTGCCGGAGGTGGCGCTGGAGGTGCCATTCTATCGCCTATGAGGGCAGGCACTGCCCGTCTGTCAGGTCATATGGCACCAGCAGCTTACATTTAGAAAGAGACGAAACATTGTGGAAGATTGCCACCTGGTCTATTAACTTTGAGATGGTTGCGGACGTTAGATTACCGACAATAATTATGGGCCAAGTTGGAGTGTTATAATTAGAAAAACAAACACACAGCGCTAACTTGGACATGGCGGCCAGTTTATGAACCTCGTTCGAATCCCTGGACGAAATACCTCGGAGCCGAGTCAGGAAAGGTTCGCTGAGCGCTTCTTGCTTTCAACACATTTACACGACAACACATGCGTTCCTCAGAATCGCTAGCAGGTGTTCCGGGAGTGCGTGGTGCCAAACAGACTCCAGGCCACTAAAACCCCACCAGCGTAACCCAGGTCGTGGTCATAGACCAGCTAAACGAAGGAATGCGGGTCCCGGGGCAAGTGGCGGTTGTGGGGAGGTAAAACCAACAGCCTCTAGCGAAAATGCCTGGGATGTCTTCATGGGGGAGGCGAATGTATCAGCCGCTGCCCGGCCTTTTTTAAACCATTTGTCTTATCACCTGAGCATCTAAATCCTTCCGGGCAATATAATTTGTTCTGATTCCAGTGGATGCTGCGCTCGCCGCCTCTTAGTGTACGCTCTTACGGATTAAGATAGACGGATGGCGGACTGTTAGATGTGGATTGAGAGGAGCTTGTGAGATGGGTGGGAGAGGAGAGGAGCTTGTGAGATGGGTGGGAGAGGAGAGGAGCTTGTGAGATGGGTGGGAGAGGAGAGGAGCTTGTGAGATGGGTGGGAGAGGAGAGGAGCTTCTGAGATGGGTGGGAGAGGAGAGGAGCTTGTGAGATGGGTGGGAGAGGAGAGGAGCTTGTGAGATGGGTGGAGAGGAGGGCCGAGATGGGGGGAGAGGAGAGGAGCTTGTGAGATGGGTGGAGGAGAGGAGCTGTGAGATGGGTGGAGAGGAGGAGCTGGAAGGTAGAGCTTGTGAGATGGGTGGGAGGAAGACTGATGAGGAGAGCTTGGAGATGGGTGGGAGAGGAGAGGGCTTGTAGATGGGTGGAGAGGGAGCTCTGAGATGGGTGGGAGGGCAGATGTGGAAGAGGACTGGAGATGGGTAGAGAGGCTCTAGAGGGTGGAGAGAGAGAGGACTTGTGAGATGGGTGGGAGAGAGGAGCTTGGAGATGATCAGATCTACCTGGAGTCGAATCCATTTCGGGGGGCATTATCCATCCTCCGTCCGTTAGTCTGGACCGAGAAGCCCTGTAAGAGTAGTGGAGAGTCGTTATAAGCTGTAGCGCTGAAAATCTTTTCTCTTTGTCTGTCTGTCTGTCTGTCTGTGTCTCTCTCTCTTCTCTCTCTCTCTCTCTCTCTCTCTCTCAAGGTCACTCCCACACCTCAGCTTCCAGGAGTCAAGAATAAGGTGCTGACAGTGCAGATAAAGAGTGCTTGGAAAAAGTTTTACACTGAGAGAGAGAGAGAGAGAGAGAGAGAGAGAGAGTGTATGTGTGTATCCACGCGTGCGCTGGCGCGCATGGCTAACTAGTCTGTCAGTCATACAACCACCCAACAACAAGACTGACAAGACCGGAGGTGAGAGAAAGAGAGAGAGAGAGATTTGGAAAGGGAAGGGGGACATTAAGGAAAGGAATGAAAAGAAGGGATGAAACACAAGGATGGTGAGAGGAAAGGGAAAGGAAAGATGTTATGAGAGGAGTTGAAAGAGGAGCAGTGAGGGATAGTAGCTGGGATGAATAGGAAGGGGCAGGGGTTAGTGGAATAGAGGATGGAAAGGAGTAAAGATGAACTGGAGGAGAATTAGGTAGAGAGAAAAAGGATGTGGAGGAGGAAGCGGAGACGAAAGAGGAAAAAGAGAAGAAGAAGAAGAAGAAGAAGAAGAAGAAGAAGAAGAAGAAGAAGAAGAAGAAGAAGAAGAAGAAAATGAGGAGGATGAGGAGACAGCGAGAAGAGGGAAGGAGGGAGGACCAAGAAATTTAACAGAATTGGATACATGAGCAGTGTGCTGCTGCCCTATTCTATATAATAGCCAGACAGTGACAACAAAAGCTGGCTATGTTTCCCTGTCGTATTCCATCACACAGGATGTATTTTCTACGTGAGGTAATGAACTGTGTCAGCCTGAGCTGGGAGACTTCAGTAGTGTCAGCCTGAGCTGGGAGACTTCAGTAGTGTCAGCCTGAGCTGGGAGACTTCAGTAGTGTCAGCCTGAGCTGGGAGACTTCAGTAGTGTCAGCCTGAGCTGGGAGACTTCAGTAGTGTCAGCCTGAGGTGGGATACTTCAGTAGTGTCAGCCTGAGCTGGGAGACTTCAGTAGTGTCAGACTGAGCTGGGAGACTTCAGTAGTGTCAGCCTGAGCTGGGAGACTTCAGTAGTGTCAGCCTGAGCTGGGAGACTTCAGTAGTGTCAGCCTGAGCTGGGAGACTTCAGTAGTGTCAGACTGAGCTGGGAGACTTCAGTAGTGTCAGCCTGAGCTGGGAGACTTCAGTAGTGTCAGCCTGAGCTGGGAGACTTCAGTAGGGCCGTGAGGATATCGTAGTTTCCGTAGTTACGACACCTTCAGAGGTTTCATTCCAGCATTGTTGAGTTACTAATACTTTGGGAATTATCTCTCATGACAGGTAACCAACACACAGAGGAGATAGACTATGTGAAAATAACACCATTGCAGAGCGAGTAGGGCAGGCAGGCAGGCAGGCAGGCAGGCAGGCAGGCAGGCAGGCAGGCAGGCAGGCAGGCAGGCAGGCAGCCAGGCAGACAGGCAGGCAGGCAGGCAGGCAGGCAGGCTTGTAGGCGGGCAGGCTGGCAGGTAGGCTTGCAGGCAGGCAGGAAGTCAGGCAGGCTTACAGAAGGGCAGGTTTTTCCAGCGGATTCCATTTCAACTGGGTGTTGATGGTTCAAATCCGCTTATCACAAAAGGCCTAGGAACTAGGCCCCAAAAGGATTAACAGGAATACATCTGGATTTATATCTATAATTCATAATTTGTTGGTTGTTATTATCATGGGGGTCAATTTAATTGACACGTGCCATATGTTGACACCTGCCTGGTTACAGTAGACAGCCAGTAGTGTGCGGTGCTATAGACGGTGTGACAGCTGTTGTTGCTATGACGGTGGGGTGAACAAGAATCAACTGCTTTCGTGCTGTCCTGCCATCGTCTGCCAACACAGATGTGAATGTGACAGCCGTTGTTCACGTAGCTGGCTGAGTCCACCACTAGCTCGCTCGTTGAACTCTTCACTGTCAGTTCTGTCGACAAGCAAACGCTGAGGAGGAGGAGGAGGAGGACTGAGAGAGCTGTCATCTAGGTTGTCCTCCTCTCCTCTGTCACCGCTGATCCTGCAGCGAGGTGTAATTTATGGAGCCAGGGCCCCGCCGCTCAAGCTCTCATGACATAAATTCCCCCCCTGATAATCATTGTAATTTTCCTGCCACCGTACCATTGTTACTAAAGGTTTAAACCCGTTCCTCGCGTTATTTTTAAAAGACTTCGGCCGCTTAAAGACTTTTCTCTTTCGTGTCTCTCAAGGCAGCTCTGACCTTCAATTGTTGAGTAAGCGAGTTGAAGTGGGTATTCGTGTTTTAGAGCCAGCAATGGCATTTAAAAAAATAGGAAGGTATAGGCCAGGTTTAGGCACAGAGTTAGAGTGGAGTGGCAATAACAAGACGACATTTGCAACACTGGTCTCCCTGAGGCAGTGTTGCCTTCTTGGTGTCAGAGGAATTATGTGATAAGCTCTTCTAAGACCTGCTGGGACCACCCCTAGACCCTGCTGGGACCACCCCTAGACCCAGCTGGGACCACCCCTAGACCCTGCTGGGACCACCCCTAGACCCTGCTGGGACCACCCCTAGACCCTGCTGGGACCACCCCTAGACCCTGCTGGGACCACCCCTAGACCCTGCTGGGACCACCCTAGACCCTGCTGGGACCACCCCTAGACCCTGCTGGGACCACCCCTAGACCCTGCTGGGACCACCCCTAGACCCTGCTGGGACCACCCCTAGACCCTGCTGGGACCACCCCTAGACCCTGCTGGGACCACCCCTAGACCCTGCTGGGACCACCCCTAGACCCTGCTGGGACCACCCCTAGACCCTGCTGGGACCACCCCTAGACCCTGCTGGGACCACCCCTAGACCCTGCTGAGAGATAACATAAAGATAAGCATAAATATCCTTTTATTCACGTTAAGGAACACAGAGAGTGAGAGAGAGAGAGAGAGAGAGAGAGAGAGTGAGAGAGTGAGAGAGAGTGAGAGAGAGAGAGAAATAGAGAGAGAGAGAGAGAAGAGAGATAGAGAATTTAACACACAATTGTATTTTCAACAAGTAGAGAATTGTAATTATACTATTAAAATTACGTGGAAACGCTAAACACGTAAGGGTCATGTTACTGTTATTATTAATTATTTTATTATTATTATTATTATTATTATTATTATTATTATTATTATTATTATTATTATTAAGCCAACCTAACCTCCCAGTGGACTAAACATTCCACCTTGGACTTCCATGGCAACTTTTCCTAAGGACAAAAAAAAAAAAACCAGCCGGTGTCTTCTTCAGTCCAATTCAGAGAATGGAGGAAGATGGATAGGAGTCTAGGCTACAGTCCTCAGCCTGAGCCCTTCCAGTCCATCAGTCTTGTTAGACTGATGGACTGACCACCGGGCTGAGCGATGACTACCCAACTCACTCCCCACCATCCATCTCTGTTGGATGATGACCACCACTGGTGATAACCCCTCAATGATATCAAGTGTTGATAATGTCTCATATCAACTGGTGATATAACTGGTGATATAACTGGTAATATAACTGGTGATATAACTGGTGATATAACTGGTAATATAACTGGTAATATAACTGGTGATATAACTGGTGATATAACTGGTGATATAACTGGTGATATAACTGGTGATATAACTGGTAATATAACTGGTAATATAACTGATGATATAACTGGTAATATAACTGGTGATATAACTTGTAATATACCTGGTGATTTAACTGGTGATATAACTTGTAATATAACTGGTAATATAACTGGTGATATAACTGGTGATATAACTGGTAATATAACTGATGATATAACTGGTAATATAACTGGTGATGTAACTTGTAATATAACTGGTGATATAACTTGTAATATAACTGGTGATATAGCTGGTGATATAACTGGTAATATAACTGGTGATATAACTTGTAATATAACTGGTGATATAACTGGTGATATAACTTGTAATATAACTGGTAATATAACTGGTGATATAACTTGTTAAAAAAAATCTATAGAATTTTATCGTAAAGCGCTAAATACACGTGGGTCATTCAGAGAATAGTGTAGGCTCGATCCACCTCTCGCTAATCGAGGGGAAAAAAATCGGACCGGAAGGGGTGGGCGTCGATCAAACGATCAGCATCCGACAGGAAATGGAAATCACGAATTTAAAAATAAGATAAGCCAAAAAAAATTAAGAGAATATTTTAGCGTTAAGAAGCAAAATTCTCACCCACAAATCCGGTTGTTACTAAAGGTAGGAGAAAAAATACCTGCGGTACTGAACACCTGTTCTGGTGTGTGTGTCAAAACGTGTTTTGTGGTTTTGAACACCTGAGCTGGTGTGTGTGTGTGTAAACATATGTCTTGCGGTACTGTCTCTGTCTCTGAACTCACTGTGTCATCTTAAAGCTCACTGTGTCATCTTAAAGCTCACTGTGTCATCTTTAAGCTCACTGTGTCGTCTTAAAGCTCACTGTGTCATCTTAAAGCTCACTGTGTCGCCTTGAAGCTCACTGTGTCGTCTTAAAGCTCACTGTGTCGTCTTGAAGCTCACTGTGTCGTCTTGAAGCTCACTGTGTCGTCTTGAAGCTCACTGTGTCGTCTTAAAGCTCACTGTGTCGTCTTGAAGCTCACTGTGTCGTCTTAAAGCTCACTGTGTTGTCTTAAAGCTCACTGTGTCGTCTTGAAGCTCACTGTGTCGTCTTAAAGCTCACTGTGTCGTCTTGAAGTTCACTGTGTCGTCTTAAAGCTCACTGTGTCGTCTTGAAGCTCACTGTGTCGTCTTAAAGCTCACTGTGTCGTCTTAAAGCTCACTGTGTCGTCTTAAAGCTCACTGTGTCGTCTTAAAGCTCACTGTGTCATCTTAAAGCTCACTGTGTCGTCTTAAAGCTCACTGTGTCGTCTTAAAGCTCACTGTGTCGTCTTAAAGCTCACTGTGTCGTCTTAAAGCTCAGTGTCGTCTTAAAGCTCACTGTGTCGTCTTAAAGCTCACTGTGTCATCTTAAAGCTCACTGTGTCGTCTTGAAGCTCACTGTGTCGTCTTAAAGCTCACTGTGTCGTCTTGAAGATAATTCGAGAATGAGTTAATTGCTCTATTTACTGAGGATGATGCGATAATGACTAGCATGGTCGTGGCGTGGGTGTGGGTTAATGCGAGGTGTGGGCGTGGGTGGGAGGGTGTGGATGTGGGAGAGAGGGTGTGGATGTGGAGGGAGGGAGGGTGTGGATGTGGGAGGGAGGGTGTGGATGTCGGAGGGAGGGTATAGATGTGGGAGGGTGTGGATGTGGGAGGGAGGGTGTGGATGTAGTAGGGAGGGTGTGTATGTGGGAGGGAGAGTGTGAATGTGGAAGGGATGGTGTGGATGTGAGAGGGAGGGTGTGGATGTGGGAGGGAGGGTGTGGATGCGGGAGGGAGGGTGTGAATGTGGGAGGGAGGGTGTGGATGTGGGAGGGAGGGTATGGATGTGGGAGGGAGGGTATGGATGTGGGAGGGAGGGTATGGATGTGGGAGGAAGGGTATGGGTGTGGGAGGGAGGGTGTAGATGATGGAATGAGGGTATGGGTATGGGAGGGAAGGTGTAGATGTGGGAGGGAGGGTGTGGATGTGGGAGGGAGGGTATGGATGTGGGAGGGAGGGTATGGATGTGGGAGGGAGGGTATGGATGTGGGAGGGATGGTATGGGTGTGGGAGGGAGGGTGTAGATGATGGAATGAGGGTATGGGTATGGGAGGGAAGGTGTAGATGTGGGAGGGAGGGTGTGGATGTGGGAGGGAGGGTATGGATGTGGGAGGGAGGGTATGGGTGTGGGAGGGAGGGTGTAGATGATGGAATGAGGGTATGGGTATGGGAGGGAAGGTGTAGATGTGGGAGGGAGGGTGTGGTTGGGTGTATATATGTGCTCATCCTTCTTGCCTCGTACGGATGTACTGGTGGGAAAAAGTGGTTGTAGTGGGGTAGTGGGGTAGTGGTTGTGGTAGTGGTAGTAGTCGTGGTGGTGGTAGTAGTGGTGGTGGTTGTGGTCGTGGTAGTAGTGGTGGTAGTGGTAGTAGTGGTGGTAGTGGTATTAGTGGTGGTGGTAGTGGTAGTAGTGGTGGTAGTGATGGTAGTGCTGGTGGTAGTGGTGGTGGTGGTGCTAGTGGTGGTGGTGGTAGTGGTGGTCGTTGTGGTGGTAGTGGTGGTAGTTAGCAGTGGTGGTGATAGTCATTTCAACAGTAACAACTCGTCAACGCAGCGTTGACGCATACAGGTATGACGCACCGTTGACGTATACAGGCATGAAGCAGCGTTGACGTATACAGGCATGAAGCAGCGTTGACGCATACAGGTATGACGCAGCGTTTACGCATTCAGGTGTGACGCAGCGTTGATGCATTCAGGTGTGACGCAGCGTTGATGCATACAGGTGTGACGCAGCGTTGGCGTATACAGGTGTGACGCAGCGTTGACGCATACAGGTGTGACGCAGCGTGCTTCACCTGCTTTAGCTCCCCTTGGGTAGCAATTTTCCCTGTTCCTGGTGGCCCCAAACTGCTAGTTTTCCCCTCACTCTCCTCCCCTCACCCACATCTCTTCACCCTCCCCTTACTCACCTCCACTCACCCACCTCCCATCACCTTCCACCCCTTACCTTCCCCTCATCCTCTTCTCACCACCTCCTCTCACCCCCCTCCCCTCATCCTTCTTCCCCTCACTCACCTCCCCTCACTTATCCTGTTATTCAGCATAAAACAATAATTGGGTAGCGTATTTCTCCCGGAAGGGCTCTTAATCCAAGGGACTGGAGCTGCCTTCCGTTTCTTGGATTCCCCTGGATTCCCCAGGTACTGTGTGACTCCTACGGGGTTAGCGCTTCCTCGTGAATATGTATGCTTATCGCGCCCTGACAGTTTGTCTGTATGAGTGTATGACAGTGGTAAGTGGTTTCTATATGAGTGTATGACAGTTGTAGTAGTTGAATGAGTGTATGACAGTGGTAGTGGTTGAATGAGTGTATGACAGTGGCAGTGCTTGTATGAGTGTATGACAGTGGTAGTGGTTGTATTAGTGTTATGACAGTGGTAGTGGGTATATGAGTGTATGACAGTGGTAAGTGGTTATATGAGTGTATGACAGTGGTAGTGGTTGTATGAGTGTATGCCAGTGGTAGTGGTTATATGAGTGTATGACAGTGGTAGTGGTTGAATGAGTGTATGACAGTGGCAGTGCTTGTATGAGTGTATGACAGTGGTAGTGGTTGTATGAGTGTATGACAGTGGTAGTGGTTATATGAGTGTATGACAGTGGTAGTGGTTATATGAGTGTATGACAGTGGTAGTGGTTGTATGAGTGTATGACAGTGGAAAGCGGGTGTCTGTATGAGTGTATGACAGTGGCAAACAGTTGTCTTTATGAGTGTATGATAGTGGCAGTGGTTGTATGAGTGTATGGCAGTGGTAAATGATTGTATGAGTGCATGACAGTGCAGTGGCTAACTGTTATGGCCAAGCGTCCTGTCTTTTCATCCTCTCATTTATTCCACACAATTTTACTTTCTCGTTTTTTAAACTAAACTAACTAACCGAGGTGTGTTTTGATATTTGTGTAAAAAATGAAATTACCGATGCGTCTTTGTTTTAAAGTTACGGATAAAGCAACAAGAACACACAGGCTGCCCCTTGGCTTGACGTCACTCGATTCCCACCAGGTCGTAGGTGACGTGTTGGCCCCTCAGAGCATGTGACTTGTCATTTTGAGTTGGACAGTGAGTGACAGGCAGTGCGAATTGGACAGTATCTGAGGAATTGTGCTCTCTTGGGAATATTTACGTCTTGAAGTTTGTTCCCACATCTCTGGCGGTACTAGTGAGTGTTTCCTTCTCATTTAAGTAAAAATATCAAATAGGCATGATTAAAAATCGCTTGTTAGGAGTATTACTTACTTGGAGAACTTATTTCTCTCCACTGGGCAGGTTATTATGCTCTATATTCCTCAATAAGTGAACAGCGAAGCACATATTGCTGACCTCTTACTGTGCTTTTAGTTTGAGTATCGTCTGTGTGTCTGCCAAACTGCCGGAAGTACTTGTAGGTCAAGTCTAAGCCTGGCTTCTACGTCAGTCTGTTAACAGTGCAAGTTGTTCCGTAAATGTGCTTTGTCTACGTTTGTTATAGTGAGTTATAGATCTACTCGGGATTCTAACTGTATTTCTACGACACTCAAATTTATTATTTATTTCTCTCCCAATATTTTTTTTCTGAAGATTGATTTGGGAATGGATCTCAAAGTAGATTCGAATGCTAATGTGTTGGGTGGGGTCATTATATTCAAGTGACTGAAACATCAGTCACTGGATGAGGTGACTGAAACATCAATCAATAGGAAGCATCAATCAACAGGTGAGGTGTTTCACATCAGAAGCTTCCCACAGCCATGTGACTAATTACGAGAACATGGTGCCACTCTGTACCATGGTTGGAGAGAACTGACCTCCAGGTCAGTTCTCTCCAACAGTGTCAGTAATACCATCCAGGATAACAGCTTCTGCAACATAGCTGAGCTTCTTGCCAAAGAGATTTCTTCATCATCTTCCCACATAGCAACAGCTAAGAGCAATACAATGACCTACTGACCACGCATCATAGCAATGGCATGCGGACCTTACACCATTGCAATGACCTGTTGACCTCCCATCATTGCAGTCACCTGCTTACCACTGTGCTCCCTACATATATTCAGCCTTCCCATCTAGGTTTTTCTGTCTGTGACTTTATAAAGCCCACTATGTGAGCGAAACGTTGTCAGTAAAGGATCGCATTATACTCTGCGTTTCTCGCACCGACCAGACGGTGTTTTATACCATTTCTCCCCAAAACACTTAAACTTCTGCAGTGATCATCTCTCATTTAACACAAAAACTAATACATCAGCTTAGCACATAATTTGCATAATCGAATTTCAATGTTTTTCTCAGTAGGGCAAATAGAGAGAGAGAGAGAGAGAGAGAGAGAGAGAGAGAGAGACTGACTTTGTGACCTTGTTAAAACTTTACAGAGAATGAGCTCACGAAGCGCCAACACTGGAAAATAAGTTTATCGTCTTTATTACATCTTGTACAAAAAGCAGTATAATTTTTCTCTCATATTAAAAAGCGTATGTTGTAGGCAAAATTCACTGTAAACATTACTGGCCATAAACGTAAGTTACTGGTTAGATAGCAAATATAATCCCATTTTCTTTGTGTATTTTGGGTGCTCAGTGACGCCAGAGCAAGAACCAATTATTCCCAAGTATTTGTGGGTGGGGGTGTGAGGGGAAAGGAGGGGAAGGAAGGAGAAGGAAGAAGGGAGGAGGAAAGGGATGGGGAGAAAGTAGCCACAGTCTCGTACCCAATCAAGGTTAGCCTTCAACGAAATAACAGGGCAAATCCGGCCATCCATTATGTGAAAATAAATCTGGCACAAGGCAGCGACAGCCAGCCTTTGAGAGCCGGGGAGTAAATGGCCCAGGCATGCCGTGACTGACTCCTTTATAATTTTCCCGGGAACCATGTTGACAAACCTGCCCAGCTGTGCGTAACTTCCGCTTCCCGCCGCCAGGTGTCTTTTCTCGCGCCAATTTTGAGCCCAATTCGCGCCAATTTTGAGCGCCAAACACGCCAAGTCGGTAATGATGACTTGGTAATCCCCGAATGATGATTTTGGGAAGTGTTTAAAAATGTATCACGCGATGTTAATGATGATCAATTATGTGAAATGCCCGGGGAGGTGTAATTTCCGCGGGTGAGTGGAGCAGAGAGGTGATGACACATGGGGCAGCAGACGGAGAGCGAGGAGAGGAAGAGAGAGAGAGAACGCGCAAGGAAATAAAAAAAAAAACGGGAGAGACAAAAATCTTGCAGAAGAACATTGATGAAGTGCGTGCACGAGATAGCTGCATATATGAAGGGGGAGGGAAGGGGAAAATGAAGAAGGGAAGAAAGAAAGTAGGAGACCTGACGCACGGAGTGAAGGAGATAAGTGAATTTAAACGATAACAGTAAGGAATGAGTGATGGATAAGGGGAAATAAGGCGAATAATTGCCTGACGAACGCCCGGCGAGGAAGTAATAGGTCAATTTCTCTAAACAAGAGACGCGAACAAGGAAATAATTAGGCTGGCTCAGGTGTTAAGCGATAAACACAGATCGTAAAATGCAAATATCCATCGTAATGGTGTTGTTAAACCATTAACTAATGCGACTCCATGACTACTACTAACACACACACACACACACACACACACATATATATATATATATATATATATATATATATATATATATATATATATATACATACACAGAATAACTACTGTGAAAAAAATAATGAAATTCCAAGCGCTCTCGTGATTTCTCACATTATCAAGGACCTATATATATTGTGTGTGTGTGTGTATGTATCGCTAAAATTTAATATCAAAGCAGCCTTTACAAAAAGCAAAAAGCTTTTCGAAACTGCCCAGCATCCTTCACTGGGCAAAAATATGAGAAAACACAGACGAGAAATGCAATGGTCACAGCTGCAAGGAGGAGATCCAGGTATTATGTTGGCCTGATTTAGGACCCTGAGTGATTCTGGAGAGCTTTACCAAGTGTGTTTAAATATTTTCGACTGTGTCCTCATACACGATAGCATGCAGGATAACGACACATTTAAAACAGCCAGAAGGTCCATTGGGAAGTTTCATCCAGTTATCACATGATGTGTATAATGCTATATCACGCAAATTTATTTACAAAATTCGTAAGAAAGAACAATAGAGAAACGCACTAAAAATAAAAATTTAAGAGATTTGCTACTGGGAATGTAAACAGAACGAGAGAAAGACGACCTTTAAAATGGATTTATATCTCACGCACCTCTTTCATTATCACGTTCTTGGATGAACGTTACAACACTACAGAAAAAATGTATAATAAAACAAGTGTTTGTGTTTATGTGTGTGTAAGGGAATTTTCAGATCACTGTATAGGCTGGTTAGTTGCTTAATGGAGTTTAAAATCTGTAGCCTAAACTAGAACCATTAAGGCCACACGTAGCCTTTTCAACCCTAGACAAGAATAATTTAATCCCTAAAAGAGGGATTAAAGCAAACTCTCAGCGTAAATATATATATAATATATACACCGAAAGAAATACACCTCTCGGTGTATATATCTTGTGTGATAGGCAGACAGCGGCAGGTGGGTATATGTAGCGCTGTAACCCGGCGCTGCACCTCCCCGGCAATCAAGTGAGCATCGCAACCCCTTCATTTGGGCTTCCTCCGGGTTGGGTTCAGCGGATCCAACCCGCCACTTAGGCGATCCAAGTCGGTAATTCAGAGGATTGCCGACGAGCGCCATGTTGGTTTTGTAAAGCCTATCTTATGTCATTATCAACTCTGATTCTCGGCTAGATTTTGTCTACCGAAGTCATTTATTGCTTGCGTCAACTATTATGCCGGCCAACTCTTTTGCATATAAAGAAAGATGAGGCAGTGAAATTATACGAGGCACGTTGGAAACAAAGCAATTTGGGCGAGAATGAGAGAGAGAGAGAGAGAGAGAGAGAGGAGTGAGTGAGAGAGGGAGAGAGAGAGAGAGAGAGAGAGAGACCGTCTTTTGTGAAGGGAAGGTTAAAAAATTACTGGATTCCGCATTCTTCTATGCAATAGAACACCGTGCTCTCTGTGGGCGAGTTCCGTGTTCCGTTCTTTGTGGGCGAGTTCCGTGTTCCGTTCTTTGTGGGCGAGTTCCATGTTCCGTTCTTTGTGGGCGAGTTCCGTGTTCCGTTCTTTGTGGGCGAGTTCCGTGTTCCGTTCTTTGTGGGCGAGTTCCGTGTTCTCTGTGGGCGAGTTCCATGTTCTCTGTGCGTGAGTTCCGTGTTCCGTTCTTTGTGGGCGAGTTCCGTGTTTTATGGGTGAACATCTTGTTCTCCTTACATGAACAACAACGCGTTCTTTTTACAGTTTTATCATATGGTTGAACACCGTTTCTGTGATAGAACACCTAGTTTTATGTGGATGAACACTGTGTTCTTGGAAGGTAGACCCTCTCTACTGGGAATGTCGTATTCTGTCGTACTGATTCAGAATGATTCGTCAGGAACCGAGATGAACTCTGAAGTCTCTTGAAATTTTGTTCCAAAATCCTTTTTTTTTTTTTAAATGAACTAATTTTTTTTTTTAGTTCAGATCGTTTTGGTGTTCGTTTTTTTTTTTTTAATGGCTGTGTTCACCTTGAAGTTTCCGTTTTCTTCCTGTTATACCTGCCACCCGTTGAGCTGTTAACGAAGTCCCGTTTTATTAACGAAGTCCCGTTTTATTAACGAAGTCCCGTTTTATTAACGAAGTCCCGTTTTATTAACGAAGTCCCGTTTTATTAACGAAGTCCCGTTTTATTAACGAAGTGCCGTTTTATTAACGAAGTGCCGTTTTATTAACGAAGTGCCGTTTTATTAACGAAGTTCCGTTTTATTAACGAAGTCCCGTTTTATTAACGAAGTCCCGTCTTATTAATGAAGTCCGTCTCATTAACGAAGTCCCGTCTTATTAACGAAGTCCGTCTTGTTAACGAAGTCCCGTCTTATTAATGAAGTCCGTCTCATTAACGAAGTCCCGTCATATTAACGAAGTCCGTCTTATTAACGAAGTCCCGTCTCATTCCCGTCATTCTTTTAATGAAGAGGTTAAGGGAGAGTTTCTCTCGTTAAACTGTTCACCAGCGGCAGTGAACGAGACAGTGGTTAACGACGCTCGTTAAACGGCAATCCAGGTGATTAGTCTTGGTAATGGTCCTTGGTCTAATTGTTGCAGCAAATTTAATTACTAATTAATATTTGTTGTAATATACTAACATCCTCACCGTTTTAAATTACGTTATTTATATTTTAATTTTTGCCTTTATTATTTTATTTATTCTGACGTTTTTGACGTTCTTTTATTTATTTTTTGATGTTATTCTATTTACGTTTTTATTTTCACTTTTTTTTGCGTTCGTTTATTTACGTTTTGACTTTTTATTTAATTTTTTTTGACGTTCTTTTATTTACGCTTTTTCTGGGTTCTTTTATTTACGTTTTTTTGGGTTCTTTTATTTACGCTTTTTTCGCTTTGTTGGATTCCTTTATTTACGTTCTTGACGTTTTATATTTACATTTTTGACGTTTTTATTTGTTTTTTTACGTTCTTTTTTGGCGTTCTTTATTTTGGATGTTACACTGCAACAGTCGAATTAATAAACATGAACTGGTTATGTTGATAAATGGTTCAGAGAATCGACAAGTTGACACATTAGACACATATGCAACACTTGGGTATTTTTATTGAGGAAACGTTTCGCCACACAGTGGCTTCATCAGTCCATAAAAAGGAGAATGGTGAAGAACAGGAGGAGTTTGAGGTAGTCAGTCCCTCAACCTTGAGTCGATGTAATCAGTCCATCAATCTTGATAAGATTGATGGACTGATTATCTCGAACTCCTCCAGATCTTCACCATTCTCCTTTGTATGGACTGATGGAGCCACTGTGTGGCGAAACGTTTCCTCATTAAATATACCCAAGTGTTGCACATGTGTCTAATTTATCATTAACTGGTTCATTTAAAGACCAAAAACTATTTTTTTTTTTTTGGTAATGTCAAAATTCCATAAAAAAATTGTTTTTGAAATTTCAGGATTTTTCTCTAAAATAAATGTCTGGCCAGCTGATCAGAGGAAGATAATTCAACACTGATGACGGTCAGTCATAAGGTCGAAAATCAGAAGAGTTATCTGGAGAGCAACACACTAATTAATGAGTTTAATTACCGACAATTGGTAATCCATATATTAGTTTCCTGTTTCAGAAATTCAAATGAGACGCTTTTCAGATGGTTAAATTGCAATGTTTCTTTTTTTTAAAGATGAAGAAAAAAAAACTTTCATAAATTGGAAAACTTGAAAATTGGACAAATTTCCATTTTTTTTTATTTGAGGAATTTCCTTGAAATATTAAGGAAAAAATTCTCAACAAATTACCTCGAATTATTTTTTTTAATTTCTTAAAAAATTACGAAAATTAATTTTTAAAAGCTAGGAAAAAATATTTTTTTTGTAAGTAGACTTGTTACTAGTTGACACCAGTTAAATATATGCAACAAGCAGAAATTCTGAGCCTTCGGGCGCCTGGTGCCCAGCTGAGGCCTAGTGTGTCGTGATCTGATTCTTTTAACTTAATTGTTAGATGCTCCTGATCAACCAGGCTGTGGTGGACTCTCACCGTGTGTCACCACCACCACTATACACCATTTATGTTAACACCATTATAACTATTTATAACCACTATCACTGTTATTACTACAACTATCACCATATAGGCTATTCCCCTCTTTGTCTCTTCTTCACCTTCGTTTTTTTCCCCCTCTTTCGTTTACACCTTCCTCGTTTTATCCTACACTCGCAGTTCCGCACAGCCGTTATAACCAGTGCAACTAAAGAAAGATGCAAACTATCTACTACATACCCACAACCTAAATGACTCCCAGCATAGCTACAAACACAGCCTACATGCCTCCCAGCATAGCTACAAACACAGCCTACATGCCTCCCAGCATAGCTACAAACACAGCCTACATAACTATGGATACCACATTTGTAGAATCATAATATTAATTAAATTCGGAGCAGCATCCCCCCAGTGCTTCACTCTGAGCCACGATGACCACAGTCACTCGTGTGACGCTTGACTCCTGATGGTGCGATAACTTTGTGGCGTTCACTAGGGTGCAGGAGTCGATTCCCAGTTCCTGTGTGTGTTATTTGCCTGTTGTCAAAGATACTTGTCGACAAACACTAGGCTTGTTTTATGTGTGTGTTTTTTTTTGAGGCGTATGTGTGTGTGTGGTCACTCCTATGATCTGTGTCCCTACAGGACCTGACTCGGTTGTGAGGAGAATCAAGTCTCCACACATTAGCTACAGAACGTTCTGCCGTTCAGGAATCAGTAGTGTGCACGACGCTATTCATCTCTCGTGGTTATGTACGCTACAGGCCTCGCCTCTACCACTTCCTCCTTTCTCCTCACTTCCCAACACTCATGCCAACCCTCCCCTCTCCCCCACTATGTTCTCCCCTCCCATCCCCTCTCCACCACAATAACACAAGCCTTTCCTCCCTCCGCTCTCTCTTTAACTTTATATACAACGCCAGGGAAACAGAGCTAAATTTTGTTCCCACACTGTAACTATCATATAGAAAGGGTAGGCGTACACTGCAGGTGTTTCCACAATGTTACATTCATATATGAAATGTAACCATCATAATATATACAATGTTACCATCATGTATACAATGTTACCATCATGTATACAATGTAACCATCATGTATACAATGTAACCATCATATATACAATGTTACCATCATATATACAATGTAACTATCATATATACAGTGGGGAAAGTCTCACAGTGTGGGTTATTCCCACCATGGTATACCCACACATTATGCATATACCAACGTATGTTTAGCAAAAGAGGAAGCATACACCACCGGGGTATCGAACAGCTCAGAGAAAAGCCAATTCGTCTCACAGACAAATGATTTCTTGTTCGATCCGCAGGCCGGCGAAACAGCTGGACACATTTTATTTACTTCCATACTGCCCCTGTTCACTTAGCAGTGAAAGCAGGTACTCGTGTGGGTTGCATTCAGGGGTAGGGGCGGGAAATTGCTGAAAGTTGTCAAGTTTTGTTCAAAACTGTGTTTCCACACTGCCATGTATCCAACGAATTAATGAAAAAATATCGATTACCTCTGTTCTTGCCTTGCTACCCCCGAAACCCCCCACATCCTCTTTAATACACACACACACACACACACACACACACACACACACACACAACAACACACACACAAACACACACAAACACATGCTTCTCTTCATCAAAAAATATTAAAAACTTATAAAAAGTTCCAATAATCTGACGCTCCAATCCCGTTCCATGAGTCCTTCCCTCCCTCCCAGGGCCTCCCCCCATTCCCTATGCCTGTCCAGGAAAATTACCCCCAGGTAAAGTTTTGAATGGGGACTGTCAAGGCAGTCCAATGCCATTATCAGTGGCGAGTGAGTCTCGGCGAGGCTGCACACGTAGCGTCCAAATCTAGCTTGATTGTGGCGAAATTCGTTTATGAAAATTAGCTAAACGTGAGCCTGGCGGGGTGTGTGTGTGTGTGTGTGTGTGTGTGTGTGTGTGTGTGTGTGTGTGTTTAATACATCTTTAGACTTTCCCAGTTTTATCCACATTTTTTTTTGTAGGTGTGAATGCTACAGTTGTATTTCCCATTTTAACACACGTTGTGAGGAGCCTTCTGGCGTGTCCCTCTCTGTATACCTGGAGGTCGTCTTGATATTTACCATAATACTGCACCAGTTTCTCATTGGTGTGTTTGTGTGACCTTACCGTCGTAAGCAGTGTTTTTTTTTTTTTTTTAATTTCCTGGAGATCACGTACCTTATTTGATGTTGTCAAGATTCGTAGAAAGTACACTTTGCCAGGCGTTTCATGTCGCAGCTTCGTGACTTGATGATGCTTCAGCACGGGCCGAAACGTCGTCTTAATGTGTCCTCTACGTAGTGTTTTTTCTTTGAAGATTGTTCCAGCCACGGTAGTGTTCCAGCTACAATACTGTGATTCTTATTCTTTGTTTTCAGTATTGTGACACAGTCACACACAGTCACACACAGTCACACGAGTAGAAAGCATATCCCCCCGTCCCCTATCCTCACCCTTCCGCCCGTCTACCTGCTATCCACCGGAACAAGCAACAAGTGGAAAATTGGTGGAAATTATCGCACAAAGCCTCAGGATGTTGGAGATGGACAATTACACAATTACACGCTATTGTGTAAAAATACACGAGCGTTCATTGGCTTCGCAGAGGAATACAGACTTTTATTGAATTCGAGTCTGAAATTGCTGTTATTTCACTTTTTGGCAAATTAAGGCAGCAATTGTTGCCTATTAGCCAGATGGAGCCGGAGGGTAGGCGTGTGCATCGTGCAGCTGGCGACAACTACGGCTCAGCTATGGTAAAAACAGACAGACACACACACAATCTGCAGTGGAGGCAGGATTCATACATAGCTTTAAGAAGAGGTGAGATGATGCTCTTGAAGCCTGGAGCTATGAATCAACCTCTGCAACTACAAATAGATGAGTAGTGGTTACGTACACACACCCATGGTCATGCACATGCCCGTGGCTATATAAGCACCCATGGCAGTGGTACACGGCGTCGACACGTACACAGCCACGCACATGTTAGCAGTCATGTACGCATTCATGGCCACGCTAGCATCAAAGGCAACGCACACAGCCACGCACATTCATAAACACGGTAATACCCACATATAGCCACGCACACATAAACAGCCATGCATACAGCCACGGACATTCATACACACACGGTAATACCCACATATACACGAGCAGCCACGCACACAGCCACGGACCATACACCGATTGTTACAGCCACGTAATTGCCCTCAGTTTCTGGTGTTTTTTTTAGGAAACTCGACATTTCCCAGTTGTCAAACGGTGTTTTATGCTTTAGTTTCCTGTAGTGCGCAGCCACAGGATGTCTGTCTGGCGCGCTAAACCCAAAAGGGAGTCATACAGCCAACGAGGAATGGGAGGCCATCAACAATTGATCAGAGGAAGGGGAGGAGTAGCTCAGGTTCCTTGGATCAACAGTCGTTGACCAGCATCAAGGCAGAGCTCTCCAAGACAGGATTCGTGTGTGTGTGTGTGTGTGTGTGTGTGTTTTTTGTGTGTGTGTTTGTATATATATATATATATAATATATTGAGCTGAAGGAATTATGGATTGTGTTTTTTTTAGTCAATGGGGATTTTTTTTATACAAAAAATTGGAAGCTCATGGAAGTTTTGCCTTAATTTAGAGGAATTAAATATTTTTTTCAGTCGGTTACACCTGATGCATGGAAACCCACTCTAGCTGACAACAACAATACCAACATCATTAAAAAACAGATCACAGCGTAAAAATTTTTTGTAATGCGTGTGTAATCTGCTGATATATATATATATATATATATATATATATATATATATATATATATATATATATATATATATATATATATATATATATATAATATTTGTGTGTGTGTTCTCTCAGCGTGTTCCCAATTGTGTGGTTAAGAGATTTTACGTGTTGAAAGATGATGGCGCCCTCTCTGTGGGAACCCTCTGTGGAAACCCTCTCTGTGGGAACCCTCTCTGTGGAAACCCTCTCTGTGGAAACCCTCTCTGTGGGAACCCTCCCTGTAGGAACCCTCTCTGTGGGAACCCTCCCTGTAGGAACCCTCTCGTGAGGAACATAACTTTTGTTCTCACTGAGTAACTGTGAAATAAAAGAGGGTGGCAGCACACCGCTGATGTATCAGGTTTGCTAAAAAAAAAAAGGGAAAGTTCCATTGCTGAAACCTTCTGGGGAACCCTTCTTAGTTGAACCTTCTGGGGAACCCTTCTTAGTTGAACCTCCTGGGGAACCCTTCTTAGTTGAACCTCCTGGGGAATTCTTCATAGTTGAACCTCCTGGAAAATTTTTAGTTGAACCTGGGTCACTCCTCTGAGGGGAATTCACTACGAAAGCCCATTGTTACACCCCCTGTGGGAACCCGAATGGGGAGACTCCTGTGAGTCCAGGGCAGGCCACCCTGTGACCCCAGGGAAGGACATCCTGAGAGCACAGAGGAAACTTTTCTGTGAGCCCAGGGTACACTCTCCTGTGACCCCAGGGCAGACCATCCTGTGAGCCCAGGGCAGGACATCCTGTGAGCCCAGAGGAGACTCTCCTGTGACCCCCAGGGCAGACCATCCTGTGAGCTCAGGGCAGACCATCCTGTGAGCCCATGGCAAACCATTCTGTGAGCTCAGGGCAGACCATCCTGTGAGCTCAGGGCAGACTCTCTGCCTTCGTCAGCACAGTTAGGGACCCAGGTAATCACAGGACCCCGACGCTAATGAGCAGATGGAATTACTGCCAGGTAAGCCGCCCCTCACTCCACCCCCGCCCACCCTAAACCCACCCCGCCCACCTCTCCGCCCAGCCCCGCCCCGCCACGCCCCCCTGCTCCACCCCGCCCCGCCCAGGCTTGAAGTATTAATCCAGTCTCCTCGTATTGCAAAACTTCTGTTATGTGGTTGTTTGTGGTTAGTAAATAATGTAGTGGTGGCTAGTTACTGAATAATGTAGTGGCTAGTTAGTGTATAATGTAGTGGCTAGTTAGTGTATAATGTAGTGGCTTGTTAGTGAATATAGATGTAGTGGCTAGCTAGTTAATAACGTAGTGACTAGCTAGTTAGTGAATAATGATGTTGTGGCTAGTTAGTGAATAATGTAGTGGTTAGTTAATGAATAATGTAGTGGCTTGTTAGTGAATAATGATTTAGTGGCTTGTTAGTGAATAATAAAGTAACGGCTTTGTTATTATTATTAATATTTGTTATTATTATTTAAGCATTTGATTGTGTGTTCACAAGGTTTAAAGCCTCTCCACTGCATTTTTTTAAGGCATAAGAGGGCTGGCAAGAATGGGGAAGGGAAGGAGAGGGGCAGTATAGAGCAGTGGAAAAGAATTAACAGGAAGTGGGGGATAAGGTAGGTTAAGTGGCCGGACCACTTTAAAGAGTAGTTTTTGGCACATAGTGACGAGTGTTGGTCTTAGTACCTAGTGACGAGTGTTGGCCTAATTAGTACCTAGTGAGGAGTTTTTGTTATTAGGTGAGTCAATAAAGTTGTACTTCCGCTTGAATTAACATCAAGGATGGACTTTATTACTTGAAATAAAGACCAAAACAAAGTCCGGGTATATATGCAGAGAGATATACACCTTATGTCGTAGAATATACACATATCCGAACACCTTTCAGCGTATATACACGTAGATGCACACCTCTGTACGTATACTGCACCGAGATATACACTTATAGGTGTATATACACCGATAAGTGTATATACATCTCGGTGCATGTACACAGACATATACACGCCTTATGGTGTATACACATTGAGAGATGAACCTCTCACGTTCTATACACAGTATAATATACACAGTATGATATACACAGTGTGATATACACAGTGTGATATACACAGTGTGATATACACAGTGTGATATATACAGTGTGATATACACAGTGTGATATACACAGTGTGATATACACAGTGTGATATACACAGTGTGATATACACAGTGTGATATACACAGTGTGATATACACAGTGTGATATACACAGTGTGATATACACAGTGTGATATACACAGTGTGATATACACAGTGTGATATACACAGTGTGATATACACAGTGTGATATACACAGTGTGATATACACAGTGTGATATACACAGTGTGATATACACAGTGTGATATACACAGTGTGATATACACAGTGTGATATACACAGTGTGATATACACAGTGTGATATACACAGTGTGATATACACAGTGTGATATACACAGTGTGATATACACAGTGTGATATACACAGTGTGATATACCCCTTTCAAAAGTATTTATTTATATAGTTTCTGGTGAACTAAACAGCCAAACGTCACTATATATTTGACGTTTTTTCTGAAAATCTACATACATTTATCGACCTCGTGAAAATTCGCTTTAACATTCTCTCTCTCTCTCTCTCTCTCTCTCTCTCTCTCTCTCTCTCTCTCTCTCTCTCTTTCATTCTTTATAGATTTTAAGCCGATTTTCTGGTATCTTGCATAACCTCGCTTTCATAATCGCTTTGCCTCAGCGCTATCTTCATGGTCCGCTATCATGGAGTAGAGAGAGAGAGAGAGAGAGAGAGAGAGAGAGAGAGAGAGAGAGAGAGAGAGAGAGAGAAGGGAAAGGTGTGGGTCTGTAAGGCAGATATTCAAAGGAAATTGGTGTTTATAGCAGAAACATGAAATCCAGATGTGTGTGTGTATGTGTGTGTGTGTGTAACAGATGGGTGAAGGACAGAGATGTGTAGGACACGTGTGTGTGTGAGGAAGGCAGATGTTCAAGGACGCAGGTGTAGACGGCAGGTGTGTGAAATGCGTACGAGGAGATACTAGTGAAAGACACATGTGGCAAGGGCAAGGCCACACACACACACACACACGTACTAATGCATACCATTACTCTACCGAAGGGAATTCTCGCTCCAGTGGTCTCAACAGACCAACGCTAAAAGGATTAGATATTAGATATCCTGGGCCGGCGTCTCTCATACCAGGGGGATGATGATAAACAATAAAAAAATATTGTGACACACGGGATGATTTGTTTGTCTGTTTGTGTGACAGTTACAGCCAGTTGTCGGCTCTATTGTGCGATAGTTACGGTTGTCGTTGGTTCCCTAGTCCGACAGTTACAGGCTTCCGTCTGCTTCATGGTACGATAGTTACTCTTTAGTCTGTTCCGTAGTACGATAGTTACTCTTTAGTCTGTTCCGTAGTACGATAGTTACTCTTTAGTCTGTTCCGTAGTACGATAGTTACTCTTTAGTCGGCTCTGTGCTCTGACTGCTCAAATTTATTGCTCTGTACTTGTTATCAAAGAACTTTAATAACCTCCCTTTTGTTCCATTCTCGTGATTTAGCTAAGTTATTTTTGCTGTAGACAACTTGCAGTTAATCCAATCCCTATTGTTGCAGACAACTTGCCTTCGTCTGAAATCAACATAAATAACTTTAGTCCTTCTCCCTGGTTGATCATTAACATATATCAGAAATAGTATTGGTCCAAAAACTCCTCCGTGAGGGATTCCATTTGTTAAATCTCTCCATCTAGACAGTCCTTCCCCAGTGACTCTTCATTCTCTTGTCAGATATTCCAGTGGATGGCCAATCCTCTCACTCCGGTCTATAGATTCTTTAGTTTTGTGATTTGTTCTCCTCTAAAGTAGTGTTCAAGGCATTCTGGGTTTCTTTGAATATACTACAGTTCACCCTGCCTGGTGTGTCCTGCCTGGTGTGTCCTGCCTGGCGTGTCCTGCCTGGTGTGTCCTGCCTGGCGTGTCCTGCCTGGTGTGTCCTGCCTGGCGTGTCCTGCCTGGTGTGTCCTGCCTGGCGTGTCCTGCCTGGTGTGTCCTGCATGGCGTGTCCTGCCTGGTGTGTCCTGCATGGCGTGTCCTGCCTGGTGTGTCCTGCCTGGCGTGTCCTGCCTGGTGTGTCCTGCATGGCGTGTCCTGCCTGGTGTGTCCTGCCTGGCTTGTTCTGCCTGGTGTGTCCTGCCTGGCTTGTCCTGCCTGGCGTGTCCTGCCTGGCTTGTCCTGCCTGGTGTGTCCTGCCTGGCTTGTCCTGCCTGGCGTGTCCTGCCTGGCTTGTCCTGCCTGGTGTGTCCTGCCTGGCTTGTCCTGCCTGGTGTGTCCTGCCTGGCTTGTCCTGCCTGGCGTGTCCTGCCTGGCTTGTCCTGCCTGGTGTGTCCTGCCTGGCTTGTCCTGCCTGGTGTGTCCTGCTTGGCTTGTCCTGCCTGGTGTGTCCTGCCTGGCTTGTCCTGCATGGCGTGTCCTGTCTGGCGTGTCCTGCATGGCGTGTTTTGCATGGCTTGTCCTGCCTGGTGTGTCCTGCCTGGTGTGTCCTGCCTGGTGTGTCCTGCCTGGCTTGTCCTACCTGGTGTGTCCTGCCTGGCTTGTCCTGCCTGGTGTGTCCTGCCTGGCTTGTCCTGCCTGGTGTGTCCTGCCTGGCTTGTCCTGCATGGCGTGTCCTGCCTGGCGTGTCCTGCATGGCGTGTCCTGCATGGCTTGTCCTGCCTGGTGTGTCCTGCCTGGCGTGTCCTGCCTGGCTTGTCCTGCCTGGCTTGTCCTGCCTGGTGTGTCCTGCCTGGTGTGTCCTGCCTGGCTTGTCCTTCCTGGCGTGTCCTACCTGCTCTGTCAGCTTCTTATACAACTCTGTTAAGACAATAAGGTAGAATTATCAACATGCAGACCCGTACTTGTGATCTGTAAGAAAGTCGCTTTTTACCAAGAGTCCGTAAGCTTATTTTCCTCTCACTTTATATTACGTGCATTTCAAGGACACTGGCTCGTACTTTCTCTCTTCGTATCGATTTATGTTTTTGATTTATACCAAAAAATTATATATTTTTTTCAGTTTGTGCTGTTACTTGCGTCATGGGTGACTTATCTGTTTTCTTGCTTACTTAGAACTCCAGCTACTTTAAGTATCTAATGTGAGCACCTCTCTGATCCCACTGTATTTTTATTCAGATGTCTCTCTTCCTATTTCCATATTATTCCATATTATTTCCATATGCCTCAGCACTGCTTGGACGTGTTCAAATTCCTTTGAGAAAACTTGCAAACTTCTATAAGTTCCTCGCCTACAGTTTTTTTTTATACTTTCTTGAGTCTGAAAACCTTTTATTTTTTTTACACGATCTTTCTCCTGTGGTGTTTGTGGAATAGTCTGCGTTGCTACATTGTTTTTAATGTTTATTCTTGAGTCTTCCTTTTCACTGCTTCGTGGCACCTCTGGGTAAAATATTTCAACATGCCTCATGGTGCCATGCCTCTGGTTGTATCCCCTAGGATTCCTAATAGGATTTCTCTCAGTGCCTTCATAGATGCCTCTCCTGCACTCATTCCTCTTAGTTCACCTTTCCTCTCTCCCTCACTTCCCTACTCAAGTCTCCCAGCTCAGGCTGACAGATTTCAACACCTTGTATGAGCCCCATCCTGCGCGATGGATTACATAGGAAAGCACTGTCAACTTTTGTTCCCACTCTGTGGCTATCGTGTACATAAGGATAGCAGACAACTGCTGCTTAATTCAATATTTTGTTTAACTAAAAGAATCTCTCCCAGCCCTTCAGTCCTGTCTCCACTATGTACGTGACTATCCAGTACTCATCATTAGCTGCTATGAGAACCTCAGTATCAAGATAAACACATCACTCTGGATGACGACTTGATATCCCGATCATTCTGAATGATGTCTTGATATCCAAATCGTTCTGGATGACGTCTTGATGTCCAAATCATCTGGTTGACACATCTTTACATCCAGATCATACCGAGTAAACGTGAGATCTACCCACGGTGTTAGAGGGCCTTTGATCACGCCAGCTCAGACAAGGTTCTTCTCGCCTACTCTGCTAGTAACTTGCTTCTTGATGAATGTTCTGTCCCATTTTCCTATATCTATTTTCCCATTTTTTTCCTATTTTTTTCCTATTTTTATGTATTTATTTTTGCATTTTTTTTCAGTTCTGTTTTCTACAAAGGTTATGATGGCTTCACTGTTGTCTTTTTCCTGCTCCGCTTCTTCTGTTGTTGTCTGTCTGTCTATCTGTCTCTCTCTCTCTCTCTCTCCCTCCCTTCCTGACGTAGCGGAACACACGGTAAAGACACATGAGGTAACACAGGACTTCACGGACCAGCGGAAATGTCTGTTACACAACTTTTATTTGCCAGTTTCTGTCCGACCCCGCTGTCTGTCTGTCCGGGACTGTTACCCTTTCTGTGTGTGTGTGTGTGTGTGTGTGTGTGTGCGTGTGCGTGTGCGTGTGCGTGTGTAGGGCACGTCACGACAAGTTAATCAAGCTGTCTGGAGATTATTCCGTTCCAGTGAGCAACACTCATCCTCCACCAGGCCAGTAAACACCCTCACCAGGGCACCTGCTACCTACAACCAGGGCACCTACCTACGGGTACCTACTACCTACATCTCCAGGGTGTCTGCTACCTACAAAGAGAGCACTTTATACCTACACCTAGTCTACATACACCCATATGCACTTGCTACCTTCGCCTTCACCCAGACACCTAGTACCTATTCCCATTGCACCTACCTACGATCAGGGGTACCTACTACCTACTCCTAGGGCACCTACCTGCATTCAGGCCATCGCTACCTTAACCCAGGACTCCTATTACCTATACATAGTTTACATGCACCAGTATGCTTTAAAACCTTCAGAGACACTCTCTCCAGACCATCCTAAGTCTCTCTAGACCATCCTAAGTCTCTCTAGACCACCCTAAGTCTCTCTAGACCATCCTAAGTCTCTCTAGACCACCCTAAGTCTCTCTAGACCATCCTAAGTCTCTTTAGACCACCCTAAGTCTCTCTAGACCACCCAAAGTCTCTCTAGACCATCCTAAGTCTCTCTAGACCATCCTAAGTCTCTCTAGACCACCCTAAGTCTCTCTCGACCACCCTAAGTCTCTCTAGACCATCCTAAGTCTCTCTAGACCACCCTAAGTCTCTCTAGACCATCCTAAGTCTCTTTAGACCACCCTAAGTCTCTCTAGACCATCCTAAGTCTCTCTAGACCACCCTAAGTCTCTCTCGACCACCCTAAGTCTCTCTAGACCACCCTAAGTCTCTCTAGACCACCCTAAGTCTCTCTAGACCACCCTAAGTTTCACTATACTCTCCCTAAAACTTCCTAACATGGTATAAGCTCCCTGTTTTTTCCTACACCCAGTACACTAACAACACCCAGTAAACAATACACAGATAACCTGCACATAGGATCAAGACGCTTAAGAGGACGTTTCGGTCCATTTGAACCATTTACAAGTCACACTAACACACGAAGGTGAGGGAGTCATTATATATATATATATATATATATATATATATATATATATATATATATATATATATATATATATACCACCCCATCTCATACTGTTTGTGCCACCACCCCCCTCTTTCCCATCTGCATCATAGCCCCCTTCCTCACAATTAGCACCACCCCTCCCTCCCACACCACCCCTCCCTCCCACACCACCCTCCCTTCCTCACGCATTGTTCCAGGCCAGCGTAGCATTTTTTTTTTATGCGTGAGTACGGTAGGAGAGAAGGTCACTGGGACAGTTCTGTTTGACAGATCCTGTGACAGACAGGATGTGTGGGAGGAGGAGGTGACGGGGGAGATGGCTTGATGAGAGGGGGTGGGTGGTAGTAGAGGTGGTGGGGGAGTGGAGAGAAGGGGTGGGGAGTGGATGGTTTGGTCGGAGTGGGGGAGGAAGATTGTCCCTCCTGTAATACTGATGATATATTCTCTCTCTCTCTCTCTCTCCTCTCTCTCTCTCTCTCTCTCTCTCTCTCTCTCTCTCTCTCTCTCTCTGATATAATTATATAGTATAATCACCAGCACAAGTGCCGTTCAACAAACGTTCAACATCTTAGTGCTGAACGTATAAGTATGATGAACGGCTCAGGTAGAACCAGGGCTAAATTACTGCCTTTATGAACGCCAGATTATAGATAATATATCACAGCTGAGTAGAAAATAGAGCAGATTATAGTAATATGCTTTAGTAGCCCGATTATACCCGAGCAAAATATAATATTTATCATTTTTATAATTAATATTAATTATTTATTATTAATTATTATTTATTATTATTAATTATTATAATTATTATTATTATTTTTATTATTATTTTATTATTTATTAATTATTATTTTATTAATAATTATTTTTATTATAGTTATTATTTATTATTATTATAAATTAATTTTATTATTACTATGATTATTATTGTTGCTGTTATCAATAGAAAGTGCTAAACCCGTCGGGGGTTATATAGCAACTTGGAGAATAGGTGAGAATCAAGTATGATACGAGACAACGATGAGCGCCTCCAATTCCTGTGGCGAAAGCCTCTCACGCTGCTACCTCAAGAATTTAATTACTTGTAGGCCTATCGAGGAGGCCTATACGCCATTTTTATATTTGTTTCGTTGATTTTGAATTTGGGATGATTTGTACTGCAGGTGTGTGTGTGTGTGTGTGTGTGTGTGTGTGTGTGTGTGTGTGTGTGAGTGTATGTGCCGAGAAACAGTTGCAGGGAGAGAGAGAGAGAGAGAGAGAGAGAGAGAGAGAGACCATACCACAATAACCATGCCAACTAAAGACCTGGTGTTTAGCTCCAGGACTGACAGCTTTTCCAGGGGTCCCAAACTGCTAGTTATGGTAATGAGAAGGTTGACACATCCGGTGTCAAGGCACGGGGGCCATGCGTGCGTGGCACCTGCCAGAGACACACTTAAAACACGGAGGAAGCAAAAGAAGGAAAATAATAATAATGAGAGGAAGAGTTGGTAACGGGGGAGAAGAAGACAGCAACAAGGAGTAACAAAAGAAATAAAAGAGAAAGAAGAGCTGGTTGATTTTATCGGGGCAACGTTTCGCTCAGTGTACAGCTTTATGGAGACACATTTCTCTCTGAGTATAACTTATTAAGTTATGTTTAGTTATGCTTTTCAAGTGTTTTTTTTTCAAGTCATATGTCGCTCTGCGCAGAGCTTTTCGCCAGCCACGTTTTGCCAGTGGAGAGCTTTATCATGGCCTGGAGAAAGACTCTAACATTCTTTGCAACATGTTGATTTGTCCAACATGTTGCTCACACACACACACACACTCTCACACACACACACTCTCACACACACACACTCTCATACATACACACACACACACACACACACACACACACACACAATTACAGAACAGCAATTTAAAAAAAAATGTATATATGGAGTCGCGTGAAAAATATTGGTCACATTACGAGATAAACATGAAAGAGGCCGAGACTCACTGATTGTTCGGTGCCCGCGAGGGTTTACGCTTCCTCTAGCCCCTTTTAAACACTGGGATATTTGTTTTTTGTATAGAAATATTATGTAAAAATGCAAAAAATGGCAGGGTTGAAAATTTTTAATTATTGAATATTTCGACGTTTCATAGCTATATGAGGCTTTTCCTGATATATTTTATATATGTAGCCATATACACACAGATATATATATATATATATATATATATATATATATATATATATATATATATATATATATATATATAATCTACTTTCGAATTTTCTATTTTTCATAGAGGGGAGAGGGAAGAATGACCTATTACTGGCCACACACTTGAATAGACGGCCCCTGGCCGTGTTATATGTCCATGATAAGCCGGATCAGTGATGGATATCCGGCATTAGCTGATCAATCCGGATACACCATCACCGTCTTACCGATGCAGTGAGCTTGTGCAACATTGCTTGGAGCTTTGCTTTACCGAGGCCTCTGAGACCATCGATATTATCTCCCTCATTTGCTGGTTCTTTCTCTTCATTATCTCTGCTATCTATGTCTTCTCCCCATTATAACAACCCCGAAATAAGGTCCGCCCCCTCCTCTCTCACAATCTCCCTCCACCCTTTACCCCACAATTCCTCCCCCCCTCTCTATTACCCTGGACATCCACGAACCTACTTATGAATATTCCGAGCAATGATAAGTGAAAATTTATGGAAGACTTCCCTCATTAACTCTTCATAAATCCCTGGGCCACCCTCACCCCTGACACCTAACAACATTTGGTGTAAATAAACTTCAGCCTCGCTCATATTAACGCCTCTACTTGAAACTCCCATTTTCTTCCTTCTATTTTCTTATATGTAATTTGTGGATTTTATCCGGAGAAGTGGATAAAAAGACTTCAAGGAAGAATATTTAGATTTCTTTCTGAAGCCATTTAATATTCCACTTCCCCTACCACCCCATCTTTTTTATACAAACTTTATTTCAAGACAAAATACATAGGGAGTAAAACAACATAGATAACAATTCAGAGCTACATGTCAAATACTTCGTCCAGCTCCCCAGCAGTGGGCCGCTTGCCCAGAACGCTGCAGGCATTTTCCCTCTGGATCGCAACACTGAGTCTCTGAAAGATGAAGCTGGTCGTCCCTGTGCTCCCTGGTTTCTATGATGAGTTTCTCACCCAGCTCTTTGAGAAACTTTAGAGCACACTTGCCCCACGCTCCAAGGGTCTCCGACCCTATTGGGATGAAGTTATAGCAAGGGGAAAGGCCTTCATATTTGCGGGTCTTCTGGGTCTCCCTGTGGCTGGCAGCTCCACCCCTTCGGCTGCGGAGTATGGCAAGTAGGTGTCTGCCATTGTGGCAGCACAGGTGTAGTCCCAAGCAATCTGCTTTATATATATATATATATATATATATATATATATATATATATATATATATATATATATATATATATATATATCAACAGCAGAAGTAGCAGCAACAGCAGCAGCAACAGGCAGCACTAACAGCAGCGTGAAAAAACAGAACCATCAGTAGAAACAACAGCAACAGCAATTACAACAGTATTAACAACAGCAATAATAACAGCAACAACAACAGCAGCACCACTTTGTACGGCAACAGCATGGGAAAAACAACAGTAGCAGAAACGACAGCAATTATAAGAGCCTTAACAGCAACAGTACTAGCAGCAACAGTACTAGCAGCAACAGTACTAGCAGCAACAGCGACTGCGTGTCGCCCTCTGTGACACTATTGATTGAGTGACCTCCGGATATTGTTCATTTCACCAACTGAGTGGAAGCTGATTCCGTAACACGAAACTGACGATCACCTGAGATTGATGGATTGATGAGCAGCGCCACGAGGATCTGAATTGATGAGCAGGGCCACGAAGACCTGGATTGATCAGCAGGGCCACGAAGACCTGGATTGATGAGCAGGGCCACGAGGATCTGAATTGATGAGCAGGGCCACGAAGACCTGGATTGATGAGCAGGGCCACGAAGACCTGGATTGATGAGCAGGGCCACGAAGACCTGAATTGATGAGCAGGGCCACGAAGACCTGATTGATGAGCAGGGCCACGATGACCTGAATTGATAAGTAGGGCCACGATGACCTGAATTGATAAGTAGGGCCACGATGACCTGAATTGATAAGTAGGGCCACGAAGACCTGGATTGATGAGCAGGGCCACGATGACCAGAATTGATAAGTAGGGCCACGAAGACCTGGATTGACGAGCAGGGCCACGAAGACCTGGATTGATGAGCAGGGCCACGAAGACCTGGATTGATGAGCAGGGCCACGAGGACCTGAACTGGTGGATTGATGGATAGACCTTCAATGGAAAAATCACAACTTGACTCCTCGTCAATCACTATCTTCTATCACTGTTTCACTATAATTATAAGACATGCGAAGCTGAAACGAGTTTATTTACAGGTACTCCATAGGCCTATAGCAGGCCTACCAGTGTGGCTTAACATCCAGTGCAAGAGCTGTAAACCAACAGCTGGTCACCCATGTGGAGTTTAACTCTCCAATATATCTGAATAGGAAGGAATAAGTCAGGAATGGGGCCCTATAAGCATTTAGGTGGCCTTTCAGTGTTTAACGGACAGGCCTATGGGATGTAAGCCTATAGCTGGCCGTCTAGGGGATTTAAAGACCCCTATCTGCCAGCCATAAGCCTATAGATGGTTAGACATCAGCCCGAATAGTGAGTTTTTAACGATCGGGTTTGCGTAGTATCACGATAATATGCCTCGTCTCCTCCTCCTCTTCTTTCTTCTCTTCTTATCTTCCACCTCCTACTCCTCTTCTTCCTTCACTTCCTGCCAAGTATATACGTGTCATCTTTTCGTTGTATGGTTGAAGACTCGCTAAGACCAGCAGCTCATCAGATGTGGGATAGTGTGGGAACACCCACACTTTGTTGCTACACTCTTCTATACAAGTTACACTCTGAGAATAAAAGATAATCATGATTATGTGTGTGTGTGTGTGTGTGTGTGTGTGTGTGTGTGTGTGTGTGTGTGTCTACCTACTCACCTATTTGTGGTTGCAGGGGTCGAGTCACAGCTCCTGTGTCTGTGCGTGTCTGTGTCTCTGTGTATAGTGGGTGTATGTGGGAGGTTTACGTGTAAAACTGCCATTTGCTGTGGGGGCTGTGTTGAAGACCAGTCAGTGTTAGGGGCTGTGTTAGAGATCAGTATTGGGGGCTGTGTTGAAGACCTGTGATGTGGCTGTGTTGAAGACCTGTGTTGGGGGCTGTGTTGAAGACCTATGTTGGGGCTGTGTTGAAGACCTGTGTTGGGGCTGTGTTGAAGACCTGTGTTGGGGCTGTGTTGAAGACCTATGTTGGGGGCTGTGTTGAAGACCTATGTTGGGGCTGTGTTGAAGACCTGTGTTGGGGCTGTGTTGAAGACCTATGTTGGGGGCTGTGTTGAAGACCTGTGTTGGGGGCTGTGTTGAAGACCTGTGTTGGGGGCTGTGTTGAAGACCTGTGTTGGGGGCTGTGTTGAAGACCTGTGTTGGGGGCTGTGTTGAAGACCTGTGTTGGGGGCTGTGTTGAAGACCTGTGTTGGGGATTTAGAGCCTCAAATTTATTGAATAACATAAAATAAATTAAAGCCAGCACATTATTATTATTATTATTATTATTATTATTATTATTATTATACGTAATTATTAAATGCATGCGTTAAACCCGCATGAGTCACACACCACCTGAGGAACAGGAGGCAAATTCTCTTTAATGCAAGCAAGGATAATAGGAATAGCTCAAATTCCTAAAATCAAGAGCCCTTCACTGGCCTGAGGACGCCTTCCCTTCCTCCCTGCGAAGTGTTCTGCGGGGAGAAAAGTTAATAATGTATAGGGCAGTGAATTACACCTGAGTTATTCATGGGACCCATTACGCACCCATTTTGTCAACCCATTCTCGAAGATTGATGATAAGTTGATGGGGGAATGGGGGGTTCAGAGTCATGAGAGGTTGAGTCATGAGGTGGGTGAGCTTTATATAGTGAGCTTTATATAGTGAGCTTTAAGTGGCTGGATTTAGTGGAGTTTGAAGTTGATGTGACAGTGTAGTTGTTTATTGTTTGTTGTGGTGGTAGTGGTTGGTGGTGGTAGTGGTTGGTGGTGGTGATGGTGGTTGTGGTAGTGGGGGTGGTGGTCATGGTGGTGGTGGTTGTGGTAGTGGTGGTGGTGGTGGTGGTGGTAGTAGGTGGTGGTGGTAGTGGGTAGTGGTAGTGGGTGGTGGTAGTGGTGGTGGTGATTGTGGGTGGTGGTGATTGTGGGTGGTAGTGGTGGTGGCAGTGGGGGTAGTGACGATGGCAGTGGTGGTGGTGGTGGTAGTGGTGATGGCAGTGGTGGTGGTGGTGGAAGTGGTGGTGGTGGTGATAACAGTGGTGGTGGTGGTGATAACAGTGGTGGTGGTGGTGATGACAGTGGTGGTGGTGGTGGTTGTGGGGTTGAATTTGGGAGGGGGGTGGGGGAGGGGGGTGTTGGGGGTAGTTGAGTCTTGAATAAATTAGCAATTCCATCAATCCTGGGACATACGCACACTTAATTACGCAATCGATCACGGCTCCTCCCTCCTCGTTGCTGTTCCCTCCCTCCATCCCTTCCTCTCTCAGTGACTACTCTCCCTAGCTTCCTCTCCTTTCCTCTATTCCTCCCTCCGCTTCTATGTCTAACCATTCCTGATTCCCTCCCTCTTTTTTTCCTCTCTTCCACCTCCCCTCACTGTCATTCAATGCCTCTCTTCTTTTCTGCTTCTTTCTTCTCGGCTCTGGCATTCTTCCTTAATTCCGCTTCTCTCTCTCTCTCTCTCTCTCTCTCTCTCTCTCTCTCTCTGTTTTTCTCCCTCACCAATCGCTTTTTCCCCCTCTTATCTCTGCTCAGCGAATCTCTCTCTCATTCCCATTATTCCTTCGCCTTCCTTTATCGTGTTTGTGTTTAAATTCACTCGTTCATAACTCTACTATCCTCCTGGTCATCTTCCAAGGGTCACAGGTCACATTACCAAGAGGTCAGTGTACCTGAGACCCTCAAAAGGTCACAGGTCACAGTACCAAGAAGTCACAGTGTGCCTGAGACCCTCAAATATTGTCTTCTCAGTCAATTCTTCGCTATTTCGCTCTTAATAAGCACTGTCTTCAGTGGCTTGCACTCCGCAAGTCAGTATACATTGTCTTTAACTAATTTTTAATCCCTGGATTTATATAGATGTTAAGGGAAAAAGTGTATTCCTAAAAAAAAAAAATTTCAAGATTTTTTCCCTTCCTTTCCTTCAATATTTTTCTTGCCTCCTTCCCCCCTCCTTTATTGCAACTCTTCATTCATTTCCTTCACTGCAGTAACTGTCACTAAATTCTCCCCTCTGTATTGTTAAATACTTTCTATCATTCTCCTCTTTCTTACTTTCCCCTTCTTCACTCTCCCCTCCCTTATTCTCCCCTTCTTTACTCTCTCCCCTTCTTCATCATCCCCTCTCTCACTCTCCCCTTCTTCATCATCCCCTCCCTCACTCTCCCCTTCTTCATTCTTCCCCTCCTTCACCCTCCCCTCCTCCACCCTCCCTTCCTTCACCCTCCCCTCCCTCCCCCTCCCCTCCTTCATTACCCCTTCCCTCTCTCCCCCAAAGAGTGATGTAGACATAATGTAAACAACGAAAGTGGAATGAGGCGCTGATGGATTATTAATGAGAATGATTTCATTCCCGTCGTCATGACATCACTTGCCCTCTCTTCCTCTCTCTCTCTCTCTCTCCTCTTCATCGTCCTATCTCCTCCCTTCTCTTTCCACCGTGGCCAACCTATCATTTTACTATGTAAATACAGTCATGCCACGTCTACGAGTGCCTCGGTCATCTCCATCTACCACAACTACAAACATTAGGCAATGGTTGTAGATGCTGGTCTCCCAGGGATAGATTTCAGTCCCAAAGCGCATGAGACAATGCAAAATTCCTGATAAAAAAAAATTGCAGGAAGGTATGCTAGAAGAGTGACAGGAATAGGTGAGAGGAGAGGAATGGGAGGAATGAGAGGGAAAAGAGGGGAGGCAAAAAGAGGAGAGCAATAGAAGGTCGAGTAAGGTGAGGGAGGAAAATAAAGAAGAGGGGAAATATGAGGGGAAACGAGGGGGAAAGGGGGTAGTAGCAGTATTTATGTGGTGGGGAGCTAACGAGCCAGACTTTGTGTACGCGTTACTAGCGTTACCACTGATCACTCTTCCTCTCTCCCTCCCTACCAGTTTACCAACGATAGGGAGGCAGGGGGAGGTGCAAATAGGCAGGGTGAAGAGATACGCAAGGAGGGAAGATGGGAAGTAAGGTAAGTAGGGGAAAGGTAGACAACGAAGAGAGAGGGGAAGGTAGATAAAAGGAACAGAATGTGGTTAGGTAGGGGAGATAGGCAGGGGAGGGGAGATAGACAGGGAGGGATTTTCCATTCCAAAAGTGTCTAGATGTTCGAAGGGCAGTTTGTCTAATCCTCATCTCATCTTTCCCTCTAGACTCATCTCCTCATTAAACCCTCATCCAGACCTCTATCTCTTAACTCACTTATAAACCAGAGGTCAACCTCTCATCCAGACCTCCACCTCTTAACTCACTTATAAACCAGAGGTCAACCTCTCATCCAGACCTCCACCTCTTAACTCTCACTTATAAACCAGAGGTCAACCTCTCATCCAGACCTCCACCTCTTAACTCACTTATAAACCAGAGGTCAACCTCTCATCCAGACCTCCACCTCTTAACTCTCACAGAAAGAAAAATGATAAAGAAAGACAAGAACAAAGTGTTTCTTTTATCAAGTTTCTTGTCCTTTTCCTGCATTTTCCTGTCTCTCCTGTGCACAGTTACAGTCCTGTTAACAGTTACAGTCCTGTGCACAGTTACAGTCCTGTGCACAGTTAAAGTCCTGTGCACAGTTACAGTCCTGCACTGACACCTTTGCTTTCCTCGTGAACATCTCAAAATAATTTTTCAACCTGACTTTTGGAAGTCTAGGCACTCGAGGGAGGAGGAGGAGGAGGAACTTGCCCACTTGAAGGGCAAAGTCTGGAGAGTTAGAAGTTTATATCTCCCTACCGCGGCTAAATACTGACGAACCAGCTAGAGATTTTGGGGAGAACCTCGAGAGGTTCTACTAGGTTACTGAGCACACCATATCCATCCTGTGGACGATAGCGCAAGAGAATCTACTAATAAAGAGGTTACACAAACTTGTTACAAATCTAACAACATTCTGCTGACAATGTGGCTGTTGTTTAGACTTTAAGAGTCTGCTTAAAGCTGGGGAGGATATATGTGGTGTCTCTTGAGTCTGGAACAATAGGGAAAATATGAAAAAGTAAGTAGCAGTAACATTGGGTTTTATTTGCAGAATGAGGTCAGCGTGACCATCATTGTTACCCGAATACAGATGAGACATCCAGTCAGAAAGTGCAATGGTACTGGGAGTGAAGGTGTTACATGCGTCGGTTCCCTACGGCTCCAGACTTACGGAACGCCCTGTAGATATTCACTTGTTTTATGCCGGAGCTGCATTAATAACCTACTGAGAATCTAGTGTTGTTTTCTTCGTGAAGACTCGGCCTCGTGAAGGACTCGACTTCGTGAAGACTCGTCACTTACTTTTCTGTGCTCACTTCCCTGTGCTCCTCGCGCGAGAGCTTCAGTAGTTGCGTACCTCCAGACAGCGGCTTCGGGAGATTATCGCCATTTTCTTGGTTCTTAAGTATGAATGATTATAAATTCAGAGGAGGACATTACGCTCGCGCGCCCTCGCTTAGTATTCTGGGTTTTAAGTGAGGACGGTGTGAAGGGGTGATGTCCGAAACACTAACGCTAAGGTCCTACTAACAAATACACAGACGCACGCACTCGGAGAACTTGACCAGTGGAATGCACAGAAAGAGGAAGTAGTGAGTGTTACAACGAATATGATAAACATGATAAACAAATTTTGAAGAGTGAACATCACGTGCACAGTTCTGCTTGTGTAGCTGCGCATACTTTAATAGTAGCAAAATGGCACCCACTCACTCCTCTTTCTGAGAACGATACACGAGTGTTGAAATTTTGAAGCCGATCAGACGTGGCTTTCTAAAGTTATCTCACAAAAACCAATTTCGGGAATAATCTTGCCAATACACACACACACACACACACCCAGCGGCAAGGCATGATGTAAGAACCTGGATGCTTGAAGAGGTAATGGCAAGTCGAGGGTGAAGCGGTGCTGAGTGTGGACACCAGACACACTCACGCCTCACAAACACCCATTAACAAGCAATACTCGCAGTGAAAATGACGCTCATCATATCATTACCCGAGAGCCAAAAGGGGATTTTTCTCTGATTCTTTATTATCGTCAATGGCGTTAATGCCATCAGAGACCTGTGATTATCAAAATAATCTACGTGGAATCACAAATATACTCCGGTAATAACAGTTATAGCTATAATGCACTGCTCGTTATCAAAATAAGATCTGGCTGAGGGCGATCATCGGGGCACAACCCCGCTACGACCTACCTTTTCTCTATAAAGGCACATCCACCTTTTCTCAGCCACCTCAGCTGGCACATGAGGCTGGGCAAAATACTTGAGAGTAGCAGCACCTAAACCCTCGCGATTTAGAGCGAGTGTTCATTCAATACACCCACAAGAGTTGCGAACGCTACGGTATAAGAGAGTAGAAGTTTGTGGCCAGATGAAGAAGGGAGGTTGGTAATTATAGTGTAAACTCCTTTAATACAGGGTTGGATCTCTTTAGCCTAACAGTGAAACATATCGTCGGGAGAAGACAAGCGCATCCCTCAACTGCCCGTACGGTCGACGGCCCCACCTTTCCTCAGTGGAGGACCCGGGCTCTTAAAGACGCCGGCGGATGTGCGCCTTGCGTGTCGAACTACTGAATTATGACGACCCTGAGTAATATTTTACAGACTTAACAAGGTATCTACACCATCAGGTCCCGATAACTCAAACAGCCCACGCCAGAGCTTTAATATCCGGTCATTTGCAGCCTGAATCAACCCAAGAGCTCTCTTAGCTACAGAGTTTCTTGCCTTTCAGCTTTGTAAGGTTGGACTTAGAGATGGTCTCTGGATGTAAGATGTGTTTGTCTCGGGCTGGGATGAGTGGGAGTCGAGTGGGTGTTAAGGCTGGCCAGTACCAGACGTCAAGTAACTCTACTTCACCCCCCTCCCCTTCTCAATCACCCCCACCCTTACTCAATAACCCCCTCCCCCTTCCCATCCCACTCACTCCCCCTTTCCATCCCACTCACCCTCCTACTTGTCAAATATGAAATAGCTGTGTGGTGGACAGAAGCCCATCGTTGTTTATGAAGGAGATCCTGGAACCCAGAGGCTGGCTGCACGCGGTCACCCGTCCAGGTACTGGCTACATCCAGCGCTGATTAACTTCCCTAACGCAGTGACGCGTACATCTCATCGTCACCGAACTGGTTTATAGATATGTGTAAAGAGGTAGAGTATGCGGGTGTTAGACTGCAGCTCCTGGGCCATACCTCTCTCAATTGATCTTCTTCTTCTTCTTCTTCTTCTTCTTCTTCTTCTTCTTCTTCTTCTTCTTCTTCTTCTTCTTCTTCTTCTTCTTCTTCTTCTTCTTCTTCTTCTTCTTCTTCTTCTTATTATTTTATTATTATTATTATTATTATATACAAAGAAATGTGGGATAAAAGTGAAAGACATTCCTATACCCATCAATTTAGGACTTTGATCCTGGTAAAAGGCTCATGATCCAATGAATTGGATTTACCCTCCCTTTCTTTGAATCACATTTGACTACCTGCCACCCCTACGGGTGTAAAGCTTTCCCATGAACGTAACAATAATAATAATAATAATAATGAGTATCTTGTATGTTGTAACCATGTCTCCTCTAAGTCTTCGTTTCTCGAGTGATTTGCAGATTATTTCTTTTTTTGTGGATCAAGTTCGCCAGACACAGTTAAAAGGCGTATGTATCTGACAGACCACTCCAGAAAAAGGCTCAGGCATATCAGTGACAGAGCAGCAGAGACTTTAATCCTGCAGGTGTACAGATGTGAGAGGTGATGCTGCAAGCTTTTTTGAGATGTGGATGATGACAACAGTTTTTATCTTGATCTCACTAAAGATCACCTATTTCTCTCTCTCTTTCGCTCTTTTATTTCGTCTCTCTCTTTACATCATGATCGTTGAAATATATATAAATGATTGCAAATATATAGAAATACCACAGTGAAAATAATGTGTGTGTATGTCCTTCCAGGCTCATCAACTTTCCCATCAGGTCCCTTTAATTTCACCAACGCCCAACAAGCAGACACTGAAGGAATTGATGGTAACATCGGCACCAAGGCTACTTGGTGCCGATGTTACCATCATCGGGGCGTCAGGAGGACACTGGAAGAAGGGGAAGGAAGGAGAGGACACGTACCATCCACTGATGTAATGCGGAGCCTTGACACGCACCCGCTAATGTGTTCCTGTCACAGCGGTAAATCCCGTGATTACAGGTGCTCTGTAAGCCTTACCTGAGCCTGACGTCACTAGTTGAGACGTGGCCAGCAGCTGCAGCAGCGTGAGGGGGCTGTCAATGTGGTGGTGTGGTGAGGGTAGTGGCAGGAGTGGTGTTAGTGGTGGTGATGGAGGGGATAGGGAGGGGAGGAAGACACCAAGATTCCGTCTGTAATTACAACTTACACCATACATGTTGGCTCATTATTCCCTCTCCTCTCTACAATGAATACTCCCTCTTTCTTGAGCACACTTGCAACCTCTTCAACAGTGAGAACTCTGTGTAACCCTCATGGATTTGTCCCATTTTGGCCAGAATAATAATAATAATAATAATAATAATAATTCAGAATTAAGAATAAAATCTTACTATTCGTGTCAGAGCTGAGGTATGGTACTCTAACTCAGCTAATTTCAAAGCTATGTTTGTCTTTCCCATTTCATTTTTAAGCTTAGATCCTTTATTTCATCTCACGTCTTTTATAAAACATAAATCTGTTATTCAAGCTCAGCTAATCTGTAAACCTGGCTCTAGCAATAATCTTAGTAAACAGAGTTAACATGAAGTTAGGTACATAATCTATCATTTAACAAAATACATAGAGTCCAGCTTGAAGCTGTGACGTTTTCCTTCGAATCACTTCCTGTTTGTAGTGCAAAACATGTTCCAAACACTCGGCATATGAATGAATGATCGCAGATGAAGAGATGTCCTTAAGAACAATACTACCTGAGTAAAATTCTGGTGGTTGCCCGTCTTGTGGTGCAATTGTTTTTTTATTTACTGTGAATAAAGTTTATATTTTGAGAGACCTTGTGTTCACTAGTGTTATGCATAAGGCTACAGATATATATCTCTCTCGTTGAAGGCTATGTTAAAATAGCAAGTCCAGCAAGGACGAGTCGAAGCTTGAGATGAGTGGTATAATGTGGTGCTCTATCTTGGAGGCAGGATGGGGAGGCAGGCCATCCAAGAGAGTGGTGCATACTCAAGGGGCTGGAAGACTTTCTCTAAGAGTTCCTATAGCTGCTGCAGCAACATTGCAAGTTTCTCTGCTGCCTTGGTAGTATAGTTCATCACATGACTCTTCATATTCATCAGAGAATAATATTTTACCACCAGGGTATCCACTTTCTCTTTGGGATCTAAGTTTATTCCAGTCATCTTCACCTCAGCATCTCCCAGGGTATCCACTTTCCCACTAGGATCTAAGTTTACTCTAGTCATCTTCTCCTCAATTGTTTAGATATAATCATCAATACTTTCACACAAGCAAATATAACATGTCATCGCTTCCTCCAAGCAGATATTGCCGCAAGTTGGTGATTGATGAGCCAAAGGGCAGTGGGCAGCTCCTGTTTCGCATAAGTAAAGGTTAGTGTGCGGTGATCTGCATAGACGGGTGACGCAGGGGTGAGGTGACGCAGGGGTGAGGTGACGCAGCTTCTTGACTTACACATTCCATACCCAGAGACCAGGCACACTACCCTGGGATACCCTGCCATCCACTCTTACCCATACCAGAGACCAGCCACACTACCCTAGGATACCCTGCCATCCACTCTTATCCATACCAGGGACCAGCCACACTACCCTGGGATACCCTGCCATCCACTCTTACCCATACCAGGGACCAGCCACACTACCCTAGGATACCCTGCCATCCACTCTTATCCATACCAGGGACCAGCCACACTACCCTGGGATACCCTGCCATCCACTCTTACCCATACCAGAGACCAGCCACACTACCCTAGGATACCCTGCCATCCACTCTTATCCATACCAGGGACCAGCCACACTACCCTGGAATACCCTGCCATCCACTCTTACCCATACCAGAGACCAGCCACACTACCCTAGGATACCCTGCTATCCATTCTCAGCTTCACTCACTCGGCTCAGTTATAAACACTAGGACTGAGTGAACAAATACATTATTATTATTATTATTATTATTATTATTATTATTATTATTAATTTTATTATATTCTTAGGGCCTTGTCAAGCTTGTTGTGTTCACAGAATACCTGAAATGAAATAATCAAGTTAATATTTTAGGGAATGGGAAGGTAGCTTTAATTCCTTGGATCAAGAACCTTTCACTAGGGAATAGACACACCTAAATAATGCACACACACTCAGCACCCAAGAATACGATCCCTTCATACTAAACTAGTTTACACGTGAGGGATTTGGAGCTTAAGATCAACATCACAGGCATAAATCGGTACGAAGGCAAAGCACATTTGGAAAATATATAAAAAAAATCTTGAAAAAAGAATGATGTACAGCGTTCTGCGTGTGAATCTATGTCTGCGGGACTCAGGTGTGAGTGAGGAAAGAGTAAGAGTGAATCTCTCCCAGCGACGTACGTCTGTTTGGGTATCTTATCAGCACCTCGCCTTGTTGAGTACCAATCTGCAGGCTCCTTATCTCTCTCATCATGGGAGGATAACCCCAGTGTCTTGGACACTCTCAGCACGCCCACACCCGCCATTTTACCCCGTCAGTCATCACCCACATCCCCCAACATGTCTCCTACCATTCCTTGGGCAAATACCATTCACACTTTATCCCCTAACTCAGTGAGCATCATCCGTCGTGGAGTACTGACTTGCGTGAGCCACTCGGGATAATGTTTTGGTTGTCAGGAAACAGTGCAGTGCCTCCATTACTAGGTTAGGCATTCGCTAGTTTACCGCAGCTAGGCTTCACATTCCACTTAAACAAATCAAAAGATTACCAGATTATCATAATCTGACGAAGAGTCATTCCTTCAATTCGTTTACATCATGTCCTGACTTCTTTTTGACGTTTATAAGGGCTGGAGACGAAGCCCCTCAATATTCTTTTTTTACAGAAAGTCCTGATTTCTTCGTTTAGGTTTCAGGAGGAAGAAACGTCAGTTCCTTTTGTTTACACTAAGATGAAGACACATCCCTTGGTTATGTTTACATAAAGCCCAGCGCTGATTGGCCGCCTCAGAGTATCACAGCTAGAATTCGCCAATGAGAACGCCGTTTCCCCGCATACCCACCAATCATCAGAGAGTTTAAATGTCAATAGGAGAGTTTTGCCCTCACATCGAGAGCTAATCTTCCCCCGCAAAGTCAGCATGGGCGCCATTGGCACAAATTTATGCGCAATACTTAATGCCGTCAGAACTGTAATCTCAGCGTGGCGCTGTGTTTAGCTGTGCGGATTGGGTGATTTACGTGGTCGCTAATCATCACTTAGCCTTCGCCAGGTAGTTATTAGTCACTGCAAGATGGTTGGTATTCCCAGTGGTTCGAGTCTTTGTTCTGTGGAACTCGTGTCACGATGTGTAGCCCTGTTCTTTTCCCCTCCCCTTCCCCCACTCCCTTCTCTCTCTTCCCCTCCCCTTCCCTAGTTTCTCCCCATCCCTCCTATACTTTCTATCCTTCTCATACCTACCCTCTGTTTCTCCCTTCTGTTCTCCCCCTTTAGTGTCTTCCATTTTTCATCCGCTGTCACTACCCTGACTCTACCTGTCCTTCGTCTTCGCCTCCCACGAGTGGTGAGAGCATTTGACTCACAATCACAAGCTTCTGGGTACCAGTCCCTGGTAAGCGGAAACTTATGAACAAGTTTGTGTGTGAGCAGACTGTTGTAGGTCGCATTCAGGTGGGGAAAATAAGGTAGAAAACTTCAGTACCTGCTGGAATGTGGTATCCTGCGTAAGAAAACACTCCAGTCCTATAAATGAGAGTTCCAGTACCTGCTGAGAGTACTTAGGTGTTGAGTAGACGGTATCCGGGTACCTGATGATTCTCATAAAAACTATAAATATATATATTGTATCTTTGTCAATGTATTTTGTTTATAAATAAAGTTTACATAGAATATAGGGGGTGGTAGGAGAAGAAAATATTCAGACGCTCCGGGAAGAATCTCAAGTTTTCCCTGAAGTAAGTTTATTCTTTTCTCTGAAGATGAGGTCCCCAATCCAGTCTCCACCATCATCAGTGCCATCACTAACTCTGACTATTCCCTTCTCTATATTAATCCTATCACTCTGGCACCCACCAAGGCACTCTGCCACCCACCAAGGCACTCTGGCACCCACCAAGCCACCCTCGTACCCAATCAAAGCACCCCCAAGAACCCAAATAATAAACAGTCAGAAACATTAAAGGGAAATAAAACAACGCACAGAATCTCAGCAGAACACGAACATGTGAAAAATCGGAACAAAAGAAAAAAAACAATAAAGATAAGATACGAGAACATCATACGCAAAGTAGAACGACTGAATGAAGAAAAGGAATTAATAAAAAAATGCGAGAGGAATGTCAGGGCATAAGAATTAGGCAGGAGCTGTCTAAAGAAATCAAAATTGCATCGAAAGAACGTCCAAAAAAAAAAACAGCTGAGATAGTAAACCAGAATAAGACAGAAGAGAAGGTGTTTTCCTGAGAAGCAAATTGGATCGAGAACACCAACAACCAGGAGGATCACAAATGAGCTAACACAGACTAGGAATAAAAAAGAGAAATCGACCAAAAGATAGAATAAAGAAGGACAATGCAAAATTTCTAAGGTTCAGGGAAGCCAGAATGTTCTATATAAATATTGGCTATAAATATAGACGGTGAGGTCTCAAAGAGGCCAGAACTGAAACAGGCTATAAATTATTAACCTCCAAGTGATGTACTGTTGACAGAGGCTAAATTGCACGATGCAGTATTAATTGATGAGGTTTTAAGACAGTTAAAATGCTGTAGCATGGATAATAATAATAATAATAATAATAATAATAATAATAATAATAATAATAATAATAATAATAAAGAAGGTCACAATACCATGAGTGGAACACTTTACCAAAAAACCCATTCAGGACAGTTGGACAGCTACCATACGACGCGTTACAATAGCTCCTGGATCACCAGGTCACATTGGTCTTGATCATAGTCTGATTCGAACCGAAACGTCGCTTTCCTAAGTGCGAGGTTTTGATGAGGTGGGAAACATGGAGGATCAAGAATAATGGTGAATAAAGGTCAGCTTACAAGTTATCACTGACCTTGATGCTAGTGAAGGGATCTTGATCACATGAATTGAATCCTCGCTACTCTTCCTCAGGTCATCCCTGATGATCTTCCATTCCTCAAACCCCGTACGGGTTTAGCTTTCCCCTATGAATGTAATAAAAATACAAAAAAGATATTAATTTAAGCGAATAAACAGGAGAGATAGATGCATAAAAATACTCGCAGACAGCGACATGTGTCCTGGGAGTCACTATACACCTGCACATCAGAGGTACATGTGTTCACCTGTATCTTCGAGGCGCCTGTATCCTCCCTGTATTATACACTTTTCGAAAACTTCCTTTTTTTCTCTCTCTCTTTAATACAGGGACGTAATTACAGGTTCCAGCGGCTTGCTGTTGTAGTTCCCTTTCTTGTTGCTCATTCTCGGTATTTTTGCGTGTGTCGGCGAGGCTGCATCACCGCCTGCTTTATATATGTAATTAAGACACTAATGCCTTCCTCAGTACATCTCCGTCACCAGGGAAAATAACCCGAGGAAGTCCAGGTTACTGCCACGACCTCACCCAGTCTGTGTTTACCTGCGTGTATTTTACCCGACTGAATTTCCTGGGGTTAACTTCCAGCTCCAGGGTCCGTCGCCTCTCAACCTTTGACCCTCTGACACGATCTATCTCTGTCATGTTTACTTGTGAATGTGTATGTGTGTGTGTGTATGTGTGTGTGTGTGTGTGTGTGTGTGTGTGTGTGTGTTTGTAGTCAGCGTGTTGCTTCCTACTTCATTTCATTTGCTTCTCGCTGTAAAACTGTTGTCTAGCGTCTCTGACTTACTTGGATACCTAATCTTCCTCTGTGTCCCCTTGTCTTGGTCTCTTCGTGTCTACCAGCCTTTTTTTTTGTCTGCCTTGTATTCTGTATGTCGGGATAATGTCTCCTCTTGCTCTGTGTTCCTACAAGGTGATAAACTCTCTTGTAGTCTTTCTTTGTAGCTCCAGCATTAGTTCGGAGGTACATCGCTGAACTTTTTAAAGTTTATCTCTGTTTTAAGCTTAATTAGGGTTCTACAAAGGTGCTGAGTACTCGGAGTTCGTACCTAGTCCGTGTGTCCCATTCGCTCAAGATTATACTAGGCATAGGATTGTTCGTTCATCAGCTCCTTTCACTACCTTAGGTCCCTTGTTTAGCAGCAGTGAGTTGAGGAGTTAGACCCTCCGCAGGTCCGAACCTTCACGTGGGTCCCAGTTCTCCTGAGGCTCCGCAGGTCCGTGCCTTCACGTGGGTCCCAGTTCTCCTGAGGCTCCGCAGGTCCGAACCTTCACGTGGGTCCCAGTTCTCCTGAGGCTCCGCAGGTCCGAACCTTCACGTGGGTCCCAGTTCTCCTGAGGCTCCGCAGGTCCGAACCTTCACGTGGGTCCCAGTTCTCCTGAGGCTCCGCAGGTCCGAACCTTCACGTGGGTCCCAGTTCTCCTGAGGCTCCGCAGGTCCGTGCCTTCACGTGGGTCCCAGTTCTCCTGAGGCTCCGCAGGTCCGAACCTTCACGTGGGTCCCAGTTCTCCTGAGGCTCCGCAGGTCCGTGCCTTCACGTGGGTCCCAGTTCTCCTGAGGCTCCGCAGGTCCGAACCTTCACGTGGGTCCCAGTTCTCCTGAGGCTCCGCAGGTCCGTGCCTTCACGTGGGTCCCAGTTCTCCTGAGGCTCCGCAGGTCCGAACCTTCACGTGGGTCCCAGTTCTCCTGAGGCTCCGCAGGTCCGAACCTTCACGTGGGTCCCAGTTCTCCTGAGGCTCCGCAGGTCCGTGCCTTCACGTGGGTCCCAGTTCTCCTGAGGCTCCGCAGGTCCGTGCCTTCACGTGGGTCCAGGTTCTACCTGTGTGTCTTCCCGTGGGTAAAATAGCTATGGATCATGCTAGCTAACTCGACACTTCTCCCAGTGTTATGTAATAGTATATGTATCTATGTTCTGTTGCCTCTGTCTCATGTGTAATCACCTATTTGTAGTTGAGGGGGCTCGAGCCTCACCTCCTGGCCCCGCCCCTTCGCTGGTCGCTACTAGGTCCATTCTCTCCCTGCTCCATGAGCCGTATCGTATCTCTTCTTAAAGCTATGTATGGATCCTCCACTACTTCACTCTCCAGATTGTTCCACTTCCTGACAACTCTGTGACTGAAGAAATACTTCCTAACATCCCTGTGACTCATCTGAATTTTCAACTTCCAGTTGTGATCCCTTGTTGCTGTGTCCCATCTCTGAAATATCATATCCTTATCCACCTTCTCAATTCCTCTCATTATTTTATATGTCGTTATCATGTCCACCCCTATCTCTCCTGTCCTCCAGTGTCGTCAGGTCGATATATATATATATATATATATATATATATATATATATATATATATATATATATATATATATCTTAGACGTTGATATAAATCTTATGTTAAGGGATAAAATATAAAAATAAATCAGGAGCGATTTGTTTGAGTGAGGGAGATAAGACTGAAACTTTGACGTGCATACCATTGGTGAGCTCACCCCTGTCACGTCCTCCTGTAACCCAAACGCTGTTGCTGATGATGGCTGCCCGTCTTGTAGTTTAATAGCTGTCTTTTGGCTTGTCATAATTATCTATGGAACCTCTGTGTTGTCTGTATGTAGCATTTTTTTTTTTTGTAAGGCATTTGTGCGTTGGTTACAAGCAGGGTCCGTTATTACGGACCACGAGGCACACCAGCTGGAAAACCTTGAAAACAGAGTTGGTGTTCTTAACAGTAAGACCCACTGAGGTCTTTAAGGTGTTGCAAGTTGTGTTGAAGCGACAGGTTTAACTAGGACGGGTCCATGCTCAAATATGCGTCGCCTTGATCAGTCTTTTAACTTGTTCAGAAGTTTGAGGTATAATGTTAAGCCATCCAAGAGAGTGGTGCATACTCCAGGATGGAGCAAGCTTGTACACAGCGTGTGTTCTCCAGAATGGTATGACATGATTTTTTAAAAATGTTCATTTTTTTTTTTACAACCTGCCTTTGATCCAGGTTGACTTGGTCCACAGAGACTGGTTGTGGAGCCACACCACTTCCCAACATCTGACCTCCAACACCACAGAGACTGGTTGTGGAGCCACACCACTTCCCAACACCTGACCTCCAACACCACCACTCTCCACCTCCCCCTCCCCCTCCATCCCCAGCCTCCACCTCCCCGACTAATCACCAACACATTCCAGACTACAACACTGTGACGTTCCCGCAGCCTGCTGCCCCGAACACAAACATTTATTGCTTTCTTTTGTGGTGGTCGATGCAGCGAGGCTCTTAATTACTTCATTATCCTACACTTGCTATAGCCCGCCACCGCAAAAATGAAACCGGGAGGAAGCCGAAGCTAAAAGACCACTGTTATGAGCTAAATCACTGAGGCTGCATCTTCGGGGCTGGTCCCTGCTTGGTTCTCATTACCCTGCCTAATTAACGACCGCTGGGGCTATTAGAGCGGCAAGTGGAGGTCATTTTTCAGGAGGCTGGTAAAATGGGACAATGGCCGGTTTTACAAGAGCAATAAGCTGCTGGATCTAGTTGCAGGGAAGCTCTCAATAGCGGCTGTAAAAGCTTTTGTTCTCACCAGGTTAATTAAAGGTGGCCGAGGGAGGCAGAAGATGCCAGGAGTTGTTGGGCAGTTGAGCCTCCTCCTCCTCCTCCTCCTTTCTCCTCCTCTTCCTCCTCATCCCGCTCTCCTTCATCTCCAAATACTGGTACTCTAGAACTGTGCCTCCTCTTTATCCAGGTGCTGAACTAGGCCTCTCTCTTTTCCTCTTCTTTCCTGGCTCCCCTGTATCAGACTTCCCCCATGTATTATATATATATAAGAGAGAGAGAGAGAGAGAGAGAGAGAGAGAGAGAGAGAAAGAGAGAGAGAGAGAGAGAGAGAGAGAGAGAGAGAGAGAGAGATGTTGAGGAGTGGGCAGTATCAGAAAGACCTACTTATGTAGAACTATCTCTATACCTCTCTTAGCCTTAATGTTGTCAGATTTCAGTCTCCAGGTAAATATGGCGCCACCTGTCTATCTCCAGGTGAACGTGTGCCACCTGTCTCAGTCTCCAAGGAATCGTGGCACCATCTGCTTCACAGTCTCCAGGGAACCATGGCACCATCTGCCTCACAGTCTCCAGGGAACCATGGACAGGTAGACCATCTGCCTCACGGTCTCCAGGGAACCATGGCACCATCTGTCCCACAGTCTCTGGAAGGAACAAAAGACCTGGTGAAATACAATGGGAATAAAACAATTAGGTCCTAAAAGTGTAATATTTAATCAGGGGACAAGCCTAGTCCTCCCGCCACCGGTGTCTGTCTGTTTTTTTTTGCAATCGACCCGTCAGCTGATTACTTCGCGCTCCTCCGCCTCCGAACTTCGCTGGCAGCGGCTTCGGTAAGCTTCGTCGTGAATGTATAATATTTTTACTTTGAGTCTTTTTTTGCTATATCAGAGAATTTTTTTTTTCGAGGTCGCCTCGGGCAGTGAATTGGATAGTTTGTGCGAAATGAGATGCGTAGCTCGAGGGATGCTGGTGGCGGCGGCTCGGGGGTAACGCACGGGAAGGAACACTTCCAGTTTGAATCACTGATGGTAGATGGACCCTCTGTGAACAGCAAACCTTCAGTTATAGTCGACGTTTCGCTCTAAACCTTCATCAGGTCATGGTAGAGCTCTATTTAGAAACGAAAAGTAACACATAAACGAAGGCTTTGCTCTAGGCACAGTGCCGGTTTGCCGTTCTTGTCGACAAGGACGGCAGACAAATGGTTGTCGAGGTCGCGGGCGATTCGCTTCCAAATAAAACAACCTCGTTTGTTTTTGTCATTAAACTGTTGGCTTTCAGCTCAGCAGGTGTTTGACAGAGTGGCTATAATAACCCCACCATCTCTTCCCGGCTAATTGTCCAGGTAAATGTGGATTTGGAATGTTGAGTGTGTATCCAGAGGCTTCGTGGTCGGCTCCCAGCGGCTTTGTTTAGGTGACAGACGTCGTATTTTAAAACTAGGAATGCTGTTGCCTTACTAGGCTGCTGTTTTTGGTGCTGATGCGGTACCGGTTCCTCGTTTCGCTGGCTATTGTCCTCTGAGTAGTTGGGTTGTTAGTCTGATCGTTAAGCCAGCTAATGTCTTTTTAGCCATCCGCTCCTGATGTAGATAATAGTACAAACGTTGTTGTTGATGCTAACTCTACACTCACTACAGCACATCTACAAGTGCCTCTGTTGCAACTACCTCTAGAACAACTTGTGTTGAGGTCAGTTTCTCCTGTTACGAATCAGAAGCCATTTATATTTTTTTCATCCGCCATTTCTGCCACAAAGAATTCCATTTCTCAAACTAGTTCTTCTGCCACAAAGAATTGCATCTCCCTTAACCACTTCTCCTTTGTAAAATTTCTCTTCTTTTGTCCTAGGGACTTACACTTCTCGAGTCACCTAACTAACACACACTTACCTGTCTGCCACACACTCCTCCAGCCACCTATCTTTCCCAGAAACATTTCTACCCACCTGTCTGCCACAAACACACCTCTCCAGCCACCTATCTGCCCCAAACACACTTCTAGCCACTTGTCTGCCACAGAGACGGCCCATCCCCCCTCCCTGAAACTCGTATAAAGCCTCGCAAATGTTATGCTGAGAAGGTTCCTCTCAGAGCGCTCTGGTCTTGCCTTACCTATGCTTAATTTAGACACATCCCGAACGCTTCGACATTTAGTGTCTCCTGGTCTGGTCTGGGACCGAGCCGCGGGGCGTGTTGACCCCCAAACATCCTTCAAGTAAAACATCCTTCATGTAAGATCCACAAATCTTCTTCAAGGAAGGAATGTTCAGATACGTGTGTTTCATTACCTCCAAGAAACTGGAACCATTATAAGGCTCCAGAGGAATCCTCTAGGTTCTAGAAAACCTAAAGCTCTGGGATACCTAATGCTTTAAAGAACCTTCTAAGGCTCTAAAGAACCTAAGGCTCTGAAGACCTTCCTGAGCCTGGGAATTGTCAGGGTGAACCCAGGGTGACATTCTCAACCCTGGGTGAAGACAGGGTGAACCCATGGCGGCATTTCTAACCCTGGGTGAAGTCAGGATGACATTTCTAAGCCTGGGTGAACCCAAGGTGACATTCCTAACCCAGGGTGATATTCTCAACCCTGGGTGAAGACAGGGTGAACCCAAGGTGACATTCCTAACCCAGGTTGAACCCAGGGTGACATTCCTAATCCAGGGAGAAGCCAAGGTGACATTCCTAGAGCAGCTTCCCCATCCGCCAGATGAACCTGTCATCTCTCTCTCCGCATGTAAATATGACACTTTAGATGCTTCTGCGTGCTGCGATGATGTGCTTTTTGTCCTGCTGCAAGAAGCGAGGAGCTGCGTGTTTAGAGGCGCACTGCAACATTCCTCTTCAGAGGTGCACTGCTCCATTCCTCTTTAATGGCGCACTGTTCCATGCCTCTTTAGTGGCGTACTGCTCCATACCTTTTTAGAGGAGCACTGCTCCATTCCTCTCTTGGTTAGAATAGGGTCGACGCTATCTGACGACAATGTGGTTTGTCCAGCTGCCATAGGCAAGGTGCTCCTACAAGGTGACTGGCCACCACCACAACCACTTGTGGTTATGGTGGTGGTCACAACCACAAGTCCACCAGCCACAAGCCACGTTCACCAGTCCACCACAACCACTTGTGGGTATGGTGGACTGGTGGAGGTAGCTAGCAACGCAAGGATAATTTTTGCCAGTCGCCCGACGCACTAGTTTTCCACACGCAAATTTAAATGGATTGTTTCCCATCGCTGACCTGCGGAAACAGACCTAACGACGAAAATAAATGATTGCTGGGTGGTCCAGGACCTCTGAGCCCAGTGAATTAGGTCTGTTGGGGTTACCGTCTCCTTGGTAACTTGAAGAGTGTTTAGGCGATGCTAAATGGGATCTGTAACAGCGATCAGTGTGGTCTTAAAAGTTATTAATCTCGTACATGTGGGGTGACCAGCCGGGTTGTGATGGCTATGTGGTCGTTCGAGGCGCTAGCACTAACAGCCTGATCGACCGGGCGGTAAACAGTGAAGCAAGTACTGGAGATAAGAATATGACGTTGCCAGACCTCACATTCACACATCTACACATACACCCCACATTCACACCCTCGCATTCACACTTCTCACATTCACACCCTCGCAGTCACACACATTCACACCCTCACATGTACGCGGTGATGCGTGTGTCACTCGTGAATGTTGAACGTCTGCATCATTTACATATATAAACAAAATTTATGTCCCACTCCATGATTGGATCTCCGTAGCACACGATGAAAATATGCGATTGATTTAACTAGTTCGCCAGGCTTCTCAACCAGACACACACAGCTCGCCAGACCCATCAACCAGACGCACACAGCTCGCCAGACCCATCAACCAGACACACACAGCTCGCCAGACCCATCAACCAGACGCACACAGCTCGCCAGGATCCTCAACCAGACGCACACAGCTCGCCAGACCCCTCAACCAGACGAATGGTGCTCGCCAGGCTCCTCAACCAGACTCAACACAGATCGCAGTGTGAAGCCTCCTCCTCTCCCTCCTCCGCTACTCTCAGTGTCCCCAAACTGGTAATCCGAAGCGGCGGAGCGTAATAGACCCGTGATAGTAAATTGATTACGGTCGCCGACCGATAGATCAGCCTTGTTTGTCATCCCAGCGACGGGAATGGTCGCCGCCAGCCTGGGAAAGGGACTATTTGCTGGTGGGGTCGAGTGGTGGGTTTTGGGGCGTCAATTACGGCGCATGGCGGCCACGACAATCAATGATAAATATTTAGGACGGTGCCTTGGGAGCTCTAGGAATGATAAATATTTAGGACGGTGCCTTGGGAGCTCTAGGAATGATAAACATTTAGGACGATGCCTTGGGAGCTCTAGGAATGATAAACATTTAGGACGGTGCCTTGGGAGCTCTAGGAATAGTAAACATCAGGACGCCATCCTGGACACCCCTAAGAATGATAAATTTTCACATACTCAGTATTATCTCTGGATACAAATGGATGCTTGAAAATACAGAGAATTAAATAATTTCCGCAAATGAGGCAAATAATGGGTTGAAACGCCGACTTCTCTGATATTGTAGCCTTGACCTTCGAGGTCACACACACAGCGAGCCCAAGAATTGAACATCGTTATACATCAACTGTATATAGTTGAATAGCGCGTACTACGAAGTCCTTTCTACTCGCTATTCAATTTTGGATGCGCTTTTTTCAATCGCAGCTACAGCGGTCGTGTGGTGACTTATGTAGTGGTGATGCGCTTCCCGTAGCTCAGTTATTTGCTTTGTTGATGATTATGATGCATGTGCAAGACCTGGGTGTCATTATTGTGAATATTAAAGATACACAGGTGTTGCACATGTGTGTTATCCATCAACATGTCGGTGTTCTATACCAACAATGTCATGGCATACCATACGTTATATTGACGTTACAAACGTAACATCATTAACGTTATGATGATACGTTTGTCACTGCACGTCCATAATAATCTTTACCCTTTTCACTTCTTCCATTCTCCTCCACCTCCATGCTCCTCTTCCTCTTCCTCCTCTCCCTCTACTCTCCTTTCCCTCACAACTCCTCTACCTCTCCACTAATCCTCTTCAGTTCCACTCCCATCCTCTCCCTCTCCACTCCCATCCTCTCCCTCTCCACTCCCATCCTCTCTCTCTGCTTGACTTCATCTTTTCTTTCACCCTCTCTATTCTCTGTTCCTCCTTTTTTATTGATTCCCTCTCTCATTTTTTACTTCCTTCTGCTCTCTTTCTCATCTGCTATCCCTTCTCCTTTCTATCCCAGGTATTTATTTTCTTCTCTATTCCTTTCCATTTTAATGTCTCTCATCCTTTTCCCTCTTTTCCTTCTTTCTCACATCCTTCCTGCTTCTCTCTCTCTCTCTCTGCTCTCCCCCTCAGAGCCTGAGTGGCCCTAAGTGTCATATATAACAGGTTATTGATTGCTAACTCTCTCCCTAGCATTGATCTCAAGAACTAGGCTGAATCCACGGCGTGAATCGAACGAAATAGGTCGAACGAAATAGGTCGTGACTAGACGGAATACGGCAGTGTTCGAACAGAAAAATGTCCAATGATCGAATTGTATAGAGCGAAAACTGTTCGACTGCTTAGCAGCGATCTTATGAAACTGGGTTATAATGGTAAACAAACATGAAATAGGGATGGAGAGTTCGGAAATTTATTAAAATACGACTATTTATTATCAATAATAAAAGAAGATAGGGTGGATCCTGTTAAATAGGCGCAAGAAATAGGGAGCATCATCCTAAATTCTAATTATCCGAAATAGGGCGATTTTCTTGCCTCCAGTGAATGGAACGTGAAATGGGGTGACCTCCCACAAGCGCAGAAACAGACCTATTAAGAACAGCTTTTCGGGACCTTCGCATTCTTCACTTCAGCCGCTCAATTGGCCGTGGAGAGATGCTTGTTAATCCCAGACCAGGCAAACCACCCAAGGGGTGGGCAAGTAAGGACAGTGGTCAACCCAAGAGGAGGCAAGTACAGGTACTGTCAAACCTAAGTTTACAGCTACCGCAAACGCATCGTTTCCCACGGTATTAGCGGTTAATTGTTTTCTCTCGTTGCCACCGAGGGAGTAGCGATCCCTCAAAATAAGGAGCCACATCTAACTATTGTTAATAATTTGGTAATGGCCAGGAAGCTATCTGGGTGAAGCTTAGCGACTGACAAGTCACCTATGTACCCCACCCATCCTCGAGGTGCTGGAACCCGCAACAGGAAAAAAAACGGGAGATCAGGTTCCATCGAGAACAGAAGAAAACAGATGAACAGTGTGTTGTCGAAGGTAACCGTTTACCCTTCCCGTTAATGAGATTAATTCACTCACTGGTTGATTGGGTTTAAGGCCTATCGACTACGCATAACCTGTTCACCAGCCAAGATTGCAACTTTATCTTCAGTTGGTGGGTTGGTTGAGAATTATTTCAGCCACGGTGGTGTCATCTTCGTCTTTTTTAGTTTCCTCAGTCACGACTCTCGGCTCTCCGGGTAACTACACACCAGTCACGACTCTCGGCTCTCCGGGTAACTACACACCAGTCACGACCCTCGGCTCTCCGGTAACTACACACCAGTCTCGACCCTCGGCTCTCCGGGTAACTACACACCAGTCAGACCCTCGGCTCTCCGGTAACTACACGACCAGCTCAGACCCTCGGCTCTCCGGTAACTACACACCAGTCACGACCCTCGGCTCTCCGGTAACTACACACCAGTCACGACCCTCGGCTCTCCGGGTAACTACACACCAGTCACGACCCTCGGCTCTCCGGGTAACTACCACCAGTCACGACCCTCGGCTCTCCGGGTAACTACACACCAGTCACGACCCTCGGCTCTCCGGGTAACTACACACCAGTCACGACCCTCGGCTCTCCGGTAACTACACACCAGTCTCGACCCTCGGCTCTCCGGGTAACTACACACCAGTCACGACCCTCGGCTCTCCGGTAACTACACACCAGTCACGACCCTCGGCTCTCCGGGTAACTACACACCAGTCACGACCCTCGGCTCTCCGGGTAACTAACACCAGTCACGACCCTCGGCTCTCCGGGTAACTACACACCAGTCACGACCCTCGGCTCTCCGGGTAACTACACACGTCCGACCTCGGCTCTCGAACTACACCAGTCACACCTCGGCTCTCCGGGTAACTACACACCAGTCACGACCCTCGGCTCTCCGGGTAACTACACACCAGTCACGACCCTCGGCTCTCCGGTAACTACACCAGTCACGACCTCGGTCTCCGGAACACACACCAGTCACGACCCTCGGCTCTCCGGGTAACTACACACCAGTCACGACCCTCGGCTCTCCGGGTAACTACACACCAGTCACGACCCTCGGCTCTCCGGTAACTACACACCAGTCACGACCCTCGGCTCTCGGGTAACTACACACCAGTCACGACCCTCGGCTCTCCGGAACCAGTACACCCCGCTGACACACCAGTCACGACCCTCGGCTCTCCGGGTAACTACACACCAGTCACGACCCTCGGCTCTCCGGTAACTACACACCAGTCACGACCCTCGGCTCTCCGGTAACTACACACCAGTCACGACCCTCGGCTCTCCGGTAACTACACACCAGTCACGACCCTCGGCTCTCCGGTAACTACACACCAGTCACGACCCTCGGCTCTCCGGGTAACTACACACCAGTCACGACCCTCGGCTCTCCGGTAACTACACACCAGTCACGACCCTCGGCTCTCCGGGTAACTACACACCAGTCACGACCCTCGGCTCTCCGGGTAACTACACACCAGTCACGACCCTCGGCTCTCCGGTAACTACACACCAGTCTCGACCCTCGGCTCTCCGGGTAACTACACACCAGTCACGACCCTCGGCTCTCCGGTAACTACACACCAGTCACGACCCTCGGCTCTCCGGTAACTACACACCAGTCACGACCCTCGGCTCTCCGGGTAACTACACACCAGTCACGACCCTCGGCTCTCCGGTAACTACACACCAGTCACGACCCTCGGCTCTCCGGGTAACTACACACCAGTCACGACCCTCGGCTCTCCGACACGTCACGACCCGGCCTCCGGGAAAAACCAGTCACGACCCTCGGCTCTGACCCCACGACCGGTCTAACTACACACCAGTCACGACCCTCGGCTCTCGGGTAACTACACACCAGTCACGACCCTCGGCTCTCCGGTAACTACACACCAGTCACGACCCTCGGCTCTCCGGGTAACTAACACCAGTCACGACCCTCGGCTCTCCGGGTAACTACACACCAGTCACGACCCTCGGCTCTCCGGGTAACTACACACCAGTCACGACCCTCGGCTCTCCGGGTAACTACACACCAGTCACGACCCTCGGCTCTCCGGGTAACTACACACCAGTCACGACCCTCGGCTCTCCGGTAACTACACACCAGTCACGACCCTCGGCTCTCCGGTAACTACACACTAGTCACGACCCTCGGCTCTCCGGTAACTACACACCAGTCACGACCCTCGGCTCTCCGGTAACTACACACCAGTCACGACCCTCGGCTCTCCGGGTAACTACACACCAGTCACGACCCTCGGCTCTCCGGGTAACTACACACCAGTCACGACCCTCGGCTCTCCGGGTAACTACACACCAGTCACGACCCTCGGCTCTCCGGGTAACTACACACCAGTCACGACCCTCGGCTCTCCGGTAACTACACACCAGTCACGACCCTCGGCTCTCCGGGTAACTATACACCAGTCACGACCCTCGGCTCTCCGGGTAACTACACACCAGTCACGACCCTCGGCTCTCCGGGTAACTACACACCAGTCACGGAAATCATCTTTCGTCTCTTAAAACAATAAACAACTTTATTTATTTGTGTAATATATATGTAATAAAATATTATTAAAGAACATACCGGTGCATTACTGACTTTGAAGTTCCTTCTCTTCCTCTTTAACAAATTGTGGATATGAATCCAGATGTGCTTCTTTGAACACTTCTGAGGTCATAGTTACTAGGCTTTTTTGTGTATCAAACCATGCCACGGGCGGGGATAGAACCCGCGATCAGAGAGTCATAAAACTCCAGACCGACGCCCTAGCCACTGGGCCAGCTGGCTAGGGCGTCTGTAAAAACTTGCATTTGTGGTCACAGTGGTGCCTAAGCTAACGTTCCTATGATGTATAAATATACCTAGTTGGACGAATATTGTAGCCAGCTGGCCCATTGGCTAGCGAGTCGATCTGGAGTTTTATGATTCTCTGATCGCGGGTTCTATCCCCACCCGTGGTATGGTTTCTTTGCAATCGTGTCATTACGATTTCGTGAATCTTTTTGTGTATCCATATGCTTTTCCGCTACCGTCCACAGGATGGATATGGAATGTATAATAAACTAGGCTGTGACGGCCAAATGTAATCCTAAAATCTTTTCTTCTTCCTCATATTGCTACTCCTTCTCTTCTTCCTTCTCCTGCCTCCTCTTTTCCCTCCTCATCCTGTCATTCCAGTAGTGAGGGCGTGCTCTCAGAGAGCGTAAGCACCTCCCCCCAGCACATCCCCTGCTCACCTGAGACCTCTTGGCTGCTCTCATCCATAACTCACAAGCCGGTGAAGGGATTACCATCAAATATGAAGCACAGATGAGTGCTGCTCCTCGCCCCAAAATGTTATATGTGAAATGTTGATGACGGGTCGGCAAAAGTTTGTGTGAGCCGCACCGTAAACTGCCCATGAGTTTGCTGGAGTTCCCCCTCCTTTTGCGTTTACCCGTACATAGCTAATTACAAGAGCGATCTTTTTCACCCTCTTTTTCGTAGATTACATAGACGAATAATTTGTTTTCGCATTATTTTAATATACATGATATATATATATATATATATATATATATATATATATATATATATATATATATATATATATATATATATATATACGTATATATTTTTTTTTTTTTTTTTCGTAGGAGTCCATTGGATAGTTTTCTTGAGTAAATACACATCGGTGGTGGTTTGTGTGTGTTGAAGGGTGAGTGTTGCTTGCCAGATGCTGAGTGAGAGTTGGGAGAGCAATAAGAGTGCAGGTGTAGCCGCCCTGGGAAGCAGAGCATGTTAATTACATATCAATTCATCCTCTCCAACTCACGCGTCCCCATCATCCTCGGCTCTCTCCCTCCCTCTCTCTCTCTCTCTCTCTCTCTCTCTCTCTCTCTCTCTCTCTCTCTCTCTCTCTCTCTCTCTCTCTCTCTGAGGAGAGCTACTGAGGAGCCTGATGAAGTCAAGACAGTAAAGCAAAAGACTCTCTCCTCAATTTCGTCTCCTCCCTAATCACATTGTCAATGGAAACAATCTTTGCAACCAATCTCAGAGTATATGAAAAACACATAAAATCCATCAAAAAAAGAGATGGATTTCAGATTAAATGATGATCATAATAATGGAAATAATAATAATAATAATAATATCATCATGACAAAAGAGGTCGACTCTGTAAGCAAAGAATATGCGTGGGAGAGACCTGTCGCTTTCTTCCTTCCCTTAGAGGGGAAAGAAGAAAGGAGAGAGTTAGGAGGAAGGGGATAGGAAGGAGGGGATGGGGAGGGGACTTGGGGGCCAGAGGATGAATACAAGGGAGAGAATACATGGTTCTGGTGATGGCGTACTAACAGCATAAAGAAATTGCATTTATATATATATATTTATTTATTTATATATAAATATTAACAGGGAAGAAAGAGAGCGGAGGGAGAGGGGGGAAAGAAGGAAGTTATGGGGGATAGGGAGAGGGGGTCGAGGATAGGGGATGGGGTAAGGGATCGAATACCCTATTATTGGAGGCGAGCGAGTAGCTGAATGTCAGAGGGTCGTGTCATGATGCCTCGCTAGATCATTACTGAATTTGTGTGGTGAAGCTCTGTCTCTGTCTCTGTCTCTCTATTTCTCTTTCTGTCTCCCTCTCCCTCATTCACTATTCTGCTATCTGTACCACCTCAGCCGTCAACGACCACTACCATTGCTATCACACTCAACCTCTATTATTATCGTACACAAAGATCCACACAATCACCAACAACAACTACACAATCACCAACAACAAAGCAATTGATCAACAAACAAAGAGAGATAGTAGAGGGAAACGAGTGACTAGCTCCCTCAAGGTTTACTATACAAATAGTAGGAGTCTAAGAAATATGATAGATGAGCTAAGATTACTTGCAAGTGCAACATACAGGGTTATAAGCTATTCCACACTGATAGGGTCAATAGAAAGGGTGGTGGAGTGGCGATGTATGTCAGAGATAATTTAAATTGTTGTGTTAGACAAGATATAAGATTAGAAACATCGGAAACATAATCTGTTTGGCTACAGTTTCTCGAGGGTCGTGAAAAATTAATTTTGGGTGTGATTTACAGGCCCCCAAGCCTGGATAGGGAGTGCAGTAAGCTGCTATGGAACGAAATTCATAAGGCGTCTAGATATAAAAATGTTGTGTTAATGGGAGATTTTAACTTTAGACAAATTGATTGGAACAATGTGACAGGTGACTTTCTTGATACGGTTCAGGATTGTTTTTTAAAACAGTTTGTGACAGAACCAATTAGAGGTAGCAACTTGCTTGATTTGGTTCTTGCCAACAAAGAATCACTAATTAATAATCTTGAGGTTAATGAAGAGCTTGGGGAAAGCGATCACAAATCACTTAGTTTCAATATATCATGGAATTACCCAGGTAACTGCAATCAAGTCTCTGTTCCAGACTTTCGCTTAGCCGACTTCATGGGGCTGAGAAATTACCTAGATGGGCTAAATTGGGATGACTTGACTATGGGTCAGGTAGGTGGTTTTGGTTGCCAATATGACGTTTTCCAGAGCGTAGTTCTAGCTGCCCAGACAACTTTTGTTCCGAGTAGGGAAATTAGATCTAACAAAAAGGATCCTACATGGATGAACAATAGATTAAAACATCTCATTGGTCAAAAGAGAGGCATATATAGGCGTATCAAAAGAGGGGATGGACAGATAAGAAATCAATATTTTCAATTAAAGAGAGAAATAAAAAAAGGAATAAGAAAAGCAAAAAGGGATTATGAGGCTAAGGTCGCAATGGATTCGAAGACTAACCCAAAAGGGTTCTTTCAGGTATACAGAAGTAAGATTAGGGACAAAATAGGCCCACTTAAGAGTAACTCAGGACAGATCACGGACAGTGATAAGGATATGTGTGAAATTTTCAATACTTACTTCCTCTCAGTTTTTACTCAGGAAGATACTAGCGGAATTCCAGAAATAATAAATTATGTTGAACAGGAAGATAATAGACTATGCTCGATTGGGGTAACTAGTGACATGGTCCTCAGACAAATAGAGAAATTAAAACCTAACAAATCCCCAGACCCTGATGAACTGTTTGCAAGAGTTTTAAAGGAATGTAAAGGGGAACTTAGCAAATCTTTGGAAAATCTTTTCAATATATCACTACAAACTGGCATAGTGCCAGACAAATGGAAAAGAGCAAATGTAATACCTATTTACAAGGCAGGTGACAGGTCCTTAGCTTCGAACTATAGACCAATAAGCCTTACCTCCATAGTTGGTAAATTTATGGAATCAATAATTGCCGAGGCAATTCGTAGCCATCTTGAAAGCCATAAATTGATTAATGAATCTCAACACGGTTTTACTAAGGGGCGTTCCTGTCTTACGAATTTACTAACTTGTTTCACTAAGGTGTTTGAGGAGGTAGATCATGGTAATGAATATGATATTGTGTATATGGACTTCAGTAAGGCTTTCGATAAAGTTCCACATCAGAGGCTATTGATGAAACTTAAGGCACACGAAATAGGAGGAGAAATTTTTTCCTGGGTAGAGGCATGGTTGACAAATAGGCGGCAGAGAGTTTGCATAAATGGGGAGAAATCAGAATGGGGGCACGTTTCAAGCGGTGTCCCACAGGGGTCAGTTTTGGGCCCCCTGTTGTTTACAATTTACATAAACGACATAGATGAGGGAATAAATAGCAATATAAGCAAATTTGCTGATGACACCAAAATAGGCCGTCCAATTCATTCTAATGAGGACATTAGAGCACTCCAGGATGATTTGAATAGACTGATGCAGTGGTCGGAGAAGTGGCAGATGCAGTTTAATGTAGACAAATGCAAAGTTCTAAATGTTGGGCAGGACAATAACCATGCCACATATAAACTGAATAATGTAAATCTTAATACTTGTGATTGCGAAAGGAATTAGGAGTTCTGGTTAGCAGTAATCTGAAACCAAGACAACAGTGCATAAGTGTTCGCAATAAAGCTAACAGAATCCTTGGCTTCATATGAAGAAGTATAAATAATAGAAGTCCTCAGGTTGTTCTTCAACTCTATATATCTTTGGTTTGGCCTCATTTAGATTATGCTGCACAGTTCTGGTCACCGTATTACAGAATGAATATAAATGCACTGGAAAACGTACAGAGGAGGATGACAAAGTTGATCCCATGTATCAGAAATCTTCCCTATGAAGATAGACTGAGGGCCCTGAATCTGCACTCTCTAGAAAGGCGTAGAATTAGGGGGGATATGAGTGACGTGTATAAATGGAAAACAGGAATAAATAAAGGGGATGTAAATAGCGTGTTGAAAATATCCAGCCAAGACAGGACTCACAGCAATGGTTTCAAGTTGGAAAAGTTCAGATTCAGGAAGGATATAGGAAAGCACTGGTTTGGTAATAGAGTTGTGGATGAGTGGAACAAACTCCCGAGTACCGTCATAGGGGCTGGGACGTTGTGTAGTTTTAAAAATAGGTTAGATAAATACATGAGTGGGTGTGGGTGGGTGTGAGTTGGACCTGACTAGCTTGTGCTACAAGGTCAGATGCCGTACTAATTCCTTAAGTGGAAGTGACCTGACTACCTGGAGTTTACCTGGAAAGGGTTAACTCCAGGTGGTCAAGTCTAAGCAGGGGAGGGATGGACCTGCCTTGCATGGGTCAGTAGGCCTGCTGCAATGTTCCTTTTTTCTTATGTGCTTATGTTAACAATTACACAATCACCAACAACTGCCATATATCCAACAAGAGCGACTAACGCACCACCACTACACAGCTACAGCCTCTACTACCACACAACCACCACCACACAACCACCACCACACAACCACTACCACCAACCACTACCACACAACCACTACCACACAACCACTACCACCAACCACTACCACACAACCATCATCACACAACCATCATCACACAACCACTACCACCAACCACTACCACCAACCACTACCACACAACCACTACCACACAACCACTACCACCAACCACTACCACACAACCATCATCACACAACCATCATCACACACACTACCAACCACTACCACACAACCACCACCACACAACCACTACCACCAACCACTACCACACAACCACCACCACACAACCATCATCACACAACCACTACCACCAACCACTACCACACAACCATCATCACACAACCACTACCACACAACCATCATCACACAACCACTACCACACAACCATCATCACACAACCACTACCACACAACCATCATCACACAACCACAACCACACAGCCGCCACCACAAGCCTCCACCACACAGCCGCCACCACACAGCCTCCACCACACAGCCGCCACCACACAGCCTCCACCACACAGCCTCCACCACACAGCCACCACCACACAGCCTCCACCACACAGCCTCCACCACACAGCCTCCACCACACAGCCGCCACCACACAGCCTCCACCACACAGCCTCCACCACACAGCCTCCACCACACAGCCGCCACCACACAGCCGCCACCACACAGCCGCCACCACACAGCCGCCACCACACAGCCTCCACCACACAGCCTCCACCACACATCCTCCACCACACAGCCTCCACCACACAGCCTCCACCACACAGCCTCCACCACACAGCCGCCACCACACAGCCTCCACCACACAGCCTCCACCACACAGCCTCCACCACACAGCCTCCACCACACAGCCTCCACCACACAGCCGCCACCACACAGCCGCCACCACACAGCCTCCACCACACAGCCTCCACCACACAGCCTCCACCACACAGCCTCCACCACACAGCCGCCACCACACAGCCGCCACACACAGCCTCCACCACACAGCCGCCACCACACAGCCGCCACCACACAGCCGCCACCACACAGCCTCCACCACACAGCCTCCACCACACAGCCTCCACCACACAGCCTCCACCACACAGCCTCCACCACACAGCCTCCACCACACAGCCGCCACCACACAGCCGCCACCACACAGCCTCCACCACACAGCCTCCACCACACAGCCGCCACCACACAGCCGCCACCACACAGCCTCCACCACACAGCCTCCACCACACAGCCTCCACCACACAGCCTCCACCACACAGCCGCCACCACACAGCCGCCACCACACAGCCTCCACCACACAGCCGCCACCACACAGCCGCCACCACACAGCCTCCACCACACAGCCGCCACCACACAGCCGCCACCACACAGCCTCCTCTAACAGATTAGCGATTCTCCCGTGGCGTCAAATCCGTGGGTCCGGCGACATATAACACACGTCATAAAACACACGTGCCACGGAGAGCCTTCACAGCGGCACTGCTTCCCGCCGCGCCAACTTCCGTGCCTGCCGCCGGCAGATATATCTGAGCTTCCCGCTTGAGGTTGACTCATGGCTCGACCTCGAGACTCTTCCTCGTAATAATAAAACACTCCATTTAGTCGACCCATAATATAACCCAATCCTATGCCACCCCCCTCTATGTGTGTGTGTGTGTGCTTTTACCGAGTTGTGTTTGCGATGGGGGTCGAGTTTTAGCTCCTGGCCCTCGCGTCCCAGAGTACTGTACTGACATCGCTGACTTCTGGCCTTTTCAAACTGTGTATTGAGTTTGCATCATAATATATGATGCAAACTCAATCACACACACACACACACACACACACACACACACACACACAAAATATATATATATATATATATATATATATATATATATATATATATATATATATGACGAGTCATGTGTTTTCACTCACCCTGAAATGGGCCAAAGCATCATGGGTTCGACCCTGGCTAGTGCAGTGTAGTTATTGATCAAAACCACTCGTTCGTGGTTACAATAATATATATATATATATATATATATATATATATATATATATATATATATATATATATATATATATATATATATATAATAAAAGATATATAAACAGGTGATATAAAATATATATAATATATATATAAATAAAGAATCACAGTAACTGGTGATACTCAAAATATCAAGTTCCTTGAAATGTGAGTAGTCGATACTACATTATCAGTTCTTGATATGTATTTCTGAATTTATTTTCATAGTGGTTTTCTTCATATATATATATATATATATATATATATATATATATATATATATATATATATATATATATATATATATATATATATATATATATATATGTAATAATGCACAGACGAGCAAAGGTATTTACAAATATTTCATCTGGAGGCGGGAGGAGGCTGGTGGATCTGTATATGTTAGTGGAACTGAAACAACTCGCTCTCTGGAAACAAGCGTCCCGTTGTTACGTACAGAGACACAGGTGCAACTAATGCGACGTTTTTATTGTGGCAACGTTTCGCTCTTCAGGAGCTTTGTCAAGCCGCTTGACAAAGCTCCTGGAGAGCGGAAAGTTGCAATAATAAAAATGTCGCACCAGCTGCATTATTACAAACATTATTACCCAACATTATTACGAATGCCTCGTTCACTGATCGTCATAGTTGTGTGTGGTCTGGCATGGTGGGTAGAGCACTGTGATTTGTCCCAAAGTAAGCAGGTTCTAACCTTTTCTGACCCGAAGTAAGGTGTGTATGCATGCTGCAGTATTTATCGTCTTGCATGATGTATCATCTTACTGCATGCCCAGCTACGTAACGAGGAGCCGTCAACACCATCAGTCCTAAGTCCTCGCCTTGAATGACCTCGTCCGGGTTCAGTACTTCGTGAGATGCAGCGCAGTGTTGTACACAGTGCAACGGAGAGACCCTGGTCGTGACAGTCCTCGTGTCTGTCCTCGCGTCTGTCCTCGTGAGTAGTATAAATTGGTCCTGACAAAGGCATCCTGAGAGGCCGATTTTCGCACCGAGGTGTTCACATTGTGTGCTGCACCTCAGCTGTTTCTAAATCCAACAAGAATTTTTATGTCTGTACGTTCTTCCCTCTTAACTCATACTTATACACGCTTTCTGATGCTTTTCCCAGTTATAGTTTTCCCAGTATTATAAATGACGTGCTTTCTACTTAATAGGTTCTCAAAGCTTATTGCTTGCGTAACATTGAAAAAGGGTTGGGTTAGTGGGTTTGGGTTTGAGAGGGACGTGCCTAGTATGGGCCAGTAGGCCTTCTGCAGTGTTCCTTCTCCTTTCTTATGTTCTCATGTTCTTGGTTGACCGGTATTAAGCTCGCCTGATCTGGGAGCGGGCAGCAGGGGCGGTCACCTCCGGAAGTGACTGGGTTTTAGGACTGGGTTTCTTGGGTTCGAGTCTCCACACGTGTCCTGGTTTGTTTTCAAGCGTCGGTTTGCTAAATTTAATCATGGTTTTCAATATATTTTTATTTTCAGTTCCATCTCAGATGAACGCTTGGTAGGCCCACCTCCCCCCAGCGCTCCACACACACACAAAACACACACACACACACACACACACACACACACACACACACACACACACACACACACACACACACACACATGTACACACACTTGGTCACTTACAGTGGTAAGATGGTTTACGCAAATCCAATATTCAGTTCTTGTATTTATTAAATTAATTTGTTATCCCACCTTCCCCCCCCCCACTGCCCATGCAGTTCCTTCCCGACTCCCTGTGCTGGTACTTCCCGACTCCCTGTGCTGGTACTTCCCGACTCCCTGTGCTGGTACTTCCCGACTCCCTGTGCTGGTCCTTCCCGACTCCCTGTGCTGGTCCTTCCCGACTCCCTGTGCTGGTCCTTCCCGACTCCCTGTGCTGGTCCTTCCCGACTCCCTGTGCTGGTACTTCCCGACTCCCCACATCATCACTTCCGTTCCCACTGAGAGGCCTTTTCCCCCTTTCCCCTCTCGTCTCTCCCCTCTCCCTCACCCCTCTCCCAGACCCGGAATATAAACACTGTCGTACAAGTTTCCCCTCGCGTGTGTCAAGCAAGTTCAACCTCCCAGCAAGAACAGTAACTAATAGCATATCTGTGCCAGTGCCAGGGAGGCAGTGCCAGGGAGGCAGTGCCCACAACCAAGACTCATTATTCTCATGGCCACTCTTCCCGAGACTCGAGACACGCAGAGAGAGAGAGAGAGAGGAGAGAGAGAGAGAGAGAGAGAGAGGAGAGAGAGAGAGAGAGAGAGAGAGAGAGAGAGAGATGTGAAAAAGTAAGGAGTGAAATATTGGATAGAGATCCCCTTTTCTGGCTCGCTCATTCATCCCGGTGATGGGTCACGTGACCAAACAATCAACATGGCGGTGCCGGAAGTGGCGTCAGTGAGGAGGGGAAAAGGGGAGGGGAAGAGAGGGGGGGGGAGCGCCAACACGCAGCGCCGGGGGAAACAATAAAGGCGCCAAACTTGACAACTCTCTTAAGTGCGCGAGCGCAATGCGCTGATAGATGGTGATAGATACCGCCGGTACTTAGCGCATCCTCTCTCTTTATCTCTCTCTCTTTCTCTCTATTAGAGATTAAAGCAGAGGCGACCTAATGCATTTCTATGACGATTTTATGCAAATTTGTTCATCGCGAGAAAGCGCAGTTGTTGTTGTCGCTACTGGCGGGGGTAAAATATTTGTCAAACGTAGGTATCGCCCGAGTATTGACCACTATAACAAATAATTATTTATTCCCTTTTTATTAAATTGTGAAAATTGGGTAGAAATAGTGATAATTTATGTTTACCTTCTCTGTGAAGATTAAAGCAAACAAGGATGAATTCTACCTGATTTGTTTACGCATCTACCTGCCCATCTACCTCCCTACCTGCCTATTATCCTGTCTACCTGGAGGTAGACCCGGGTGTCGCCCTCCCAGCTACCTGTTCCCTGTTGTTGAAAATGGTATAAAATACCAGGCTGAGGGACTGACCACCTCAAATACTTTTTCCTCGAAGGTTGATGGACTGATTACATCATCTTTATTTCATAACTACTGCTACCTTTGTATTTGACTGAAGAAGCCTACTATGTAGGCGATACGTTTCATCAATAAAGATTCCAAACTGTTTAATCTTCTACCTACTCCCTGGCTAGGCCTCCTGGCTAGGCCTACTGGTTCACTAGTGTAAAACTAACTCGGTTTAAGCTGACTCAAAATATATATTTTTCACTGTCTACAGTACTGACATGTTGACGATTAAGACACCTGTGCAACACCTGGCTATATTGCAGAAACATCTCGCTTGTGCAACAGGCTTCTGTGGTCCAATTAGAAACCTGTTCTACAGGCGAGACCTTTTGCATTTATGATATCCAAGTGTTGCATATGTGTCTTGTCATTGACTTAAGAAAGCTGCCGGAATATTAGATGAGTGGTCCGCCAAACCATTGGGTAAATCCCGTCGACTCACTTTATGGACAGTGATGGTATAACAGGTTTGAATCCCATGCATCTGATCTTCCTGCCTGGCTGGGACGTTAGTGCGTGGGATCCAACCCCACTCGTCTGCGTAACCAGGTTTCTCAGTACGCCGGCCGATCGTCGTAAGAGTTCAATTTTGGAAACGAATGATTTACATTCCGAGTGTATCAACATTCCTCGTGGGCGACAATGATAATTACGTAGTATTTCGGCGCTTAAATGAAGAGAATCGTGAAAAATAATTTGGGTGATGCTCAGGTGTTGACGGGACGCAGCATCGCAGCAGAGGAAGACAAGTCATCCATTTATAATGAATATTGTTCTCAGTTTCAATCCTATGAACGAGAATGTCGATTCTCTCTTGAATGCGTCTCTTCCTGAATATAACACACGGTTAAGGAATCGATTACCCCCAAAAAAAAAAAAAAAAAAAATTAGTAAGCAAGTCCAAGAGACCTTCGTAAGTGTTAGGTCGCCCCTCCCTTATTAGTTTGATTAAATTAGCTAGACTAATTCCCATACGAAAAATGAGGAAAAGTATTCACTTGGAAATAATGTTGCAGATGGGTGAGCATGATGGTGAGTGCAATATATATATATATATATATATATATATATATACATAATATACTGTATACACATTTATGTCAGTAAGTGTGAGGACTCGAACCTGTGCTGCACTCTACCTTGACAGAGCGTCAGTGCCACACTGTTTTAGCCCACTTGGCTCCCGAAGCCACATAACTTTGGGCTGAGAGCAGACGCCTGATGCCGAAGAAGGAAGGAAGGATCTCTTGATCCGATGAACAGGATCTGTCCTTCCCTTTTCTTGGATCGAACCTGATTCTCTCTCATCTCCCTCTCCCCCTCTTTGGGTGCTGTGTTATGGTTGTGTCTAGCGCTATTCCCCTCACCCCTTCCCCCTCAAACTCCCCCTCCCCTTCCCCGATAATGTAATAATCATTTGTGCGTGTGTCTGTTCACGTGTCTGTTCGTATATGTCTCAAGAAACAGACGTCATTCCTCTCCCCCCCCCACGTCCTTCCACAGGCCCCATCAATCTGTTTACAAATTCGATCTGTCTATCTGCGCCTTATACTGTGTCTATCAAGTTGTCTCCCCCCCCCCACACACAACTCTCTCTACTGGGAAGGCTGCCACGATGATGTTTCTCTGGGAGAGAGAGAGAGAGAGAGAGAGAGAGAGAGAGAGAGAGAGAGAGAGAGAGAGAGAGAGAGGAGAGAGAGAGAGAGAAGAGAGTTGGAAGAGAGGGGAAAGGAAGAGTGGGAAGGAGTGAGAGCAAGGCAAATAAAAAAAGAGATAATGATAAATGATAAACGAAGGAGTGAAAGAAAAGAAGGAATGAATGAGAAAAGGAGGGAGAGAGAGAGAGAGGAAGGTAGATGTAAGGAAGAGGAAATATTCAAAAAGAGAGGAGGGAGAAGATGAGAGTCGAAAAAAAATTATTGAAGGAAATGGGATGGAGAAAAAAGAGAGAGAGGCGAGGAGGGAAGAGAATGAGAGAGGGGAAAGAGAGAGAGAAAGAGGGGAGAGAAGAGGGGAAAGATGGGTTTCGTTGACAAATGACGATCACTGCTCTGAGACACTCGGTGACAAATTGTGGTAGGCCACGCTCCACTACCCGTGAGGGTACACCGTAGATGGAGACGGTGGGAGGGAGCACCGGAGATGGAGGCAGACAATGGGAGGGAGACAGTGGAAGGGAGGCAGTGGTAGAGATTCTTGGAGGGAGACATTGGGAGGGAGGCAGTGGCAGAGATGGAGTGAGACAATGAGAGGGAAGCAGAGATGGAGGAAGACTTTGGGAGGGAGCGCAAGAGATAGAAGGAGACAATGAGAGGGAGACATCGATAGCCAGAGTGTGTGTTAGAGACATCGGGAGTGAGGAGGGGGAAAAAGGGAAGGAAAGGGGTTGGAGAGGCAGCGGGAGGGAGAAAAGGAGAGACAGGAGAGAGGGGGGTGAACAGCAAGAAAGCAGAAGGAGGGATTCTCAAAGAGGGAGATGGAAAAAAGAGAGACAGGGAGAAGCAAAGGAGGGAGACGGTCAGTAGGAAGGTAGAGGAAGGGAGTAAACGAGGGAGAGAACACGATGACGAGGGGAAATAAGGAATAATGGACTATTGGGATGTTATGGGAAAGAGGGGGAGATGAATGGGACGAGGAAGAGGGAAGTATAGAGGAATATCTAGAAGCGAGGAAGGGGAGAGAGAATATGGGCAGGCATGGAAGATGAAACATATGGGAGGCAGGGGAAGGGAATATAGGGAGGGAGGGAGAGGAGGGAATATAGGGAAGAAGAGAGGGAATATAGGGAGGGAGGGAGGGAGGGAGGGAGTTAGGGAGGGGAGCGAGAGGAAATAGGAGAGGGGGCAGGGACTGCATAAGCAGTGCTCCCCAGTGATAAGCAGGTGTCGTAGCAGGTGTCTTTGATAGCTCTCCTCTCCCTCACTCCAGGAACCTTCTTCCCAGCTTCAACTTCGTAACCATCAGAAATAATAAATATTGCCAGCCTTGACGTCGTATCCTTCTTTAGTAGAGTCTCCGTTCATCAGGTTATTCACGCTTAATTCCTGATGTCCTGCCACTTCCGCCTCGTAAACAAGATTCTATGGATCTCATCGAGTTGTGAGTCAAGTTCAACTTTTCCTTCGGTGAAGACATGTGCTAGTAGAAAATATGGAATGACAGTGGGTTTGCCCCTCAGCGCTGTCTTGGCCAACAGTATCCTCGAACACCTCGAGAAAGACCACGTTAAGAACACCATCCAGCGCAACCTAACATCGTTAAGACATATCCATATCAAGTCGTCTTCACTGTTCCTAGATACTTTGATCTTCACCACTTTGAGGACACAGCCCAGCAGAACCCACCATCCACTATACTCTGGAAGAATAGACTAATGACGTTTTCCCCATCAACTCTCAAGCTCAGAGTTTACAGAAAACCCATCAATGAAGATGACTCGAAAAACTGCTTTTCCACTTCATCCCAAGACTAAACCGCGGAGTCATCATAGGTTTTTTCTTTCGTCCTGCCGTGCCCTCAGGGTTAGTAATCATGAATTCATTGAAGATGAACAGAAATACATCGTGGATGCCTTCCCCGCTCTTAGGTTCCCAATACATATGATCCACTCCTGCAAAAGGAGTACACTACTTCCAGGAAAATCGCCACCATTGATCATCGTCTTGTCCTTTCCCCGCAGGACAGGTTACTACCACTGTCACTCCCATCTTGCGTAACACGAACACTGTCGTTGTAACTAGCAGAACCACTAAAGACATCACCAGACCTCACAGACACACGAGTACCACTGCTTTAGGGCCTTACAGCATTCCGAGTGGAGATAGTGACCCTCAAACTGGCCTGCAGGATGAACAATATGAACAAATACGTTCACCTCGATCTGAACCCTAACATCATGGACTATGGAACAACATTACACTTACATCAGGATTAGAGAAACTGATGCAGGAGTCTGGAAACACCCGCTGTTCATTTATCTGATACTTCAGGACTTGCTTGCCGTGGGTTCGGACCCTCACCGATTCTGTGATATCTCACCAATGTCTGGTGTTATCTTGTATTCCCGTGCGCGAGGGATAACTGGGGTAAGTAGACGAAGCCGGTGCCCACAGAGATAATAGTCGATATCTGACAAACTAGCAGTGAAGCCAACAGAAGGCAGGTCTCACGGCTAGCAGGGAAGTCAACAGAATGACAGGTATCACAACCAAACCTCCCTAGTATAAACACAAAGAAAAAAATAATTGATATTCAACAATACATTGGTTTGACTGCACCTTCTGGACGTGTCTGGGTTCCACCACAACACAGCAGACGAGGGTAATTTGAAGAAAGTGTAGAGAATACCAACTTAGTCTTTACCATTACTAAGACAGATGTGCTATAATAACACAGCTAACGAAGCGAACTTGTTTTCTCTTAGGCAAGAAGTCTGTAATCCGAACAAAATTAAAAGAGATATCGAATAAATTTCTATTGACTCGGGGGGGTATAAGGGCTATATGACATGCAAGGTTATACACACTGGTAGAAATTACCGGCTGATGTTGACGTACCTGTGATAAACCTGTGGCTAGTTTTGAGGGTATTCCCTCCCCCTACCCTCACAGCCAGGCCTGAGGCAAGGCTTCCTAGTTGCTTGCCTGATCAGCCAGGCTGTTGCAGAATGCAAACAATGGAAAGCTTTACGAAACAGATTGGATTTTGCAAGCCGAAGCGGCTAGTTTATTGCATCCCCCGTATCCATCCTATGGACAGTAGTACAAGAGGAAATGAGCGGAAGGCCTCGGTCACATGACCACAAGCTCCAGCTGTGGGTCTTCATATGACTAAGACCCGCATCACAGAGGAGCACAGAGGAACACAGAGGAACACAGAGGAGCACAGAGGAACACAGAGGAACACAGAGGAGCACAGAGGAGCACAGAGGAGCACAGAGGAGCACAGAGGAACACAGAGGAGCACAGAGGAGCACAGAGAAGCACAGAGGAGCATAGAAGAGCACACCTGGATATATATATCGACGGTCAGAGAAATATTTCAACAATATCGATCTTAATTATGTACGGTATGAAAGATCAATTTACAAATTCTTCTCGTTTATATTAAATAATTCCCCTGGTTCCTGCCCCCCTAAGGGACGGAGTCTCCCCTTATTCCCTGATACTTTGCAAAGGGTCAAAGGGTCAGTCGAAGCCCCTTAAAGGAGGTTCCTCTGTCTGGTGAGGGGCTCTTGATCCAAGGGACTGGACTTGCCCTCCCTTTCTTTAGAACAAACCTGATTGCCTCCCAGGCGCTGTATCACCCCTACTGGTTAACCGCTTTCCCCAAAACATTAAAAGAAAAATATTGGCAAATAGGTCGAAACATGTTTATTAATGTGTTGACGAGGAAGCACTAAACCTGTAAGGATCCTACAGTGCCTGGGGAAGGGAAGGTGTGGTGGGGAGTAAAGTTTGATCCTAAGAATGGGAGGATTGGTTAGATATTCTCTCTCTCTCTCATACACACACACACACACACACACACACACACACACACACACAGGGCCAGGAGCTGTGACTCAACCCCTACAACCACAATTAGGCGAGTACAGTACGGTCACCATCTACCCACCAATCATCCACTAGAGGACACAACTCATTTAACCACGCATGTTGGTGTCATTAGCCAGCCCATGTGTTTGACATTATTTAAGGGCACTTATAATTATTGCTATGGCTCCGTCTCCCCCAGGTGAGTCAGACTGGTGCATCAACCAGGTGACACTACCAGGCAAACAACCACCTGAATGAGCACCTGGGGTGGGCCCAGGGAGGGAAATGTGATCCAAGAACCGGACTGGTGCTCAAGAGCCGGACTGGTGATCCTGGAGCCGGGTGATCTAGGAGCCTGACAAGTGAGTCAGAGCTGGACTGGCGAGCCACGAACCAAACACATAAACTGAAGTCAACAGATAAGCCATAGCCGGACAGGTGAGACAGGAGCCGGACAAATAGAAAGGTACCTAGGGAGGAGGACTAAAACACCTGCCCTCCACTAATTGCTTGTGACTGCCTGCGTCCTAACAACCCCTATAATGATGGTGGTAAATGTGCTCGTGCAACTGTGAGTCTCCTCTAACGAGGCAGAGGTCAACAGCAGTCGTTAAGCAGTGATGAATTTTACTAACAATTACCTGAGGGGGTGACATCTCATGTGTGGGGGACGTCCGAAGTGTGTTGGGTGACGTCGGATGTGTGGGAGGAAGAACGAAAGCTTGGATGTGTGGGGAGACCATTTGATGTGTGAGAGGGACGTCAGAAGTGTAGGGGGACGTCGGATGTGTGGGGGACACGTCAGATATTCACGCAAAATAATACCACATCATTCTAAAACTGAAGTTGACAAGTTGGCACCCACACAATCCACTAACCATCCCAAGTGTGAAGCCAGGCAGAAGAGGCTTTTCCAAGTTATTGCGCAGAAACCTAAATAAAAAAGATCTATGCACCATTGACCAGAGGGCACTTGCACATGCCAATAGTTGCATGACTGTTTCCCCCAGTTACAATACATCAGTGTTGAAAATTTGGAACTGATCGGACGAAGAGTTCTCGAGAGAGAAAAAAGTCAGGCAACCATTTTAAGGTTTCCCTTCAGGGATACCCAACAAAAGATATTTTTGTTGGGTATCCCTTTGTTGGGTATACTCTTTTGTTGGGTACCCCACTTTAAACTCAAAACAAGTCGTAATAAGCAATTTGTCAATGAATAAAAGCAACTTCACCGTGAAGCGGATTACGGTCCGGAACAACCTAACAAGAATCGTCAGTGAATAATCTACGCCGAAATTAAAGCGTACGTTCTCCGGCAACGACCATCAACCGCGTAAAAATAAAAGGGGGGAACACGTGAAACGCAAATCACGTACTGAATTTTGGCGTGTGCAGTCCGAGCGAAGATAACACAATCCCACAATATTTGAACAGTGCTCTACGCAAATCTGTATGAAATATTCACTGAGCTAACTGAAATATGTAACTTTTCTAAAAGTCCCCCCCCTCCCGTCCACTGGCGTGCGCTGTTGCCACAGTGACCCCTTCACTGTATTAACATTTACACTGTTGCCACAGTGACCCCTTCACTGTGCTAACATTTACACTGTTGCCACAGTGACCCCTTCACTGTGTTAACATTTACACTGTTGCCACAGTGACCCCTTCACTGTGCTAACATTTACACTGTTGCCACAGTGACCCCCTTCACTGTGCTAACATTCACACTGTTGCAACACACTCAGTGATTATCCAGTGTGTGGGGAATACAAGATGCGAGCACCAACAGCCTAACTGAACAGAATGCATGAGAAGCAATAGTCTCCGCTAACAGCGTGTCAGATACATTCTCTTAAACATTCGCGTCAGCGGACGGAGGATCGAATTTTCACTACTTGTACTAAATACCCAACACACACACACACACACACACACACACACACACACACACACACACACACACATAAAGCTCATGGAGCAGGAAGAGTGACCAAGTAGCGACCAGTGAAGAGGAGGGGCCAGGAGTTGTGACTCGACCCCTGCAACCACAACTAGGTGAGTACACACACACACACACACACACACACACACACACACACACACAATATATATATATATATATATATATATATATATATATATATATATATATATATATATATATATATATATATATATATATATATATATATTAGATGAGGTCTGGTCTGTGTGTGTGGTTGATGGACCTGGATGCTACTGGTCCGGGACCATCTGCATGTAAAATATTGTCTGGTTACTTTTTGTGTAATTCCGTGTGTGTGTAGACCCACGAGGCAGATGGGTCGGGATACCACTCAACACAGTTTGTGTCTGCGTCTGTCTGCGTCTGTCTGCGTCTGCTGCCGTGTCAGCAGCGGTCGTTATGGTGTCACTGGCGGTAGATTGAGAAGATAGCGAGGAGCAGGGAAGAGCCCACATGTATGGAGGAGGAGGAGGACGACGAGGAGAGGAAGGAGGGGAAAGAGTATGAGGAGGAGGGAGAGAAAGATAAAAAAAAAAACAGAGGCTGTGGAAGAGGAGAGGGAGAGAAAATTGAAGAGAAACAGGAGGCTGTGTTAGAAGAAGAGGAGGTGGGGGAGGAAGTGAAGGAGGCTGTGGAAGAGGTGGGGGAGCAGAAAGAGGGAGAGAAAAAAGGAGGACAGAGAGGTGGAGCAGGAAAGAGAAAGGAGAAGCAGCAGCAACAGAAGGAAGAGGAACAAGCTGAGGAGGAGTAGGAAAGGGAGGAGGAGGAGGAGGGGGATGATGATGATGATGGGGGAGTAGTAAGAGGAGGAGGAAGTTGATGATGGAGGTAGATAAAGGGAGCAGTGAAGGATGGCCGGGAGGACGGAGAACATTATACCGGGTGGTGGGTCATATATGACACTTGTAGTATAATGCAAGGTATGATGCTCGGATGCTGCCTGGGATGCTGCCAGAGATGCTGCCTGGGATGCTGCCTGGGATGCTGCCAGAGATGCTGCCTGGGATGCTGCCTGGGATGCTGCCTGGGATGCTGCCAGAGATGCTGCCTGGGATGGTAGAAGGGTAGGGTGGGCGGAATCGGGCGGAATGGACGGTATGGGCGGGTGGCTGGCAGCTGGAGAAGCCAGGGTAGGAATGTGGGGTGTTGCTGCTGTGTTTGGCAATCCTGGGACTGTGGAATGTTATGGTGACTGTCAGCGGTGACTGTCAGCGGTGACTGTCAGCGGTGACTGTCAGTAGTGACTGTCAGTGGTGACTGTCAGTGGTGACTCATGTAAGGTTGGTGCTTCGGTTTCTGTGTCGCTTGGGTAGTGGGTTTACTTGGGTAGAGATTCTGTCATGGTGGGTGAGGCAAAATACACGTATACACTGATAAAGACATTTATTGAGGAAACGTTTCGCCAGAGTTGGCTTAGCACTGAAGAAGACACTTGGGCAAAACGTTTCCTAAATAAGCGTCTTGCTCAGTACATGCGAGTCTTTAACCTAATAGTGGGGTTAGATTTGTGGGGTTGTCAATGAGGTGGTAGCAGACTTCATGCAAAGCTTCAAGAGGAGGTAGGACAGGGCTCAAGAGACCATTAAGCAGGGTTCATTGTATGGTGTGTTTGTGGAATTGGAATAATGGTCTGGGTATGAAGGTGTTGCCTTAAGGGATTGAATTGAATAAATAAATCTGGATTCTAAACATACATGAAGCCACAGATTTCTTGTGGTTGCATATAGCTGTATATACTTGGTTGTCTACAGTTGCAGGTATACATGGCTGAGATGGGACGGAGGTTTGAGCCCACACTGTTCCTTCCTCGTGCTCTGTTTACTCAATTAAAATTATAAAAAAATGTCGAAAACAATGAAAAAAAAAAGATTATCACTTTTTAACTTTTTAAAAGAGTCCATTGGTGTGTGTGTGTGTGTGTGTGTGCGTGTGTGTGTATGTGTGTGCGTGTGTGTGTGTGTGTGCGTGTGTGCGTGTGTATGTGTGTATGTGTGTGTGTGTATGTGTGTGTGTGTGTGTGTGTGTGTGTGTGTGTGTGTGTGCGTGTGTGTGTGTGTGTGTACTCACCTAATTGTGGTTGCAGGGGTCGAGACTCAGCTCCTGGCCCCCGCCTCTTCGCTGTCCGCTACTGGGTCTCTGCTCTCCCTGCTCCATGAGCTTCATCATACCTTGTCTTAAAACTATGTATGGTTCCTGCCTCCACTATATCTTTCTCTAGACTATTCCAGACTATTCTAGACTATGTGTGTGTGTGTGTGTGTGTGTGTGTGTGTCCCTACACCTGAGGGACACCACTTAAGGACGCACACCTGCGTCCTTCCCTTGCAGCATCAGAGGACAGCGAGAGTAATTGTTTCCCCGTTGATGACTTAATTTCCAACAGGAGGTGTTCTCATCAGTTCTCCCCCCCCTTACATCCTCCCCTCCTCTTCCCCTTCCACCCCTCATCTCCCCTCTACTCCAACCCACACCACCTCCCACGACCCACTCCCCCTCTCCCCAACTCACCAGCATTCCCAAATTGTTAAAAAAATGGGAAAATCGCTTTTTAATATGATATTACTTCAATACAATCTTCCTATCCCTTACATTACCTTACTATAGTTAATATTACTCTGTATTAAATAAATATTATTGCATTGTTGTTATTATTATTATTATCATCATCCTGCATCTCATTAGATTGTATAACTGTGTATCTATAATGAATACTAATATACTTTTTACACATTATATTACATACTGCAATGCATTATCTAATATATATATATATATATATATATATATATATATATATATATATATATATATATATATATATATATATTATGTGGAGTAAAATAAAGGTTGGATGTGAAAAGTGGGTTATAGTAAGTGTTTATGCACCTGGAGAAGAGAGAAGTGTAGAGGAGAGAGAGAGATTTTGGGAAATGTTGAGTGAGTGTGTGGGAGTTTTGAACCAAGTGAGAGAGTAATTGTGGTTGGGGATCTTAATGCTAAAGTGGTAAAAATGTTGTGGATGGAGTAGTAGGTAAATTTGGGGTGCCAGGGGTAAATGTAAATGGGGAACCATTAATTGAGCTATGTGTAGAATGAGGTTTGGTAATAAGTAATACATATTTTATGAAAAAGAGGATAAATAAATATACAAGGTATGATATAGCACGTAAGGAAAGTAGTTTGTTGGATTATGTATTGGTGGATAAAAGGTTGATGAGTAGGCTTCAGGATGTACATGTTTATAGAGGGCAACGGATATATCAGATCATTATTTGGTTGTAGCTACAGTTAGAGTAAAAGGTAGATGGGACAAAAGAAAATGGCAACAGCAAGTAAGAGAGAGGTAAAAGTGTATAAACTAAGGGAGGTGGAAGTTAGGGTGAGATATAAGCAACTATTGGCAGAAAGGTGGGCTAGTGCAAGTAGGAGTAGTGGGGGGGTTGAAGAGAGTTGGGATAGTTTTAAAAATGCAGTATTAGAATGTGGGGCAGAAGTTTGTGGTTATAGGAGGGTGGGTGCAGGAGGAAAGAGGAGTGAGTGGTGGAATGAAGAAGTAAAGGGTGTGATAAAAGAGAAAAAGGTAGCTTATGAGAGGTTTTTACAAAACAGAAGTGTTAATAGAAGAGCAGAGTATATGGAAAGTAAAAGAAAGGTGAAGAGAGTGGTGAGAGAGTGCAAAAGAAGAGCGGATGAAAGAATGGGAGAGGCTCTGTCAAGAAATTTTGCTGAAAACAAGAAAATTTTTTGGAGTGAGATAAACAAGGTAAGAAAGCCTAGGGAACGAATGGATTTGTCAGTTAAAAACAGAGTAGGGGAGTTAGTAGATGGGGAGCTGGAGGTATTGGGTATGGCAGGGTTATTATTGAAAGAATTAGAGATAAGACAGAGAGTAGGATTGCAGATGAGCAAGGAGGCTTTAGAGTGGGTAGGGGATGTGTAGATCAAGTGTTTACAGTGAAGCATATATGTGAACAGTATTTAGATAAAGGTAGAGAAGTTTTTATTGCATTTATGGATTTAGAAAAGGCATATGATAGAGTGGATAGGGGAGCAATGTGGCAAATGTTGCAAGTGTATGGAATAGGTAGTAAGTTACTGAAGGCTGTAAAGAGTTTTTATGAGGATAGTGAGGCTCAGGTTAGGGTGTGTAGGAGAGGGGGAGATTACTTCCCGGTAAAAGTAGGTCTTAGACAGGGTGTGTAATGTCACCATGGTTGTTTAATATATTTATAGATGGGGTTGTAAAAGAAGTAAATGCTAGGGTGTTGGGGAGAGGGGTGGGATTAAATTATGGAGAATTAAATGAAAAATGGGAGTTGACACAGTTACTTTTTGCTGATGATACTGTGCTTATGGGAGATTCTAAAGAAAAGTTGCAAAGGTTAGTGGACGAGTTTGGGAGAGTGTGTAAAGGTAGAAAGTTAAAAGTGAACATAGATAAGAGTAAGGTGATGAGGGTATCAAACGATTTAAATAAAGAAAAATTGGATATCACATTGGAGAGAGGGATTATGGAAGAAGTAAATGTTTTCAGATATTTGGGTGTTGACGTGTCAGCGGATGGGTTTATGAAGGATGAGGTTAACCATAGAATTGATGAAGGAAAAAAGGTGAGTGGTGCATTGAGGTATCTGTGGAGACAAAAACGTTATCCATGGAGGCAAAGAAGGGAATGTACGAAAGTATAGTGGTACCAACACTCTTATATGGGTGTGAAGCATGGGTTGCAAATGCTGCAGCGAGGAGGAGGCTGGAGGCAGTGGAGATGTCCTGTCTAAGAGCAATGTGTGGTGTAAATATTATGCAGAAAATTCGGAATGTGGAAATTAGGAGAAGGTGTGGAGTTACTAAAAGTATTTGTCAGAGGGCTGAAGAGGGTTGTTGAGGTGGTTTGGTCATTTAGAGAGAATGGATCAAAGTAGAATGACTTGGAGAGCGTATAAATCTGTAGGGAAAGGAAGGCGGGGTAGGGGTCGTCCTAGAAAAGGTTGGAGGAAGGGGTAAAGGAGGTTTTGTGGGCGAGGGCTTGGACTTCCAGCAAGCATGTGTGAGCGTGTTAGATAGGAGTGAATGGAGACGAATGGTTTTGGGACATGACGATCTGTTGGAGTGTGAGCAGGGTAACATTTTGTGAAGGGATTCAGGGAAACCAGTTAATTGATTTAATTGGACTTGAGTCCTGGAAATGGGAAGTACAATGCCTGCACTTTAAAGGAGGGGTCTGAGATAGTGACAGCTGGGAGGGAATTTTCTCAGCTGTCGTATCTGAGCTCCTCTGCAAAGACAGTGATTATGTATGAGTGTGGTGAAAGTGTTGAATGATGATGAAAGTATTTTCTTTTTGGGGATTTTCTTTCTTTTTGGGTCACCCTGCCTCGGTGGGAGACGGCCGACTTGTTGAAAAAAAAATATATATATATATGACATTATTACATTACATTATATTGCTTTGGTGCATTACATATGTACATAATGTTACATTATGTATTACACAATATACATTTAAATTACATGTGACATATTCCACTGTGTCAGATATTACACACAAGTAATACTCTTATTCTGCACTGTGAACAACTTACGGAAGTATTTTTTATTTTCTTAAAACCAATCTTCTTCATTTCCCTAAACTTCTTCAGTGAGATACGAGGCTCTCCTTTATCGAGACCCGGCAATTAACGATAGCCGGCGCTGTTTAGCGGGTTGTTAGGGATAGTTAGCGATAGTTAGGGGGTATTTAGTGGTCTTAAGTGTAGGGTCTGCGAGCCGATGATGACCCGGGATCTCCTGGTATTCACTCTTTGGAGGTAAGAGTTTTTGAGGTAATATGTTGGACCGAGAGAGAGAGAGAGAGGTTTTAAGGTGATCGACTGCTCAGGCTTAATGGCCGTGTTGGGCGGTGCTGCTGTTGCTGCTGCTGCTGTTTATGCTGCTGTTGCTGTTTTTGGTGCTGCTGGTGTGTGCTGTTGTTAGTTGTGCTGCTGGCTATGCGGAAAACTAATGTGAAAGACATGGGAGCGAAAATGTCAGAGGATCTCACAGTGTCATTATCACAACTTTGAGGAAAAATTATAGGATGAATAATGAGAATCTTCAAAACAAGGGATGCCATTCCAGCGATGATCCTCTTGAAGTCACTTGTTCTCTCTAGGCTGGAATACTGCTGTACACTAACAGCCCCATTTCAAGGCAGGTGAAATTGCAAATCTAGAGAACGTACAGAGAACCTTCACTGCAGGTATTAGTTCAGTCAAGCACCTTAATTACTGGGAATGGTTAAAGTCCCTTGACCTGTATTCCTTGGAACGCAGGCGAGAAAGATACATCATAATCTACACCTGGAAAATCTTAGAGGGAATAGTCAAAAATATGCACGCAGAAATCATTCGCTACGAAAGTAAAAGATTTGGCAAACAGTCCAACATTCCCCAAGTGAAAACCAGGGGTGCCATGAATACACTAAGGGAAAACACAATAAGTGTCTGGGGCTCAAGACTGTTCAACAGCCTCCCATCATACATAGGGGGAATTACCAATAAACCCCTGGCTTCCTTCAAGAGGGAGCTGGACAGATACCTAAAGTCAGTATCCGATCAGCCGGGCTGTGGTTCCTACGTTGCGACCAGCAGTAACAGCCTGTTTGATCAGGAAGTGATCTACCTTGAGGCCTGGTCAGGAACTGGGCCGCGAGGGTGTTGCCCCCCGGAACAAGTTCCATATAGACTCCCTCCACGTTGCTCATCTTCTCCCTCAATATTTGCAACATCTTTCTCTCCATCACTGTTCTTTCTCCCTCCATCATAATATTCTTCATCATTATTCCCTATCTCCTCTTTCCCATCATTATTTTCCTCTCTTCCTTCATACCAACAATTACTAACTTGTTCTAATTGCCTTTGTTATCTTGAAATGCGATATTTGTCTCAGAAAGTGTGTGTGTGTGTGTGTGTGTGTGTGTGTGTGGTGTGAGTGTGGTGTGTGTGTGTGTGTGTGTGTGTGTGTGTGTGTGTGTGTGTGTGTGTGTGTGTGTGTGTGTGTGTGTGTGTGCTTGCACTTAGTCACCTGTTTGTATCCACATTACATTTACTTTTAGCCCTGTCGTACCTGTTCCCAAAACTGTGAAAGGTGGATGTCCTTACCATATCATTATCCAGGTCCTTCTAATTTGTGAAAAAAATGATAACTTCAAAATCTCTCTGGCTCATCTGCCTCTCTTCGATGCTTCCTTGTTTCTCTTCTCCGTCTCTCGACCAATCAGTCTTCTCCTGTCCTCCCTATCAAGTCCTCTTCAGTATCTTGCATGTCGTAATCATATCTCTCATATTATCTAATATCATCAGTTCTTTCAGTCTCTTCTCATTCTTTATTCCCTCCATCCCGGGACTTCTCTAGTTGCGAACCTCTGAAATTTAATTTCTTGACGATTTTCCTTGGTATTTTGTACACTCTGATCATGTCCACTCCATGATCTTCATCTTTTCTAGTGTAGTGGTGTGGTGGTATAGTGTAGTGGTGTGGTTGTGTAGTGTAGTGGTGTGGTGGTATAGTGTGGTGGTATAGTGTAGTGGTGTGGTTGTGTAGTGGTGTGGTGGTATAGTGTAGTGGTGTGGTGGTATAGTGTAGTGGTGTGGTGGTATAGTGTGGTGGTATAGTGTAGTGGTGTGGTGGTGTGGTGGTGTAGTGGTGTGGTGGTATAGTGTAGTGGTGTGGTGGTGTAGTGGTGTGGTGGTATAGTGTGGTGGTATAGTGTAGTGGTGTGGTGGTATAGTGTGGTAGTGTGGTGGTATAGTGTGGTGGTATAGTGTAGTAGTGTGGTGGTATAGTGTGGTAGTGTGGTGGTATAGTGTAGTAGTGTGGTGGTATAGTGTAGTGGTGTGGTGGTATAGTGTAGTAGTGTGGTGGTATAGTGTAGTGGTGTGGTGGTATAGTGTAGTAGTGTGGTGGTATAGTGTAGTGGTGTGGTGGTATAGTGTAGTAGTGTGGTGGTATAGTGTAGTGGTGTGGTGGTATAGTGTAGTAGTGTGGTGGTATAGTGTGGTGGTATAGTGTAGTAGTGTGGTGGTATAGTGTGGTGGTATAGTGTGGTGGTATAGTGTGGTGGTATAGTGTAGTGGTGTGGTGGTGTAGTGGTGTGGTGGTATAGTGTGGTGGTATAGTGTAGTGGTGTGGTGGTGTAGTGGTGTGGTGGTATAGTGTGGTGGTATAGTGTAGTGGTGTGGTGGTATAGTGTAGTGGTGTGGTGGTATAGTGTAGTGGTGTGGTGGTGTAGTAGTGTGGTGGTATAGTGTACTAGTGTGGTGGTATAGTGTAGTGGTGTGGTGGTATAGTGTAGTGGTGTGGTGGTATAGTGTAGTGGTGTGGTGGTATAGTGTGGTGGTATAGTGTAGTGGTGTGGTGGTGTAGTGGTGTGGTGGTATAGTGTAGTGGTGTGGTGGTATAGTGTGGTGGTATAGTGTGGTGGTATAGTGTAGTGGTGTGGTGGTGTAGTGGTGTGGTGGTATAGTGTAGTGGTGTGGTGGTATAGTGTAGTGGTGTGGTGGTATAGTGTGGTGGTATAGTGTAGTGGTGTGGTGGTGTAGTGGTGTGGTGGTATAGTGTAGTGGTGTGGTGGTATAGTGTGGTGGTATAGTGTGGTGTTATAGTGTAGTGGTGTGGTGGTGTAGTGGTGTGGTGGTATAGTGTAGTGGTGTGGTGGTATAGTGTGGTGGTATAGTGTAGTGGTACAGAGGAGGTAAGGTGACGTATTGGTGGCGTAACCAACCTCAGTGTTGTTTATCAACGTCTAATGAAACCATAGAATAAGGAAGCTTTGCAGTGTTCATCAATAATAATAATAATAATAATATTAATAATAATAATAATAATAATAATAATAGCAATAATAAGAATCGTTATCATGTCAAACAGGAATCACACTTCAGTTCGCTATCGTCATGTTGTGGTCCATTAAGCTGCTTCTCTCCCCTTGGTGTTCTCTTACTCTCTCAGTTATCCCCTTGGTGTTCTCTTACTCTCTCAGTTATCTCCTTGGTGTTCTCTTACTCTCTCAGTTATCTCCTTGGTGTTCTCTTACTCTCTCAGTTATCTCCTTGGTGTTCTCTTACTCTCTCAGTTATCTCCTTGGTGTTCTCTTACTCTCTCAGTTATCCCCTTGGTGTTCTCTTACTCTCTCAGTTATCCCCTTGGTGTTCTCTTACTCTCTCAGTTATCCCCTTGGTGTTCTCTTACTCTCTCAGTTATCCCTTTGGTGTTCTCTTACTCTCTCAGTTATCTCCTTGGTGTTCTCTTACTCTCTCAGTTATCCCCTTGGTGTTCTCTTACTCTCTCAGTTATCCCCTTGGTGTTCTCTTACTCTCTCAGTTATCCCCTTGGTGTTCTCTTACTCTCTCAGTTATCTCCTTGGTGTTCTCTTACTCTCTCAGTTATCTCCTTGGTGTTCTCTTACTCTCTCAGTTATCTCCTTGGTGTTCTCTTACTCTCTCAGTTATCCCCTTGGTGTTCTCTTACTCTCTCAGTTATCCCCTTGGTGTTCTCTTACTCTCTCAGTTATCCCTTGGTGTTCTCTTACTCTCTCAGTTATCCCTTTGGTGTTCTCTTACTCTCTCAGTTATCTCCTTGGTGTTCTCTTACTCTCTCAGTTATCCCCTTGGTGTTCTCTTACTCTCTCAGTTATCCCCTTGGTGTTCTCTTACTCTCTCAGTTATCCCCTTGGTGTTCTCTTACTCTCTCAGTTATCTCCTTGGTGTTCTCTTACTCTCTCAGTTATCTCCTTGGTGTTCTCTTACTCTCTCAGTTATCTCCTTGGTGTTCTCTTACTCTCTCAGTTATCCCCTTGGTGTTCTCTTACTCTCTCAGTTATCCCCTTGGTGTTCTCTTACTCTCTCAGTTATCTCCTTGGTGTTCTCTTACTCTCTCAGTTATCCCCTTGGTGTTCTCTTACTCTCTCAGTTATCCCCTTGGTGTTCTCTTACTCTCTCAGTTATCTCCTTGGTGTTCTCTTACTCTCTCAGTTATCCCCTTGGTGTTCTCTTACTCTCTCCGTTATCTTCTTGGTGTTCTCTTACTCTCTCAGTTATCCCCTTGGTGTTCTCTTACTCTCTCAGTTATCCCCTTGGTGTTCTCTTACTCTCTCAGTTATCTTCTTGGTGTTCTCTTACTCTCTCAGTTATCTCCTTGGTGTTCTCTTACTCTCTCAGTTATCTCCTTGGTGTTCTCTTACTCTCTCAGTTATCTTCTTGGTGTTCTCTTACTCTCTCAGTTATCTCCTTGGTCGTAATAGACGCCATATTATCTCTGGTTTATTTAACAGACGTAGAGGTTTTAACTACGGCATTCAGTGCCAAAAGTGATATAAATTGCATTCTCGTTTTTTTAAATATAATGGCATTAAATTGCCGGTTTATTATTATTATTATTATTATTATTATTATTATTATTATTATTATTATGAGTAGTAGTAGTAGTAGTAGTAGAAATAGTAGTAGTGGAGTGTGGGAAACGAAGTTTCAAAATATGGAACTATCTGACTGCACGGAAAATATTCAATATATCACAGTGCCAAATGTCCTTGAATTTGTGCCTTGCAAAGTGGCACGATCATTGAGCTTAACATATTTCAAGTACGATGCACATCAGTCGAATAAGTTCACTCACAAATGTGCGACTGTTGAATCTAAGATCAGCATTCAGGAATGTCAACAAAGAGACGTAAATAATCGACACAGACATGCGATCACTTTTCAGTGTCTAATTTAGGATAATATAGAGTAATTTTTATTTTTTTTCCCTCATGCTAAAAATTTTCTGTAGACACCTAATTCACAGGAACGCTAGGGAGCCCCTCCCCGCCAGGAGGGAAGTACAAGGGAGCCCCTCCCCGCCAGGAGGGAAGTACAAGGGAGCCCCTCCCCGCCAGGAGGGAAGTACAAGGGAGCCCCTCCCCGCCAGGAGGGAAGTACAAGGGAGCCCCTCCCCGCCAGGAGGGAAGTACAAGGGAGCCCCTCCCCGCCAGGAGGGAAGTACAGGAGCCTCCGCCAGGAGGGAAGTACAGGAGCCCCTCCCCGCCAGGAGGAAGTACAAGGGAGCCCCTCCCCGCCAGGAGGGAAGTACAAGGGAGCCCCTCCCCGCCAGGAGGGAAGTACAAGGGAGCCCCTCCCGCCAGGAGGGAAGTACAAGGGAGCCCCTCCCGCCAGGAGGGAAGTACAAGGGAGCCCCTCCCCGCCAGGAGGGAAGTACAAGGGAGCCCCTCCCGCCAGGAGGGAAGTACAAGGGAGCCCCTCCCCGCCAGGAGAGGCCTCCGCCGGGAAGTACAAGGGAGCCCCTCCCGCCAGGAGGGAAGTACAAGGGAGCCCCTCCCCGCCAGGAGGGAAGTACAGGGAGCCCCTCCCCGCCAGGAGGGAAGTACAAGGGAGCCCCTCCCCGCCAGGAGGGAAGTACAAGGGAGCCCTCCGCCAGAGGAAGCAATGGCCTCCGCCAGGAGGGAAGTACAAGGGAGCCCTCCCCGCCAGGAGGAAGACAAGAGCCCTCCCGCCAGGAGGAAGTACAGGGCCCTCCCGCCAGGAGGGAAGTACAAGGGAGCCCCTCCCCGCCAGGAGGGAAGTACAAGGGAGCCCCTCCCCGCCAGGAGGGAAGTACAAGGGAGCCCCTCCCCGCCAGGAGGGAAGTACAAGGGAGCCCCTCCCGCCAGGAGGGAAGTACAAGGGAGCCCCTCCCCGCCAGGAGGGAAGTACAAGGGAGCCCCTCCCCGCCAGGAGGGAAGTACAAGGGAGCCCCTCCCGCCAGGAGGGAAGTACAAGGGAGCCCCTCCCCGCCAGGAGGGAAGTACAAGGGAGCCCCTCCCCGCCAGGAGGGAAGTACAAGGGAGCCCCTCCCCGCCAGGAGGGAAGTACAAGGGAGCCCCTCCCCGCCAGGAGGGAAGTACAAGGGAGCCCTCCCCGCCAGGAGGGAAGTACAAGGGAGCCCCTCCCCGCCAGGAGGGAAGTACAAGGAGCCCCTCCCCGCCAGGAGGGAAGTACAAGGGAGCCCCTCCCCGCCAGGAGGGAAGTACAAGGAGCCCTCCCCGCCAGGAGGGAAGTACAAGGGAGCCCCTCCCCGCCAGGAGGGAAGTACAAGGGAGCCCCTCCCCGCCAGGAGGGAAGTACAAGGAGCCCCTCCCCGCCAGGAGGGAAGTACAAGGAGCCCCTCCCCGCCAGGAGGAAGTACAAGGGAGCCCCTCCCCGCCAGGAGGGAAGTACAAGGGAGCCCCTCCCCGCCAGGAGGGAAGTACAAGGAGCCCCTCCCCGCCAGGAGGGAGACAAGGGAGCCCCTCCCCGCCAGGAGGGAAGTACAAGGGAGCCCCTCCCCGCCAGGAGGGAAGTACAAGGAGCCCCTCCCCGCCAGGAGGGAAGTACAAAGGGAGCCCCTCCCCGCCAGGAGGGAAGTACAAGGGAGCCCCTCCCCGCCAGGAGGGAAGTACAAGGAGCCCTCCCGCCAGGAGGAAGTACAAGGGAGCCCTCCCCGCCAGGAGGAAGTAAAAGGGAGCCCCTCCCGCCAGGAGGGAAGTACAAGGGAGCCCCTCCCCGCCAGGAGGGAAGTACAAGGGAGCCCCTCCCCGCCAGGAGGGAAGTACAAGGGAGCCCCTCCCCGCCAGGAGGGAAGTACAAGGGAGCCCCTCCCCGCCAGGAGGGAAGTACAAGGGAGCTAGCCAATTGGAAGCACACATTAAATGATGTTATAATTGTACTGGGTGGTGTTGTTTGTTTACACTCTGCGTCCTGACTTGTATGATGGATGGTGCGTCTCTACCACCACCACCACCACCACCACCACCACCACCACCACCACCACCACCACCACCACCACCACCACCACCACAACCCTTCCATCTCTTGTGTGTGTGTGTGTGTGTGTGTGTGTGTGTGTGTGTGTGTGTGTGTGTGTGTGTGTGTGGTGTGCCCAAGACTCTCAGGTTACTTGAGGTTCAGCTCAGGGAGGTCAGTGACGGATGACCTTCCTGTCGGGGTCACTATTGGGCACTTTGAGCACGGCTATGGTACATAGTCGTTACCTATCTCTCTCTCCCTCTCTCTCTCTCCCTCTCTCTCCCTCTCTCTCTCTCTCTCCCTGATCAACCAGACTGTCGGTGCCTGCCTTTCGAGACCGGAACTTCCACTTCCGCCAGGAATCACCGTGACTACTAGAGGTTCTCTCAACCCGTCTATTTACATCAACATCAAATACATAAGTCCAAAATTCCTGTTGAGTTTACCCCTCAAGGGCGGTGTCTTCAAGCTTTTGATCCAGGCATTTAGAGCTACTGCTTCCCTTGGATCAAATTTGACTGACCTTGTAATAAAAGATCCTTATTGTCATTATTCGACCCCGAACCTTGTACCGAAATACTGATAGATAAATACAAATAGGTAATATAGATAGGTAAATATAGATAGGTAAACATAGATAGGTAAATATAGATACGTGAGTATAGATAGGTAAATATGGATAGGTAAATGGCTTGTAATAGACGAGCTTCCCGTTTGTAGGAAATAGGTAATTTATACTGACACAAGGTAGATTTATCTCCTGCTACGAGGTAGATTATCC